>JARHVA010006668.1:682500-857438 GCA_037957365.1 Torreya grandis | reverse complement strand
TCAAATGGGGATCTTTATGGACATAGGCTGACCTTCCCATAACCTTTTAATTTGGAAAATTAGCTATTATTTAGTGGGAATGACATTAGAAAAATAATTCTCTTTTCCCTTAGGGCATTCATGTTCAATGGGTGATTTCATCATGTTTGTGATTAAGAAGGGATTAAAAGGTGTCTAGGGTTGATAATGGTAGTAATAATCTAATTTAGGGGTCATATATAAAACTTATAAGAGTGTAAAATTTGGTCAAAAGTGATCAAAAGTGTCCTTAAGGTAATTTTGATATTTTGGCCTCCATAGGCCAAATATAAAACCCTACAATCAAAAATATTTCATGAAACCCCTCCAATATTGTACATAGTGGTTTAGAGATTGTCATGGTCTTCTAATTTCTTGTTAAAAACCTTAATTATCATGGTTTAAGATTTCATTGGTGTACTAGATTTTTATTAAGGTATCCTCATGTAACATCATCTTGTGAATCATTGGGTAATCCTTTAGGGATCTATAAGTTATTTTTGGTTGAGTTTAAAAGTGTCAAAGTGATTTTGAGGTCTATAAAATTATCTAAACATTGTTTGAAAAGATTAAGGTTTCTTCATAGAAGTTAAGGTAATTTAGAGAGTTTAAGGTTGCTAGTTCTTATTGTTTAGGCCTATTTTAAGCCATTTCTTATGAGAGAGACATTGTTGACAAAATTTGAAGTGTGTTCAGATCCTGTTTGGATTGAAATGTGAAGTCTAATGTTGTATTTGTTGTACCTAGCATCCCCCTTGTTCTTCTAGAAGAAATAGGGACCCACTTTCCTGTAGATTTTAGCCTTATCACTGAGTCTCCCTTATGTATGATTGTAAAGACCCTTACTAGTAGGAATCACAAAATTCACTAATTTTGTACTTATGAAATTTCCTCAAACCAGTTGGTAAGCAAAACAACTATACTATTGAAAGTAAATGTCTGATTGTAGAAATGGTTAAGCAACAAATTTACTTAATTCAAATATGCAAAATAGTGCCCAATCTATATTCATTTCATGAGATGTAACTGATTATAACTTTCAAACTTTACATAGCATTTGGCACTTGTGGATCTATCACAACTTATGTAATGTGAGATAGTTCCACTACTCAAAACATTCGATGTCTTATATAATTGGGTACAAAGGACTGTAATTATTAACCCTCTTAACCAAGAATAGCAATGACATTAAGGTATTCAACTAACATGTATAGCAGTGACTACATACATTAAACCCTCATATAAATAATGACATCTATCTAGCAAAGACAATCAAAATTAGAAGAACCTAGACTACAAATGCTGATGTCCGAATTTATTGTAGTCAATGATGAAATTGGAACAATCTGAGACTGCCAAACCCTATGCATACCTTGTTATAGGTATAGGCCATACCTATACTGTAATGAATTTGCTGATGATAATAATGAAACTTGGTTTGTATGTTGCACCAAGAATGTTGTTCATACACTGTTGTAAGTACAGGCCATACTATACAGACTGGTGTGATTTTGGTATTAATTCTGGTCTTCACTAGCAAGTGCTGATAATGCCCTAAACATGGATGCCTAGGCTGGGGTAAATGCTTCCCAAAATATAAAAATTAATCTCCCAACCAAATGACTCCAAAAATGTTAACTCTCAAACTAAGTCTGGAATACTCAATGAAGCTCAACATGAAATGGCTAAATACCACTTCCAATGTGCAACCCTTCAGAAGTTATTTCACTTCCTCAATTATGAAATCTCTTGAGAGGTATCATTCTCAAGGATTATGCTAAAAATTTTTATACTATCAAGCCCCACAAATGCTCAAGAAGACTCAATGGGAAAATAAACTTGGATGCCAAATGAGAGACCCATGGGGTCTATTTATGCACCTTTTTGGAAACTTCCTCTAGAAGCCCCCTTACTTTTATATAAGTATCCATAATATTCTTATAAAATCTAATTGAAATTTTTAGATAAAAAGTAACTTTATAAAATAAAAGTTCACCTTAATTTAAAAATATAACATTTTGGCCCCATATAAAAAGTAATAATAAAATATAATGTCTCCAAGAGCATAATGAGCCATCTAATCACCAAATAAATGCAAAAATGACTCTCTTATCACCACCATCTATCTATGAGAGTCTAGAATAGGAAAATCTATGTAAAGTGTCATTTTTTACTAGAGAGGGGACATGACAGTCTGCCCCTCCTGAAATTGCTTAGCCTCAAGCAATCTCAATGTTGAATGTTGCAAAATGGCCTCACTCTCCAAAGTAGCATCCTCAATGGGTAGATCCTTCCACTTAATTAGGTACTCTCTAATTACCCACCTATGAAACTACTTCTCTCTACTATCTAGGATGGATTCTAGAACTAAGATCAACTTCCCCTCATCATCCAAAGGAGGGTAACACTATAGAAGGCATCACACTCTGACCCAACACCTTCTTGAGGCGTGACACATGGAATACATTATGCACTCTGCTATTTGGATGGATGTGCCCCATGGCTAGCAACTCCTTAATGGTCCTCTAAATCTCATCCTTTAGTCACTTTGGGTGTCGATATGGTGTGATCATGACAAGCTTAGCACCTTCCTCCAGTTCAATAATATGCTCAATGCCTCTAACTGGTGGTCTGCCTAGTGGAATCCTGATGTATGCCTTCTCATATTTAATTCTCAAATTCTGAATATCAAGATGATATTCAGCCTTATGCTAATCCTCATATTTAGGCATCAAGATACAAATAATTGTCCACTCTATATCATTATGCCTGGCTAGGCTCTCCATCCTTTTAAGTGAAATAGTCCTAACATCACTATTATGAATAGCCTTCAGCACATGTGTTTTGCCATCTACCTTGAACCATATCTATAAAGCCTTAAGTCTCAGGCTAATCTCCTCCAATGAATGTAGCCATTGCATCCCAAGCACTATCTCCATGTCACCCATGTTGACCACATAATAATCTGCCTTAAACTGATAGTTGTTTAGGCATAGAGGTAGATCACGTACCATCCTATCACATCAAAGAATAAATCCATCAGCCACCTTAACTTTCAGTCCATCAAACTCCTCAGTGGTGAGCCCATGCCTCTCCACAAAGTGTGCATCAATAAATTTATGTGTGGCATTAGTATCCAAGAGTGTAATAACCTTTTGTCCTGCCAAGACACCTCTAAGTCTGAAAGAACCCTCTCTCTGAATACTAGATAGATGTGCCTCCTATAAATGTAGTTCTGATTCCTCCTTTTTTTTAGCATTATCTATATCCTATTCCTTCTCTGCATCATCAAGATCCTAGTACTCTAAGCTGTCTAAATCTAAGCTGTCATAATAAGCCCACATCACCCTGTTGGCCTTTCCCTTATGCCTCATAGGATAGTCATGTCCAAATGCATAAGGACCCTTGCAATAGAAGCATAACTTCTTCTTACGTAGGTCATTGAGCATCTCCTTATCCAAGGGTGCATCTAGCTTCCATATTTATCTCATATCAAGAGGGAGAGTGGTATACTCCAAGTAGGCCTATCTAGCTTCATCTCCAAATGGAGTAGCTAGAGCGGCATGTAATTGTTCTTCTCTTGGTGGAAAGGTGGGAAAAGGAGGCCTAGAGGCTGATCCTCTAGTGTTTCCAGTGCGTTGTATTGACCTTTCCTCATTAACTCCACTATGTTCAGGTGTGTGTTGATGATTTTGATTTGGAATGACTTGATGATCCATTTTTGCTAATAAGCATGACATCATATTAAGCATAGTGTCAAATTTCCTTTTAGTACTTGCATGTCTATCTTCCTCTACCATATTTTGAACTAATTCACCAGTGTCTCTTTCTCTTAATGCTTCTGACAATGTATTCCTTTCAACCTGAGGATTCTAATTTTGTTGTCTCTATTATTCTCTGCTATAATATCTGATTTCTCTCTCACTCATCTACTATTTAACTGATCACAAGATGGCAGGATGATGGCTCTAATACCACTGTAAAGACCCTTACTAGTAGGATCACAAAATTCATTGATTTTGTGCTTATGAAATTTCATTAAACAGTTGGTAAGTAAATAACTATACTAGTAAATGTATGATTGTAGAAATGGTTAAGAAACAAATTTACTTAATTTAAATATGCAAAATAGTGCCCAATCTATATTCATTTCATGAGATGTAACTGATTACAACTTTTAATCTTTACAAAGCATTTGGCACTTTTGGATCTATCACAACTTATGCAATGCGAGATAGTTCCACTACTCAAAACATTTGATGTCTTATATAATTGGGTACAAATGAATAAAATTATTAACCCTCTTAACCAAGAATAGTAATGACATTAAGGTATTAAACTAGCATGTACAGTAGTGACTGCATACATGAAACACTCATAACAAAAATGACATCTATCTAGTAAAGACAATTGAAATTAGAACCTAGACTGCAAATGATGATGTCCGAATTGTTGTAGTCAATGATGAAACTGGAACAATCTGAGAATGCCAAACCCTATCCATACCTTACTGTAGGTACAGGCCATACCTGTATGATAATGAATTTGCTGATGATAATAATGAAACTTTGTCTATATGTTGCACCTAGAATGTTGTTCGTACATTGCTGCAAGTACAGGCCATAATATATGGACTGGTGTGATTTTGGTATTAATTCTAGTCTTCACTAGCAAGTGTTGATAATGCCCTGAACATGGATGCCTAGGTTGGGGAAAACGCCTCCCACAATATAAAAATTAATCTCCCAGCCAAATGACTCCAAAAATGTTAACTCTGAAACTAAGTCTGGAATACTCAATGAAGCTCAACATGAAATGGCTGAATACCACTTCCAATGTGTAACCCTTCAGAAGTTATTTCACTTCCTCAGTTATGCAATCTCTTGAGAGGTATCATTCTCAAGGATTATGCTAAATATTTGTAGACTATCAAGCCCCATAAATGCTCAAGAAGACTCAATGGGAATATAAACTTGGATGCCAAATGATAGACCCATGGGGTCTATTTATGCACTTTTTTGGAAACTTCCTCTAGAAGCCCCCTTACTTTTCTAGAAGTATCCATAATATTATTATAAAATCTCATTGCACTTTTTAGATAAAAAGTAACTTTATAAAATAAAAGTGCACCTTAATTGAAAGATATAACATTTTGGCCTCATATAAAAAGTAATAATAGAATATAATGTCTCCAAGAGCATAATGAGCCATCTAATCACCAAATAAATGCAAAAATGACTCTCTCATCACCACAATCTGCCTATGAGAGTCTGGAATAGGCAAATCTACGTAAAGTGTCATGTCGTACTAGAGAGGGGACATGACAATGATTGTGAAAATTATTAAAAATATTGATTATTATCTTCTTCATACTTTAGAAAATGGCATGGTATTTATTTTATTTCATGGAATAATTATATTAATGCATTTTGAGAGTTTTAAACTATGCAGATTTTGGGACCTAAGAAATTCAAATAAATTTGTTTTAAGATCTTTCTTATCAAGATTTTTTTTTAGAATTTTGTCATGGACATTTTATTTGATAGGTTTGATATTCATATTTTATGTTTTGGGTATTATTGACTAAATTTTGTCTACATACCAAAAACATTGCCTAGTCTAAGAGTTCAATGGAAAGAATAGGATCTTCTTTTCTATATTTGCAAAGAGAAAGTATCTAAATAGTTTTTCATAGTGTCCAAGACTTCAAGGATCAAGAAAAAATTCAAGTGCAGTTCAAATAAAATCTAATTGTTCATTATTTTAGGTAAATTCTTTTGAGCTTGCCTTTTCTACGTTAATTCTTTTGGGACTCTTTCTTCCAGGCTAAGTGTTGAATTATTTTGGATAAATTGTTTGAGACAATGTTTCTAAAGACTTGAATCTTTTCAGATAAAATGTCCAAAGTAAAATGAAAAGACCTATTTCTTTTGGGACAATTATGTAAACAATTTTACCAAAGGATAGTTTTCAATGAAATGGTGTTATACAAAAATCCCAAAGGGTAATAGTTTTTTATGGCAATATACCCTATATAATATTCCTGAAGGGTCTTTTTTGATAAAATGGTTTAGTTCTAAGTTTTCAAAATATATTTTTACATCATAGTGCCTTATATAATTTTTCCTAAAGGTTCATTTATCAGGAAAATGGTCTAGTTCAATGTTTTTGAATTGTTATTTCAAACAAGGTGATCCAAACATATGTTTTGGACGGTCCCACAAGTGCCAAATTCAAACACAAAAGATTACTTTTTTTAAAAAATATGTAGTGATGTTCATGTAAACATCAAATACATTCATGTAGATGTCAAATTTCAAGCTACATGAAATATCCATTTGTATTCATATGGTTTCAAGATCAATGGTTTACATTCAATCCAAGCAAAGATCTTATGGCATGCATCAAGTCAAGAAGTCAATAAGGTATTTGTGTAGCTGTCAAATTTAGACCATGACAAGTAATTGTTTAGGTTCAAAAGGTACTTAAAAGGGTTAAAGTTGGTTGAGATCTAAGGTTCCATGAGATCCATCATATTGATGAATGAGATCTAATGATCAACATTGAATTCAAATAGATCGAAAGGTCCCCAGGTTAAAGCCTTTAAAGATCTACAAATTTTACAAGATTCAATGGTAGAAGATCATCAAGTTGAGATCTAATGGTGTATGTTTATTGATAAAAGAATGGGTATAAGCTAAATCAATGTTCAACATGAGATAATACATCTTGATCTAATGGAGCACAAGAACTGATAGGAAATTGGCACCAAGGAGATCTAAATGCTCAAATTTAATTGGGCATTCAGATCTAATGATGAGTGGAGGTAAAGGGTTCAAAGGATCTAAAGAGAAAATGCATGCAAGACAGCTAGCATAAGCATGTTCAATTGGTAAAATATTAATGGCTTGTGGGCATCTATGCATAAATAGATCAATAGAGTCAGGTAGAGTTAATAAGTCAACATATCTGTAGAACCAATTATCATAAATATAGTTGGGCATGATGTAGATAGTTTGTATTGGCTATCAATAACTAATAATAAAAAACAAGCTTGGAATATTTTTGATGAAAGTTGAAAAGGTTATTTGAGACCCAGATAAAGAAAATATAAAGGAGCTAAGTTAAAAGGTAGACCAAGGTTGAACCAGACCCACTTTTTAGAGATCAAGCATCGCCATTAAAATCTACATATAGGTAAGATAGATCCTTTATATCTAATACAAAGGGATAAAATAAACTAGTGACTATGAAGCAAATTCAGGTAATTTCAAAACTTTCATAGATATTGTGACTATGTGAAAGCCAATGGTCTAATATTGTTCTTCACCTATAGTAGACCTATGTCTCTCTTATCATCATTAATCATTTCATAATAATACAAGTATAGTTGGCTACCTAATGTAGATGCGGCACATTTTAGCTAGTTCTAAGACATGATCCTTGTCAAAAAATCAAGTAAATAATGACATGATTCTAAAAAAATATTTGGTAGGTAGATAAGGGCAATGGATATTTAATTATTTTATAGAGTTGGTTCTTTATTGATAAGATCCAAGTTAGCATCCTCAAGATTGCTAATCCATCAAAAGTATTTGGGCATTTTCTAATGGACAACTCTCTCTCTCTCTTTCTCTCTTCTATAAGAATAGGCTTCTAAGACTTGAAATTGATCCTTCTATCCCTCTTTTTGGTATGACTAGACTCTGCCAAAATTTATACTATGATGCCTTTTTGATGTAATAAAGTCTAAATTCCATCCTTTCATAAATCTAGATTGACGTGTGTTTTATGAATTCATGAAATATTGTTAAGTGAATGTGTGTTCCTTGCTTACATCTAAGTTTCTCACCTTCAATAAGTGCTTAATAGTTCTCACTGGTCATTGTAAGTGTAATTTATAGTTTATTGTCTAGTTATAAGTAGATATATACCCTCTCTTGCTAACTTGGTAATTTATTAATGCATTTTTCTAAAATATTTATGTGATATTTATGTTCTTTGGTCTTAAAATGTGTCTCATAGTGTGTTTTGTTTGAGTTGGAGTTATCAAATCATTCATGCATCACCACTTTTTACATGCTTTATAAGTTTTATCAAATCTCTCTCCCTTTTACAAGAAAGTGCTAGTGTAAGTTTAGTGTAGGTGATAGATACATAAGGATTTTGACCTTCTCTAAAGGTTTGACGCACTATTAAGATACCCACAACCTAGGATCAGTCCTATGTTAGACTAGATTTGAGTAGGATCTAAATAATCTCCTCCTTAGATAGGATGCAAATCTAGAACCCCAATAGTTTTGGCATGCTTGGTGGGACCAAGTTTCTTTGGTATAAGTGAATTTTGAATATTGAGAAGAAGGAAATATAATATTAAGAGAGATCTACCATTATCAAAAGTTGAAGATCCCTCAAGTTTCAGATCTCATAACATCTTCCTGATAGTGCTTTCATACCAAAGATTAAAATAAGAGGATCAAGTAAATGTAATTATTTTAAACATATTGAATTTCCTTATACTTATTATAAAATACCAAAATTAAATAGTAAAATGCCTTACCCTTCAAAGTAGAATAATCTTTTCCTTAGTCTATCATTTTAGTCCAATCTATTATCCCCATAAGCTAAACTTTTTTTCCCAAATGGTTATCAAGAATAAAGTGTTTACCCCATTTAATAGGGGTAGTCCCCTAAATTTGGCCCAATATGATGGCATTCTTGTGTCTATCCTAAAAATTTCCCCTTTATTTTTTTAAGAATGAGATAAAACTACTACTATTGAGCATATCTGAGATATTACCAATCTGTGTTATATTCATAATGTTACTCAGGATAATGTGGCTATCAGATTACATGTTACTTCATTTAAATTAAAAGAATTTTAATGGTATAGGAACCTTCCTTTGACCTCCATTGGTAATTAGGATGAGCTAGGTGTAGCCTTGGTTAAGCAATTTGAATAGAATTCCAATCATCTATCTTTGTTTCTAAAACTAACTACCATAAGAGTTACCCCTATGAATTCATGTATGATTTTAACTTAAGATTCCAAAAGGCATTGATTAGGATCCCTGTATTATTTAGGCCATCCCTAGAGTATGCATTTTTGTAATACCTTAAAGCCTTAATTCTGATATAAGTGTCATGATAGAATCCATGAGTGGTAATAACTTACCAAATTATTATTAGATTTCTATCAAAGTAGAAAATAGCCTAATTCAAGCTATTAAAGTTACTTTAAATCCTCTAATGCACTTTTTCCCATAATTACAACAACATGTTCTTCCTTCCCAAGTGCCTCTAGTTCCATCTATAACACCTATTCCATCTTTAAAAGTCCATGTTCTAAACCTTCCTAATCAATCTAGTGAGATTGTGATCTAAAAATCATGTTACAAGATTTTGTAAATGAGATTGTTTCACTCAAGAGACACCAATACCAAGGTAGACCTTAGCATCAAAACTAGAGTACTTATCAATATTTCAATAACCAATGACCTCCTTATCAAGGTTTAAAGGATAATAGGCAACCTTATAAAACTCAAGGAGCCATAACTCAAACTAAGCCTTATATACCCCTTGATCCCAATATACCTTACAACTTAAAATATATTGTTCCCCAAAATATCTTAATGCAAAGTCCAGGTTGGTAGCCTTCTAATCCAAATGACATTCAAAATCAAGCCTTGGTATGATAAGAAATTACCATACTACATATGACACAAGAAGATTTTTCTCTTTAAGGAAGTTAGTATCAAGACATGCATATGGTAATCTAAGGAGAATCTCAACAATTTATAGGGCAGCCTAATGCTATCAATGTTAATTGGCATTTGGATGATTGCATTCCATTCAACAAAGTTTGTGAGAATATTAACACAAATGGTCAAGTGGCATCTCTAACTAGAGATAAAATAAGAGTAGTTGAGGAATCTCAATATGAGAGAAATACTTATAATTTTCCTAATTTTGTTTTAAAAAAAT
Source organism: Torreya grandis (assembly GCA_037957365.1). NCBI lineage: Eukaryota > Viridiplantae > Streptophyta > Pinopsida > Cupressales > Taxaceae > Torreya > Torreya grandis. The sequence continues at coordinate 847,436 of JARHVA010006668.1, read as the reverse complement.
GTCAAACATCAAATTGTTATTCTTGTAACATAGAAGATTTAAAATACAATTATAGTGAAAGTTCTCCAAATGCCCCTAACTGAAGAACAACTAGTGGCTCAAACATTTTTGCCAAAGGTCAGTGGAACATATTTTAGTATTATAGGCCAGATGAATAAATAAAATGTTATTATTATCATGGGGTATTATCTTTCCATTCTATGGAAAAAAGACATGTTGATTTAAGAACTTTTAGTTCTTAAGCTATTTAAGAAACTAGCCAAGAAACAAGGATCTATCTTAGCCAATTCAAACCATCAAATAAAGTAACCTAATTAGTAGATACATAACATGAAAAAGATATTAAAAAAAATGTCATATCAAATAAAAACCTCTCCCTTTCATCTTGTTGATAGTAGGTGACTATTTAGTTCATAATTGTATGGTAGATAGTGGAGCTAATAGCACTATCATGCCCAAACAAATTTCAGACAAGTTTGGTCTTGTATGATCCAAATACCAAAGGAGTATTAAAATTATATGTCTCACCAAAAAATATAGTAGGCATGCTTAAAATCCTAAAACTGACATTACATGCTTTCCCCAATGTTGTTATTTAGTAAAATGTGGTTGTAGTGGACCTACCTCCTTATTTTGCCATGTGCTTGTAAAGAGACTTTACTTCAAATATCAGAGGATATTTGTCAGCATATTAGACCTATTTAATTTTAAAAAATATGTATATCATTAGGGTGATAATACATTCTAAACCTATTGAAATATTTCATTTGGAGTCATATATGCCAAACATGGTGAACACTAGTTATGTCATCTAAGACAAGTTGCTAAAAGGTAGTGAGGTATAAACTAAGTCACCTCTAGATGGAGTCCTATATATTTTAATTGATGAATGGGCCTCTGATTTTCATGGACATTATCCTTAAAAGATAATTTAATAAGAAAGATTTGATTTCTATTATCTTCATGAAAATGATGCACCAATTCTAACATTGATGAAAGATGATCAGCCTAGTGATGGATTGTGGTAGCTATATTTTGATGGATTCAGGAAAAAATATGGCACTCAATTTGGAATGATGATAGTTTCTCTATCTAATAAAATTTATTTATCTTCTCTCAAGTTTTACTTGGTTTTTACAATAATGCTACTAAATATGAAGCAATAGTGTATGGTTTGTAATGGGTAAGAATAATGAGGGTCAATTCCTTACAAGTCTTTGGAGATAGTGAAATACTAGTTCACCAAGTAAGGGGAATCAATATATGTAAGAATCCATTACTTAGGACTTACAAAAATAGAGTATGAGACTTGGTTGAGGACTTTCAAGCCTTTAATATTCAGTCTATATCCAAAAATTAGAACAAACATGAAGATAGGTTGGTTGCTATTGGGTCATAATTTCCAAGATGACATAAAAAGGGAAAAGGTCCAATCACATATCAAGGTAGTTGTGAGAACTTATATCCTAGACATTAATGATAATTGGAAATTATTTGAATATGGTAGTCAAATTATTAGATTATTACAAGAAGAAGTTAAATTCTCTTCAAGGAACCAATAAAAATATTTGCAGCAGTATGATGACCAAATTGTGCAGTTGAAGATAAATAAGTTGCCTAAAGGACTAGTCACCTTAGAAAAAATATTCAACAGAGACGATGAAATAAGAAAAGAAAAGTTTTATTCTTCAACCAAGGAAGAACACTACTTAAATGTAGATATTGTCACTAGTAAGAGTTTAAAACTAGGTAAAGTTTTCACATCTTCAAAGATAGAAGATTTTATTATGTTAAAATTTTATAGATGTGTTTGCATGATAGTATGTTGACCTTAAAGGTTTTGATTCAATTCTAGCTCAGCATACCATTGAGTTAGAATATGAGACTAGGCTAGTTAGACAAAGACAAAGTCTAATTACTCCAAAGTTTGAACCTATGATGAGAGTTGAGTTACATAACCTCTTTGAGTTAGCAAAATATTTCTAATTAATAACTAAACTTGGGTGGAAAACCTTGTTCTAGTATTAAATAAGAATGGTAAAATAAGGTTATGTGTTGACTTCTATGACTTGAACAAGGCCTCACTCAAAGACCACTATCCATTGTCATCAATGGAGTAGACTTTATAGTTAGTTGCAAGTTTAGAGAGGTTCTCTTTATTAGATGGTTACATTGGATACAACCAAATTTTGGTCAAAGAAGAAGATCAATACAAATAGCCTTCACCATAAAGTGGGGAACACTTTCAAACATAAAGATGCCTTTTGGTTTATCTAATGCTAGACACACTTTTCAGAAGTCTATGGACATGGCATTTTAGGGTTTCCTCAATAAGTTTATTTATATTTATCTAGATGACATAAAAATATTTTCTAATAGTAAAAATGAGCATATGATTCATCTTAGACAAGTATTTGAAAGATGCAATAAATTTAGTGTGTCTTATGTTTTCTTTATTCATGAAGGTAGGCTTCTTAAACATGTCATTTCAAGGAAAGGTACAAACATAGACCTTGATATGATAGAATCAATTCTTTCACTATCATTACCTAAGCATAATAAATACTTTCAAATATTTTTAGGAAAGATAAACTTCATAAGTAAATATATTTTAAATTTTGATACTTTAGCTAGGCCACTTATAGCTATGTTAAATAAAATTCAAATTTTCAATTATTCTAAAGGAGTAAAAATATTTGAAGAAATAAAGAAAGCTATAGACATTTATCCTACACTCCTAAACCCTAAATTTACAAAGTACATCTTATTATATAGCTATGTTAACATTGACACAATTTTAGATATTCTCATGTCGCAAAATAAAGACACTTTAGAGAAACTAATAGCCTTTTTTATTTAAGGATTAGAAGAATATGAAACCAGGTATTCTTTTATTGGGAAACACATTATTTTAGTCATAAGGTTTCTTTAAAAAATTAGATACTTGCTATCTAATAATAAGACACATTTGAAGGTTGCATATCCAAGTGTTAAACACTTTCTTCTGAATAAAGATATAAATGACAAGAGAGCTAGTTGGATAACCAAGGTCATGGAATATGATGTTGAAATCAAAGTCACGAAGCTAGTGAGAGGTGAATGAATCTATGAAAATCTAGCCCAAGACTTGAAAGAGTCTAATGAATAGGTTATGGTGTTAAATGATAAGAACTTGCAAGTGATCAGGCTTCATCTTCTAGTTGGTTCATAGATATAACAAAATATTTACAGGATGGTGTTTATCCTTCTCATCTCACTCCTTCAAAGAGGAGATATTTTAGATTAAATTTAATTCCTTTTCTCCTTGTTGATAATTTATTATTTAAAAAGGATATCAATGGTATACTACTAAGATGCATAGAACCAGGTCAGACACAAATATTACTTAAGTAGTTCCATGATGGACATGGTGGAGGACATTATTCAGCCAAGATCAGAACCCACAGGATCATGAGAGGTGGGTATTACTAACCAAGTTTATTTGTTGATTTCCATGCATGGATTAAAAAATATAGACAATGTGCCATTTTTTTTAGAAAGGTGAAGCTTTCAGCCTTATCTCTCCAACCAATTCTTGTTAATCAACCCTTTGTTGAATGGGCATTGGAATTTATTTTTGTTATTAACCCCCCATCAATATCAGGACAAGCGGATCATGACTACCACAAATTATTTTACCAGATGGATAGAGGTAGTAACATTAAAATAAGCCAATGAAACTAGTGTTTTAGAATTATATGAAGGTTTTATAACTAGGTTTGGGGTCTCTTCAACTATAATATTTAATAATGAAATTTATATTGTAGATCTAAGGTCAAATAGTGGGAAGCTCAACATAACATTTTCCTTTGTACCTCATCAAACTATTATCCACAAGGTAATGGCCTTTCTGAGTTTACCAACAAGAATTTGTTGAAGATCATCAAGAGGACTATAGAAGACAATCATAAATCATGGCATCTCAAATAAAATTTAGCTATGTGGGCTGACAAGATCACCTATAAGAGGTCAATTGCCAATTCTCCATACAAGCTAGTATATGGTAAGAAATCAAGAATGTCTATTTCCTTTGAATTCCATACTTTGGAATTAATGCATCTACTTGAAATTTTGGAGAATGAGATAATGGAAATAAGGTATGCTGATCTCATGGATCTAGAGGAGATAAGGCATCAGGCCATGTTGGCCATGGAGGCCCATCAAGCAATGACAAAGAGATCTTTTGACAAAGGATCTAGTTCAAGAGATTTCCAAGAAGGAGATTTGGTCCTCAAATGGGATGAAGATAGAGCCAAGATAGGAAAGCACACAAAATTTGATTATCCATAGAGTGGTCCATATACAATCTCTAGCTGCAAGTCTTACAATGATTTTCATCTCACAAGGATGAATGATGAAGAGCTTCCTATCCCAATCAATGGGATACATCTAAAGAACTGATATTAAATAAAGCTAAGTCCCCTATACATTGTTTTTCATTTTGTTCTAAATTTTTTTTCTAACAAATTAGTTTCCTTTCTATTTTGTCCATAATAAGTGCTTATGTTTTCATAGTTATTCATTAGTTAGTTGCCTTTACATTTTTAGGTTAGTAACCCTACTTTATTTTGTTTCTTTCTCTATTGTTCAAATTATTTTCTCTTTGAAAATCAAAAGATTGTCTTATAGTCATGTAAATGGTCCATGTACTATCTATTATGATTTAGAATAATGTATACAGTCCACTTTCTCAAGCATAGTAGGCATGATTCCCAACCAAGTTACCAAAGATGTTGACCAAACTTTATGTACATACCAAAAATTTTGCCTAGTCTAAGAGTTCAAAGGAAGGAATAGGATATTTTCTATAGTTAAAAAAATTAGGTATCTAAATAGTTTTTCATAGTGTCAAAGAATTCAAGGCTCAAGAAAAATTTCAAGTGAAGTTCAAGGAAAATATAAGTGTTCATTCTTTCAAGGAAATTCTTTTGGGACTCTTTCTTTTGGGCTAAGTGTTGAATTTTTTTTGACAATTTGTCTGAGACAAAGTTTTTGAAGGAATGAATCTTTTTAGACAAAATGTGTGAAGCAAAAGACAAAGACCAATTTCTTTTGGGAAAATTGTTTGAATAATTTTCCCAAAGGATAGTTTTCAATGAAATGGTCATATGCATAAATCCTGAAGGGTAAGATATTTCTATAACAAGATGCCCTATATAATTTTCCTAAAGGTTATTTTCTTGAGAAAATGTTTTATTTTTAAAAATTTGAAAGATATTTTTTTATCGAAGTGCCCTATATAATTTTATTGAAGGGTCATTTCTCAAGAAAATGGTCCAGTTCAAGGTTTCCAAAGGGTTTTTTGAAACAAGGTACCCCAAACAAAAGTTTAGGATGGTCCTGTAAGTGTCAAATTCAAATGTAGAAGATGACTATTGTTTTTGAAATATTAAATGATGTTCTCATGGATATCAAATTATGTTCACACAAATGTCAAATTTTAGTCTATAAGAAATAGCCATTTATATTCAAATGGGTTATAGATTGACAGTCTACATTCAATCTAAGCAAATATCTGATGGCACACATTAGGTCAATAGGTTAATAAGGAATTCATGTAGATGTCAAATTTAGACCATGGAAAGTAACCATTTGGGTTTAAAATATCCTTAAAAGGTTTGAAGTTGGTTGAGATCTAATGGTCTGTAAAAGCCCTCATATTGACACATATGATATAATTATCAGTGCTAAAGTCAAATAGGTCAAAAGGTTCCTATGTTAAAGCCTTTAAATATCTAAAGGTTGGATATGATTCAATGGTATGAGATCATAAATATAATATCCAATGGTGTGCATTTACTAATAAAAGGATAGGTCCAAGCTAAATCAATGATTAGTGTGAGCTCATATATCTTGGTATAATGAAACACAAAAAATGACAAAAAATTAGGACCAAGGAGATCTAAAGGCTAAAATTTAATTGAGAATTTATATATAATAGTAAATTTAGGTTAAAGGGTTAGAGGATCTTAAGTGAAATTATGTATAGGACAAGTGGCACAAGGTAATTTAATTGGTGTAAGATTAATGGCTTATGTGAATCTATGCATAGATAGATCAATAAAGTGAGGCAAAGTCCATAAGTTAACATATCTATAGAATGAATGAGCATAAAGATAGTTAGGCATGATGTAGATAGTCTAAGTTTGATATTGATAGCCAATAAGAAAAATCAAGCTTTGGACATTTTTGACAAAAGTTGAAAAGGTTATTTGGGACCCAGACAAAGTAAATATCAAGGAGCCAAGCTCGCATGTGGACCAAGGTTGAACTAGATACACTTTTTAAAGATGAATAATTAACAGTAAAAGATCCATATAGGTAAGACAGATCCATGATCTAATAGAGAGAGTAAAAATAAACTACTGACTTTGAAGCAAAGTCAGGGAATTTACAAACTTTCATAGATATTGTGACTATGAAAACTAATGGTATATGATTGGTCTTCACCTATAGTAGACCTGTGTCTCACTTATCATCATTGATCATTTTTTAATAATGCAAGTACAATTGGATACCTAATGTAGATATAAACATTTTAGGTAGTTCCAAGATAAGATCCTTGTTAGTAGATCAAGTAAATAATGACATGATTCCAAGAAATAGTCTGGCATTTGGATAAGGGAAATGGACATTTAATTCTTTTTTGGAGTTAGTTCCTTGTTGATAAGATCCAAGTTAGCATCCTTGATAGTACTAATATATTGAAAGTGGTTAGGCCTTTTCTAATGAATAGTTCACTCTCTCTTTCTCTTTGATATAAGAAGAGGCTTCTAAGCCTTGAAATTGATCCTTCTATCCCTCTTTCTGGTATGACTGGACTCTACAAAAATTTGTATTGTGACACCTTTTTGATGCAATAAAGACTAAATTTCATCCTTTTTTAAATTTGGATTAAAGTGTGTTCTATGAATTCATACATTATTGTTAAGTGAATGTATGTTCCTTATTTATTTCTAAGATTATTACCTTTAAGAAGTGATTAATAGTTCTCACAGGTCATTATAAGTGCAATTTATAGTTATTGTCTAGTTTAAAAGTGGATATATGTCCTTTCTTGCTAACTTAGTAACTAATTAATGCCTTGTTCTAAAAATATTTATGTGAGATTGATGTTATTTGGTATTAAAAAATTTCTCATTGTGTGTTTTGTGTGAGTAAGAGTGATCAAATCATTTGTGCATCACCACTTTTTACATACTTTATAAGTTTTTTCAAATCTCTCTCCCCTTTCCAAGAAAGTTCTAGTTTATGTTTAGTATAGGTGATATATCTATAAGGAATATAGACTTTTACTGAGGTATGATCCCTTATTAGGATACCCATACCCTAGGATTAGTCTTATGCTAGACTAGATTTGAGTAGGAAGATTTAAACAATCCCCTCCTCAGCTAGCTTGCAAATCTAAAACCCCAACAAGTATTTTATATGTTATAATTTTAGGTTTTGTGTTTTTATAACTTCTTTTCATTCAAAATTTTGGTATTCATAACTTTTGTTCCATAAGAATTTAGTCTTTGAGGAATTACAATGGACATTTTATCTAAAATAGTTTCCCTAAATAATTAATTATTATCAAAGTTTTGTTGCCAACATTTTATCTAAAACAATTTCCCTAAATCAACTTGTCTTTGTGGATCTTGTGTCACAAACATTTTATGTAATGAAAATAAGTCTTCTGTATTTTTGTTATGGGTATATTATAAAATATTGGTCCCCAACATAAAACCTAAATACTTGACTACCAATAAAAATACAAGGACTTGACATACTTTTTCAAATAAAGTTAAAGTGTTTCATAATATTATATGCTAAAATCCCCCACCCATATAAACTAATGAAATTTAAACTATACAATGAACTATAAAGGACGTGAATGTTGGAAAATTAATAACACACAAACTAGTAATAAATACAATAATCCATATACATGATGTGAAGCCATTAAAGCCTCCATTACTATAAAAAAATCTTGTACCTAAAGTCTACTACTATCCTACTCCACAAAGAGCCCTAGCTACTACCTGTAAATAGACTATAATTAAAACAATGACTAAGGCAGGGTAAAATTGATCATACAACACATATAACATGTAAGAGATTATAAGTAAGACATGATGTGTATATAGTAATGACATTCATCTAAGGAATTTTAAGGAGTAAATCCACTATCCCCCTACTTAATCAGGGATTCTATTGAGTTCAATGATATAATTTTTGATGCCACTATATTCGAGAATAGGTAAACAAATAATTCAAATTTATGGGATATAGTACATTTTTTGGATGAATTTTCATTGGATGATGAGATTTCACTATCTAATAGACTATTTATCAAAGAATTGTTGGAATTCAAATTACAAAGAATATATTTTACCATTTCCAAGTTAGAGGTGATGCCATGCATCAACCTCCTGTATGATTTATTTTTTGCAAGAAAAGTAATGCTATATGCTTTTCCCTATCACATAAACAATCAAATAGTTTTTTCTTGTATTTCAGGAGCTAACTTAAAGAGGTATTTATCTCTATGCATAATTGACACCTACTTCAACAAACACACACTACTACAGTGGAATGTGGAGAACACAATTGAGAGGGTTCTATCTTCATGGTTGCCACTTGATCAGACTATCCCTTTCAAATATAAGAAGCCAAAGGGGGATATTTCCATTATTAAATTCAATATGGGGATTCACATTGATATGGCTCTTTTGAATACACTCTACGATATGCCAAGCATTCATTGTGTTAATCTAGATTAGGTGCCATTGATGCACATCATGTTGACCTATGATGATACATTAACACTAGGGGAAATAATCAATTTTGTATCAAGGAAACAAATAATCCACAAGGAAAAACACCCCATGCCTACTAGCCATTTTTATATGATGTCTTATTTACTAGACACTATCAAGGGAACCTGCTATAAAGTTCTTGATGAAATATGGAGTCCAACTATTGACTGCAACAAGAACATAATGTGTTATCATTTGTAGTTTATGCATGTGTATGCCTTCATTAAAATCATGGTAAGGATTTTAGAAGATGTATATACCTAGGTTTGAAAATCCATCCATGGCTCACCTATGCCTAGAATTAGAGACAATATTATGAAGATACTCACCTCCAAAGGAGATTATTTCTTGTCTTTGAACTTCACTATTATAATAATCTAGGGAAACCAGGTTGATCCTCTATGTCTCCCAAATTATGTTCAAGATAATTTGATACAATAGTAAATCATCTTTCAAATATGGTGGAGGATATAAGAATATTTGTCTAAGGTAAAGAAACGTTCATATTTTGGTAACCATATAGTCATAGGTAGAATGGTATACAACATGAGGAAACATTTTGGAGAAGTGGATGAAATGAGAAAGAGTTATCACTTACCCATGCTTCCACACAAGGACTGAGATCCATATGGTTTTATTTAGAAGCACATACAAGGACTTAATATCCCCTACATCCATGATTCCTATGCATATGAATATTTGTTTTTTAATGCAAAATATGATGAAGAAATTTTAGAAAGGGTCAAGATTATGGGTTTAAAAGATCATTTAATAATGATCTATGATGACCATTCAATTTCTACAAGGGAACTGGACATCAAGAATGCCCTTTACAAAGGATAGGAGATTTCAAAATTTTGGAAATGATAGTCCATGGAACACTCCAAGCATTAGGCATGTTCATCATCTCAAGCACTCCCTTTAAAATTAAAGCTCAAAGATGTGAATAAATATTCTAGGGTAGTTAAACCCAACCTAAAAGGAGTGTAGGTAGAATATCCCATCAATTTAGATTTTGATGAGGAGGAATAAGCATGAGAAAGGCCAATCATAAGCATAATTCAAGTAACTATTGACATTTCTTAGGCCTAGATTACCACATATGTAGGAATAGAAATAGAAAAAGTAGTTTTATAAATCCAACAATGCTCCCCCACATAATTGAAGACCCCTTTTGTATATATAGGGAAGCTTAGGACCTCTATAGGAAGTCCCATAGTTGAGTCATATCAAGGCTCACCTGTTGCACTTCCACACTCAAAAATAGTAGAGGGAGAGGCTATTGAAGTTAAGGATGTTAGATATGAAGAAGAATTTAATGAAGATATATAGATAGAAATGGATAAGGCCTTGAGCCTCAAATCAAAAAAATATTAGGGCCTAGTAGTAAAAGGTCTCCTAGGTACCCAATCTTTTATGACTACTCCTTTGTCTACTATTCCAATATTTGGTAGTGTTTTTATTTCTTCTATGTTGAGCCCCCTAAAGGTGGAAGTACCTACTTCCACCTAAATTTACCCCTTTTCCCTAGATACATTCATTTAGTTCCCCCTTCTCACTCCAAATGTTGAAAAGGATGTTTCCACCACTACCATTGACCCATAATCCACTTCCATCACGTTCACTATGGATACCTTCTATGTCCATTATAGCACTACCACCATTAGAGCCATGAATAAGAATAAGGTATCTATAAAGGTGTAGATAGCTATTTCCACTCTAAACTTCAACCTTTAGTCTACTCATATCACCCTTCCCATGCTAGACACCACCCCCATAGGAGAGATCATTATGACAAGTTCTAGTAGAAGAAGGAAGGCCAAACCCAAAATCATCATAGTCCATCCTCAGCCTCAATTTAGAGGAGTAGATTATTCTAAGATTATTTATCCCTCCCCACATAATTTCCTTGTCAAAACATAAAACAAATAACCCATAGCTGAGGAATCTAAGGAAGAGGTTATGGTTACAACCTTAGATGTATGACAATTTGATATTCCTCCATGGGCTATGGATTTGAGAAGCGAGGCCACTTAATTTCCTAGATTCAAAATCACTGAACTCCCTTCGATCACCAATATATTTGATAATCCTTTTGGAATCATCTAAAGGGTGAATTAGAGGAAGATGGAGGATGATGAGGGAAGAGATTTATTCTTTGAGGAGAGACAAGACATCTTCTCCCTCACCAAGAGGAAGAATAGGTAGCTAGGATAGTCTCCATATGTTGATAATTGTATATTGTCATGTCCCCTTTTCAGTTGACATGTTCTCAATTCATGGTTAGCCTATTATGTGACCCTCATAGGCTAATAGGATGGTTGGAGGGTCTTGATGGAGATTGGCATGGCTTTGTTTAGCAGAATTTTTCTAGTTGGCTTTTGTTTGGGCCTGATTGGACATGTATTGAGGGAGATATTAATATTTGATTGATTTAATCAAATATTAATTATTTGGTCTAAATTGGTCTAATTTTAATTTAGAAACCCTAATTCTAATTTAAGAAAAGCCTAATTAGGGCAAGCATATCTTTTGAGGGTATAAGGGTTACTCATGGAGGTCATTATTGATTATGCATTGATTATTGATTTTGATATTGAAAGAATTCTTCTGTGAAGACTGAGCCAAGGGTTCCAGGATTCCATCTGCATTGGAGAACATTCCCTCTTCAGTGTGTGTGATTCAGAGGCTATGAAATATCAGCTGATCTATTGCCAAATTGAGAGATAGCTTCATACAGAAGTTATCATAGAGCTTTCCAGGTATATACTTTATTATAATTTTGATTTAATAAATTATAAAGATAGAGATCTTCTATATTTAGAGCTAGATATCATCAAATTACGGGTTGAAAATAGACATATTGTGCTTAATTGGCAGCCATACAAAGTTTGTATAGGTTCGTATAGATCCACGCAGATACCGACCTCGATAGACAGAGATTTCTAGTGACCGACATCAGCCGACTGAAGACTGACATTGGCAGAGAAGGACCTACAGAGACCGATGTTGACAGTATATCGACCGACGCCAACGACTATGTGTTCGACACAATAGGCTGAAATGAGATAGAATTTAGGTTTCATTTCCAGATTTGTAGAAGATCAGGGTGTTATGACCAGATTTTAATATTCTTTATTATATGAGAGAAGACTGTAATTGTAATTATCTAAACAAGTGATAAGATATTTGATTGGTAGATAAGAGATTTACTGTGGTTTATTGTTTATCTAAATTTATTCTACAAGATTGTATCTTTGTTTAAAACTTTTTGTGTTTCTATATTCCCTCTTGGAAGGGGACATTACAGTGGTATCAGAGCTAAATCCTGCCATCCTAAGGGTGTGACAAGTTTATGTAGCCACAAGAGTTGGGGCCACACAGGTATAACACACGTAGTAGATCCTTACTTGAAGGTACCCAGTTGTTAGAATAGCAGTGGATTATCATGAGTGACAGACGTGAGGGTAGCCCACCCAAGGGCCACAGGTATGATGTTGATCAGGACACTAGAGAATTTCACTGTGATATGATGACAAGCCAACAATAGATGAATCAAACACTACAGGCACTTAAGACTATGATAAGGGGGATGAACGCACCTAATAGATAGAATGGGGAATAAAGAGATGATAGGAGTGCTATGGTTAATCAGAGACCATAGCAGGCCCACTCCAAAATAGTGGATAGACCTACACATCCTACATTTATTCAAGAAGAACCTGAGGCACCAGCAGAGGAGGAAGGAAATTCCCCATTTGCAGATGTTTACATGGCTGCAAATGATGAGTGGGACTTATTACCTCCTCATGTTCAAGAGAGGATGTCCTTTGATCATCTTGTTCAGTTGAGGAGAGAGCACTACTGATTAGTTAGACAGGATAGGAGGCCTAGAGTTCAATTCAGTGAGCTGAAGAAGGCTATTGGTAAGCTTTCTTTGACTACTTTTGACGGCAGCGGCAAGATGATAGCTCAAGCTTGGGTTCATAAGCTTGACACCTTTTTGGCATTGAGACCGATGTCAGAGATAGAAGCCATCAAATACACCATTTTGAACTTGGATGGAGTAGCACATGATTGGTGGTACCATGGTATGGTAACACTTCAGCATAACCAGGTGACAGAGTACCAGGACTTTGTGGATAGATTGGTTAAGCAGTTTGATAGGAAAGATCCTGAGGTTTACTTTCAAGATCTGGCATAGTTGATACAAACAAGGAGCTTGGAGTCCTTCATTGGTGAGTTTCAGAGATTAGCAGTTATGGTGCCCAATATTTTTGAGCGTAGATTGGTAGTTCTCTTCATGGACGGATTGACAGAACCATTGAGAGGGTGGATCAAAGCCTTTGATCCTCCTTAGTTATAGGTAGCTATGAAGAAGGCACGTAGTATGGAGATGTCAGACCCATCCCATAAATTTAAATCCAAAGGTACTTCTTCATCTAGAGACCATAAGTGCTCCAACGCAGATACAGAGAGACCGGATTTCAACATAGATAAATCAGGTGTAAAGAATGATTCAAAGGCCAATCCAGTAGCACCACCTTTAGATCATGAGGTGCTTAATGATCTACATAGGAAGAAGCTTTGCTTCTACTGTAAAGTTACATATGATATCCATCACGATTGTCCTTTGAAGCCTAAGGGCAAGGTGAATCATGTGATGTGGGCATATTATGAGGATTCAAATTCAGAGGATTCAGAATAGTAGAATAGTTCTGAGGGGGTAGAGGTAGGGGCTTTAGAGCCTAAGGCAGAGGTAGAGTTAGAACTTCACATACAGGAGGCATGCCTATCCAACATTTAGTCAGATGAGTCATTCAGACTCTATGGAGTTCTGGCAAGGCACAAGGTTATCACCCTTCTTGATACAGGAGCCACACATAATTTCATAGATGCTAGATTTTTGGAGAAGCGTGGACTCACTACCAAAGATTTTGAGGGCATTAGAGTTAAGGTAGCTGATGGTCACACTCTTAGGTGTGAGCGTATGATTAGAGATCTCATATTGTGCTTGAACAACTATGAGTTCAAGACTGATTATTATGTGGTGAACATGGGGGATATAGAATTAGTCTTGGGTATGAAGTAGCTTCATTCATTTGAGGAAGTTACTCTTCATCTCAAGGACATGGAGGTTCTCTTTGTTGTTAATGGGAAGACACATATTCTTAAGGCAATACGGGGCAGCAGCTTCAGATATATGTTTTTTCATCGGATGGAGATGCCTACACCACCTGACATGATAGAGTGTGATGACGAGTGCACATTGGCACCAACACAAGAGAGATATGAGGATGAGCTTGGTCTTGAGGTGAGTGTAATTTAGGAGTTATCACATGTGGTAGGGACTCAGCTTTTTGTTACAGTTGGGTCACAGGTTGATGGTGATATGACTCTTTTTAGCCTTCACAATCCAGATTTAGATATTATTTAGGTACGGAGTTTGCTTGAGTTGCTTGCTCATTTTCATTTATGGATTGGATGTTGGGGTGATTATCTTAGTACTAGGGATGTGCATGGCTTGGAGTTTGCATTGATTGATAGCAAGGCAGATCATGACTACATTTGAGATCCAGGTGGATTGATGGGTGTATCATTCAGTGATTGCTTGAGGGCAAGCAATTTCAGGAGGGGCAGATTGTCATGTCCCCTTTTCAGTTGACATGTTCTAAGTTTATGGTTAGCCTATTATGTGACCCTCGTAGGCTGATAGGATGGTTAGAGGGTCTTGATGGAGATTGGCGTGGCTTCATTTAGTAGAATTTTTCCAGTTGGCTTTCATTTGGGCTCGATTGGACATGTATTGAGGGAGATATTAATATTTGATTGATTTAATCAAATATTAATTATTTGGTCTAAATTGGTCTAATTTTAATTTAGAAACCCTAATTCTAATTTAAGAAAACCCTAATTAGGGCAAGCATATCTTTTGAGGGTATAAGGGTTACTCATGGAGGCCATTATTGATTATGCATTGATTATTGATTTTGATATTGAAAGAATTATTCTGTGAAGACTAAGCCAAGGGTTCCAGGATTCCATCTGCATTGGAGAACATTCCCTCTTCAGTGTGTGTGATTTAGAGGCTATGAAATATCAGCTGATTTATTTCCAAATTGAGAGATAACTTCATACAGAAGATGTCACAGAGCTTTCCAGGTATTTATTTTAATATGCTTTTGATTCAATAAATTATATAGATAGAGATCTTCTATATTTAGAGCCAGATATCATCAGATCAGGGGTTGAAAACAAATAAGTTGTGCTTAATTGGTAGTTGTATGAAGTTCGTACAGGTCCATACAGATCCACACAGACACTGACCTTGGTAGACAGAGATTTCCAGTGACTAACATCGGCCGATTGAAGACCGACATCGACAGAGAAGGACCTACAGAGACCGACATCGGTAGTATATCGATCGACGCCGGTGACTGTGTGTTCAACACAGCAGGCCGAGATGAGACAAAATTTAGGTTTCATTTCTAGATTTGTAGAAGATCAGGGTGTTAAGACCAGATTTTAATATTCTTTATTTATATGAGAGAAGACTGTAATTGTAATTATCTGAACAAGTGATAAGATATTTGATTGGCAGATAAGAGATTTACTATGGTTTATTGTTTATCTAAATTTATTCTGTAAGATTATATCTTTGTTTAGAACTATTTGTGTTTCTATATTCCCTCTTGGAAGGGGACATTACATATATACCTAAATGAAGCACATAAAGAGGACATGGTGGCCATTCATGAAGGAATAGAGATGGAAAGGAAAGAACTTGAAGTTGAGGAGTATTAGTTGAGGGAGTAAGAAAAGATCATGTACATTATAATGGGAACTGAGGTAGAGGTTCATAAAGTAGCCTCAAGTGTTATAATTCCTTAGAAGAATTAGGTTTTATGAGGGATGAATTAGACCATCACATCAATAAAACTAATGATTTTTTCAATCCTTTAAGGAATCATAAAAACAAATTTAAAATTCTAGTATCATATATAGGTAATAAGGCCTATGACCATCTATATCTTATGGCACCACTTGAGGTATTTAATTATTTGGACTTGGAGATCATAAGGCAAGAAAAAGGATGGGATTAGTTTTAGGTATTTAGGGATATACTCTCCAAGTATAAAGCACATGGGACCCAAATTCTCCAAATTTTAACTAATTTGAAGTTATCAAGGGTGAAAGACACTATAGGCAAATTGATCAACAAGATCAATTCCATTTATCTCATATAGGAGGTGATAAATAAATTTAAATATGGTCTATAGGTTCTAACACTAAAAGAGATATAGGTGGAGTTAAGTGCTAGTAGGAGGAAGGTCACAGAGGTGGAGATCTTTAGGAATAACTTATAGACAGCTAAGGCTAAACATGCAAAACTCCTTGGCCAATTTAATAGGATCTACTAGCCACCCTTGTTAAATTTGGATATTGTAAGATAAAATCATGACATAGTAGACAAATTTTATTAGGAGATTGAGGTGAAGAAGTAATCTCAAGGTACTGCTTCTAGTGCTAATTCAATGTTTGTAGTTTGTACTTCTACCACCATAGCCACTACATAATGTACATGAAACTATTAAGACAATACAACCTTAAAAGGATATCATTTTGTACATGGAAAATTTTATAATGGTAATATATGTTATATATATTCATAGTTTTCATATAATTTGATCCATAATTGTAAAGTTGCCTTGGTATTTTATACACATGCACACATTGCATGGCTTTGTAAAGGACAACTTATGACTAATTTATAATCACAAGTAAATGTTATATGGTATTTTTACCATAGTTAGAACTCATGTTATAACTATCATATGCAAATGACTTTGAATGAGCTTAGAGGATGAGGTGACCCCTTTCACAAGCCTATTTAAACAATTGTAATCCATAGTTTTGGGGGGATAATAAATTTTGAAAACAAAGGAGAAAAGCAATTTTTATTGTCAATTTCATGTGTTTGAATATTTCCTTTCCATTCTTTGTGTAATTAGATGTTATTTATTTGGTTGTATGTTTCAATAATCCTTAGTGTGTAAAAGATATGAATGGGTTCTTGATTATATTGATGCATATACTAATCTTAGATGTGTAATATCTATTTAATGATTAGTAAAATATATTGGTTATGATATTTAAGGTAATTCATTTGTAATTTTATTTTTGTATAAGTGTTTTGTTTTGATGTATTTTTATGTGGGTGTGTAATATCTACGTTAGATACCTCACTAGCCTGAATCATAATTTCCTGAGTAAGAGTGTGCAAATAATTACCTAAAAGGAGAAATATTTTACTGAAGCTTATGATTTTCTTGCATCAGTATCTAGTAATAGGAATAGGTTCTGAAAGCACTTGTCCACTTAAAAACCAACTAATGAATTGATTCCTAAAAACTACAAAGTTTTCTTTTCTACCTTACCCTTCCCTTCTTTTTTGAGTTTGTTTTGAGACTTACCCACTTTATATTAACAACCAACCATCCACCCAACTCACATAGAAATTATATACCCTTTAAATACCAACCCTCTATCCAAAAATCCTTGTTAATAACCTACATTCCCTATCAATTATTCCATGACCAGGTTGTCAAGACCATATACTTGCAACTCATGTCATGGAGTGGAGTTATTCTCCATAGAGTGCTTAAAATATTAGAGGCTACCTTATTATTAATTATGTGCATAAAACTTGAATCAATATTATTCAAGGTAATTCTCCATGGTTTACTCATTTGAACCTATTTCAATCCTTGATTCACCATTCAAGACATAAAATGGTCCTTTAAACATGTTATATGAGTCAAAATTACATTGTGAACCTTTAAAAAGATCATGTTTTGTTGTCAAAAGAGTAATGAAAAATATTAAAAGGTCCACATAGCCATCATAAAGTCATTTTGGGATGGTTTCATATGCATAAAGGCTCATGTTAATTACCCTAGTTACACCCTCTTGAAAAGGACTTTTCACATCCACCTCATACTTAGACTAACATGAGATTGACCTATAAGTTATGGGTTACCTATTTTCTAAGCCAAACCTATAGTTTTATGGGGATATCTCCCATATTTTATCACTTGAATTCTCTCTCTAAGACCTAACTCTATTATGATAAAAAGGGTAAAGAGATTGCATAAAGGAAACCTACTCTAAGGGGTGGTGATGTATCAACATACTCACTCATCCACTAAACTTTGGACTCTCAATGACACTAGTGAATAATGAATAGAGATAAAAAAACTACCTTTAATGGATTATAATAAAAATGTTTCACTTGGAGGTTAGTTTTAATGACTAAGGCATAAGGGTGATGAGAATAAGGCCTGGTTCAAGGCACTTATAGTTAGGCTTCCACTTCAAACCTAAGCCATGAACATTATAACACAATATATGACCTACAAATAAATTTTTTAAATACTTAGGTGAGACATGGACCTAAAAAATGGAAAATCACACCACTTATGCATATCAAAACAAGCATAAACACACTAAGTACTTATCATGAAGAAGATACAATGTTCTATTTATCAATCTAATAGGTTACAAGTATAAAACTTGGTAGAGTTTCCTCATACCAACCCGACGGATACAAATTAATCCCATAAAGCCTAAACACATATAATTATGGGAAGTGAAAGAAGAGAGTGGCATGGAAAAGTGGAGAAGGGGTCATAACTAATCATCTTGCATTCCAACATCAATTACATGTCTCAACATTTATGCCATATTCCCTTCATGTGTTGTTCTTATGGTTGAATTAGTGCCTTGAATGAGATCCTTGGAGATTTAATACATATTATTAATAAAATTTAACTCATTAAGAGGCCATGCACAACACCCTTTTTCCACTTATTCTCCTTTCATCAATTACCAATGTTGAAAGAGGTCTAGTAAAATCCTTCTCCATGAGGCATTTAGACATGTAACTCCCCCTCATATACCAATAAGGCTTAATAACAACCCCAATTTCCATAATTTACATTAAGTGTTAATTTTACCCATTCAAGTCATCAAATCCTAGGTTTAGTACTTATGCATGAACTCATTTCATCAACCTTCTATGCCAATCTTCATGTTTTTTCTTGATCAAGTAAGCTAGTTAGGCCTAATAGCCTAACTATTGCTATTTATAAGCCATAAAATTATTGTATGAGAGATTTATAACCTATATATGGATTATTTTCAAGTCTAAAAAAACTCTTTAGATCATAATATGAGCCATTTTAATCAAGAAAGACATACAATTTTGTCATAGTAGTTGACTAGGTCACTTTGTCTTCCATTTCTATAGATTGGTTGATTATTAGGGACTCATAGGGGCACTTACAGACATGGTTTTGAGCATGTGATGGATTTAAGATATATAATAAGTGTCAAACCTTCCCTTCCAATGATTGGCATCTCTGAAAATAATTTTTTACCTCTCTTTTTGCCTTTTTATGAAAAAGTATAGTATTATGACACTTACATATTATGTACAATTAGGCACCATGACTAGGTATTCTTCTAAGTGTTCTTGGAATTTTAGGTTTTCTTAGACCATTTTAGGATGCTAAGATGCAAATATATCAAGATTTCCAAAACTATGTCTACTTAGGGTTTTAGAGAGGTTTTGAGTGTCCAGGACTCTTAACAATGATTCATAAAGTAAATACCCCTAAATATAAACCTATTATCATATATTTTAGGTATATTGGACTATCCAACCTCTATTACAAGATTGACTTCCCATGAAAAAATAATCATCAATATAGGTATGTAGAGAAGTGGGTTTGCATTCTTCTATAGGTAGTTTGAATAGATTAGTAGTCTTAACCATTATTCATAAAGGTGGTCCCTTAAAAAAAACTCAATCATCCATATATTTCAAGCACACAAGGGTGCCTAAAATATCCTAGGATCATTTTCTCTAAATATTTTAGTGATGAAATATATGACCATCCAAACATGCCAATTGAACTGACTATATACACTGTAGAGTTTGAATAAGGTCTTAGGACTAGTTTGACCTTCTCTTTGCATTTCTATTTCATGAAATCATATTTTAAGAATAAAAACATATTTATCCACCTCTTCATTAATTCAATTCTATTTATGAGATTCTAAGAGTACTCTCATGGTGGTATAGGCCCTATTGGATTTAAGACCAACTTTAGGCTTGATAGGCCTTAAGTGAGCTTGAAGGGTTTAAATGGTCTATATATTCTTGTGATACTCAACATTAACATGAAACACTATTTATCACCTATTCTCACCTTAAATAAATATCCTATGTACTCAAAATACCACTCTATATTTATCACTTCAAGTGGTTACCTATAGGTTCCTTTGCCAATATGTGTGTTGGGGGAAGGTAAAGGTTTAAAAGTTCTTTCTCTATTTAGTGTAATGGTTATGGAGGTTCAAAACTCCAATTCATTCTCCCAGAGTGAATGATACTTTTAGGTCAGGCCTTTACCAACTCTATTCCTATATAAGACACACATTAAATCTTAGGGTTTATGCACAATCAGGTTTATGGAACCCCAAGGGCTTGATTAAGAAACTCCTTCCCTTGTCTAAAGTTTTTTGACACCTTGGAAACCTTCCTATGATGTTATTAGCTCTTAAACAATCCTTAAAATAATCAAAATTTTTTTAGTCAGACACAAGCCTATTCAAGTTTGTATTAGGCCTTATAGTTATGTTTGGGTTATTGAATTACTTATCTCAAGGGATCATTATATGTTAGTATACAAACTATGAAATGGTTCTAAGGGGCAACTAGAGATTCTTTAATTGGTTAATAAACCTTAACATTTGTAAAATTGATTTTGTGAACTTTAGAGGTGAAAAGGGTGGTTTTAGGTTTGTGAGGCTACCATGAAAGCTACAAAACTTGCTCATAAGGTTATGATGATGACATAATATGACTCCAAAACCTCATTCCATGTTATTAATTGTATTTGAAGGATCACAAGGTGTCATTGAGTAACACACAATGCTAATACATAGTGAACCTCAGATGCATATGAACTCTTTCCTTAAAAATACCCTTTTAGATGATAAGAGGATAATGGACCTCAAACTTGAATAAGGATGCATGGAAAAGGTTGAGACACTTAACCAAACTCTCAACATGACCAACTCATTTTTATCATATCACTGATCACTTTGTTCACTACCCAAATTTGATTATAGATTGAAAATGCTTTGAGAAGTTTAATCAAGACCTGATAAAATATAAACCACCATTAGTTTGGCCAAACAAGTTAAAACCCCATGAAAACTATTTCGTTCTACTTGGCTTGTGCAAACATGAATGATGTTCATATCCCTTAAGTTCTTAACGAATGTTCCTAGAGCCTGTTGATGCATGAAAATGTATCACAGGGTTCTCATAGTTTTGAATACACTTCTCATTTCAAGATTCAAATAATATTTTTCATGAATTGCTAGTTATGCTCTTCTTGAGATTTGTGGTGGAATAATGGCCAAGTTATTTGATAGTTTCATAAAACAAAATGTAAGTGGCTGTTGGGATCAACTGTGGTCTTAGAGAATTTGTGAATTATGAAAATAATCTAAACTAACTATAATTAATGATGATCCAAACATAAAATCTAAAACCTAATAATAAACATTTAAAATGAGAAGTTAAATGATAGTGATTTGATTAAAAAAAAGGAAAATGGGTAGGGTAAGGCAGAAAAAAGAATGTTACTAATCTTCAATCGAGACATATTGGCAAAACTTAAATTTCATGAAATACATGCAATCAAATTAACATATGACATTAAATTGAAAAAATAATAGATAATATCATGTACCAGACAAATTTCAAAGGATATTTGAATCAATGCAAATTAGGAATCAAATTTACTTTAAATATTTACTTCCACAAGAAAATTCCATTTTCACATCTTCAAGAAAAACAAGAAAAATGAAATGATTCTAAAATCTTGTAGTCAACCTAGTATAGGATCAAATTAACAACTCTAAATTTAACATATACACATCTAGAATTCATAAAATCAATTTAAATATGAACATTAAACCTGATACTTAAGGAAGAAACCATGATAATAAACACACAGACAAATACGAGACAATATTTTTAGAATTCCCTTACTTGTATTACTTGATCCAAAATTTACACTAATTTTTTTCTTTACAACCACTTTCTCCTCCTTTAAAATGATAATACTCCCTTTTATACACAACCTATTAGGTATGTTATTTAATCACTATTAAATGAGAATTGAACAAGTGTCAAGGATAGTTGTCCTTCTACAATATTCTGTAATTAATGACACTCTTCAAGTGGACTAACCTATAAGCCACATGCACTAAAAATTTCACATGATTTTAATAAATATAATACTCTTTCTAAATGATTTAAAAATTTTAATAAAAGAGATAATTCTACATCAACCTATTTGACCTTGAGGCATCTATGTTATTGCATCCTTTTATTTTTGCTCCAAGATCTTAATGTTCATATTATTCACCAATCAATTTGATATTAATGATTAGGTATATGAATGGTTATTATTCATGTCCTACCAAGTATTTGAAGACTTCATTATCTCTATTTAAGGCTTATTTAATGCTTCTAACATTACCAATATTCTCTTCTATTATCAAGATCATATCTAAGATATGGTTGTTATTTTGCCCTATAGTGCCTTGGATTTTATTCTTGACTTCTTTGATTAATTGAGTAGGTTTATGTTTGAATTATTCATCAATTATCAAGCTTTTAGGACTAAAGATGGTTAGATCCTTGATTAAGATTCCTAATATTTGCATCATTTTGTGTTCTAATTGTTGGAAGTCATTAGAGAGACCTTACATTCCTTTGGACCATTTTTTTACATCCCTTAACTTCTCCATTGTAATTATCATAACCATATTAAAATGTGATAGGATTACTATTTTAAACTTAGGAATCTAGGATTTTGTTAATATTTTGATCAATTATTTTGTCTTATTATCTGAAGCTTGCCATTGGTTAACTTGTCTCATAGCCATGGAATGTTGTTTGTTCACCACATCTAGTTTAGAACATATTGCTTTTAAAGAACTAAATCTATTATAAATGGTGGATTCAAATCTATTAACAATGTTCCCTAGAATTGATAGAATGGACTACTCTTCCAAATTCTTTTTATCCTACTTTAGGCCTTTGATGGCATCTTATAACCTCTTTTCTAGAGATTAGGCTAGTTGTAGGACATCTTCAACTATAGGGTCCTCCCCTAGTCTCTATCCTTTCTTATGAGTTAAATGAGTCAAAGGTTCAACATTTTATTGTATAATGTCTTAGCCACCTTCCATAGCCAATGTCTGAGTGAATTTTTATAAAACTATAGTATCTAGATAATATTTGACCCCAACTAAATATTGGTCCATTTCCTTACTTGGCACCCCTATTTTTATGTCAAGTAACTGAGTGGGAGTAGCCAATATCTTTGCCTCTTCTTATAAATATAGGATCCATGGATTTAAATCTTGTTACATACGTATAGTTTTAGTCTTTATAATAGCACATGGATGATAATTAGGGAGATTCTCCAACCTTGGTTTATATATGAACCATTCAAGAATAAGTGGTTCATATATTAGATTATCTTTACTAAATAGATTGATGTTCTCCAAAAGTGATGAAATTGTCACTTTAGGTTTCTTTGCTTTTGAGACTATTGTAATCTTAGATTTTTTCTTAGGAGGATCAATTAATATCAAGTCCAATGCCTTTCCCTTATCTTATTTGTCTTATTCAACCTTCTCTCCCTTTACATCTGAGTCTAACTCTTATGTCCTAGATAACATTATAAGTGCATCTTCAATAGATTCATGTGGATCCAATGCTATTATATGAACCTCTTATTGATTTAATTATTTTTTTCTTGTTCTAGAGGACTCAAAAAATAATAACTTGAATAAACCTCCCTTGGTTTCCTCTCTCTAGTCTTATATTTTGATGGTACATCTGATGGTAGAAGATTAGAAGAATCAACATCTATCAGATGATATTTTCTTGGACCTAACTACCATCTATCTTCCTATTTTGGTCTCTTTTCAATCTAGACTCAGGTTTTATATTGTGCTCTATTAGTCTTCTAATAACTTCAAAGTAGGAATATGCCTTGGTATATAAAAATTCAAATGCACTAGGTTCATGCTCATAGGGTACAGCCAACATATCTTTGATTTTAGAATACTCTTTTACTCTACTATATGGATCCCATTGTCTATGATCATCTATCTACAGGTTGAAATAAATCCTATATTTTGAAGTAGCTTCAATGTGATCCCATTGTCTAAAAATAGTTTTGTCAATTGTCATGGGAAAATTGTGTATAAGTCCCTTCCTCTTAGTCTTATAAATGCCATCTATCAAATTGAACTAGTAAGCTACTTCTTGTTCTACCAACTTTACAGGTACATGGATTGGTAGTTTGAGAGGGGTAGTTTGGATTCCTTCAATTATTATAATAGTGTAATCAAGATCAAGTCATATGCCCCCCATTGCCTCAATTTACTTATTGATTAAGGGATTATTCTCATCATAGGAATACCATTAATAGCTTGAATCAATGTAGGGTAAACATAGTCACAAACGAATTGAATATGGTTTTTATACTTGTAAATGTGTAATTTTGAATAATACTAAGACATAGTCTAAGTACTATTATGGTACCATTCTCTTTGATTAGGGATTATTGTGGTAACACATAGGGCATATAATAGATAAGACATCATAAAAAATTTAGTCCTCTTCTTTTTATTAGTCCCATATATATATCTACTTAGGGAAATAATAATGAATTCACCTAATGGAGGAACCACCACTTATTCAATAAATAAATATACCAAAGGGACTCACATTGGTTCTATAAGTGTTATATGTGTACATCCATACAACTTGTTCAACATGATATCAACCATCCTAACTCTAAGTATAAATTAATTCACTGGGATTTACCTTGTAGGATCTATAATGACTTAGTTACCTTATTCTAGCCATTTATCTAGTATATCCATTATGGTGTGTTTCTAATCCCATGAATTAATAGAGTCTAAGTTTATCTAGGGCTTAGGTAACTTGTAATAAGAATCAAAAGTGACAAGGGAGATATATGAAATTTTCCTTACACTATGTTCAAGAATCAACATACCCTTATCAATTTTAGTATCTTTGAAAATTAGATTCAAGACATCAATAAGTAATACCTCTCGTTTGGTAGTAGCATAATGGAGTCCAATCATCCAAATTACTACTATGTAATCACAACATCTCTTTAATGGGAGAAAATTATCTTCTTCCTTAATCAATACTCCATGATTCTAAATTATCCGAAATAAATTTGAGAAATTATTATCTCTTGTGTTTAATAAAGCAACTATAAATTTTGTGTCCTTGAAAACTCAACCTTCTACATATGATGTTAGGTATAGTTTAACCACCTTCTTTGAATCAGCTCTGAATGTTGCAATTGTTATGATCTTAATTGAATTATCCTTTTACAAATTATAATTCAACTATATCATCTCAACACAGTGAGTCTAAGGACAATTTAGGGCTTTTCATACATTCTATGGTTTTTTGGAGGTCTAAATAGAGCTTTAATGGCAAAAAGTGAGTTTTAAATATATACTTTGGTGACTTAGATCATATTTGGATCTTGTATTTATACCTTCACATGATTTGGTCCATAATATCTTTTAATATGTTGTGTATGCTTATGTGGCATCTCTTTATCATACAACTTATTTTTTTTTAAAAAGTGATGATTATTTCTTAGACACATGTCATCATCTCATAGCTCCTAAAAAGTGATACAATGCACACTATTGATCTCTTCTAGAGTGTTCTAGCCTTGACATTTACTGGGGTCATTAATATTTGGTCTAGGATTATGATATTATTCCACTTGGTAGTATTACATGTGATATGTATACCTTGTGGTTAGTTTTCATCACTTTAATGTTATTACACCATGTGGTGAGATTATGTAAAATCTACGATCTTTGACTCCTTGACTCACTTTGTACTAGTGATCTTCATCCATAAGATTGAATGCATACAATTGATCTTAATCAAAATGATTAAACACACACCATTCATGTATTGAGTGCATGATTAAACATATACCAATGATATGTTATTATTTGATTTAAATTTGGACTACCAATCTTTATCTAATTCATTATGAGTGTGAAACTTATTACCATTACATTCAATATTTATATCCTTTGACATTTTTACTTTGAGTTCACTATTAGATATTCATTGCATGATCAAATTTGCTCTATTGATCTTCAATCTTGACTTTTTGACTTAGGAGATCATCTAAATATTGTTGATTTTGATCTAATCTTCTGAGATTTTTCCACCTGTCATTATTGCATTCACCTCATAACTATGAAGAAATAAAATCAACAATTAAGTGTTCAAGATATATAAAGACTTAGGCTAATTTTAGACTAAGGTTTTAATGAATTAATAAACTTAATTAAAACTTAGGTTACAATTAAGCTAAGATTAAATTGTAATAAAATGACTCATGGATAATATGAATTTATTTTAATAAAAATTTTAGGGTAAATTAGTTTAGACTAAAGTTTTAAATGTTATTTATAATTAGATTCAATTACTCAATAAGGACAAAAAGTTAACATAATGATTTGAATGTGACCATCTTAATTAACCAAGGGTAAAATTAATTTTGATGTATAAAGCCATGAACACTTGCTAATTATAATGGAGATCCATGGATCCTGCAACATAGAAACACATGAGTCAAACTCTATCAAAATCAAATAAAGCTTATATGCCAACATGCCAATGAGACCTAAAGCAAAACATGATATTCAATAATGCATTTTGATCAAGTTGAATTCATAATTTCTATCATAGTTTTTAAAAATAAAAAAGGGTCCTCATTTTTTAGAAATGGGGTATGTTTACCTCAACAAATCGTGACTTCAACAAATGGTGACTTCAAGGGGGGACATTGAAAAATATTATAATTCAGATACTCTTAGTTAAAAATAATAAACAAACCAATAATTACACATGATCAAGGACCATTATTAAGATGAATTCATAATTGAATAAGTATTACAAATGCAAAACTAATTTCAAACATCAAAACATAGTCATGTTATGTGTGTGCTTTGATTCATTTATTGATTGTCATTGGATTCAGAAAATAACTTTCAGATTTCATGACCTTAATCATTAACATAGACTTGTAGCATATTTAAATATTCATTATCAATTTTGATTTCATAAAAAATAAGGCTTGGGAATTACTCTATTTCCAACCAGACATCCATATCCCCAATAGATATAGCTTTAGTTCTAATCTAGGCCTTGTTCCACTACCATCCAAGTGTCCATAGCCTTGATGGAGGTTACCCAAATCACCTTTTTCTTAGAAAATTTTTAAATTTTTAATTATACTTTTACTTTTTTGCTAAGATGAATTTTTTCTAATAATTCAAGCTTTAAATCAACACATGCAATATTTATTTCAATCAAAATTAGATCAAAATAAAGTTTAAGTCTTTAGAGAACAACTAATATACTCATCAATCTTTACAAATTTCTCAGAATCATAACATCAAGCTCAAAATTTCCAAGATCCATGATCAACCAATGTTTAAGAATCATATCTACATTCTTAGTTTGAGAAGCTATTTTTAGCATTTTGATGGATAAGGGAGATTGAAAACTATCCTGAAAATACTTATTAAAATCCAGAGAATAAAATAAAAGAAAACAAACACATAATAAGAAAAACAAACAACAATCAAAAAAATATTCATAAACACTATTTACAACAAGGAACAAGAATGAAACTAATCTAAGCCTATGTACACTAACTCAAACTAATATTACAAATCACTCCATGAATACTTGGGGTAAAATAGTAGAGAAGTAATGCTTGAGGTATTGCCCATTGGTTGACAAATTGAACTCTGCTCCATACAAATATTTGAGATTTAAGGTGTTTTCTTCCAATGTCTCATCAATTTGGTAAGGGCCAATTCACAAAGGAGTGAATTTCCCATATTTTTGTTTTGGATCAGATGCTTTGTCCCATAGGAGAACTAGGTATCCCTATCTAAACACCTTGATCTTTGAATGTTTTTCAAACCATCTTTTAATAGTGTTTTCATGTATATTGAAGTTATCAAATGCTTCTTCACTTGCATCCTCCATTTGGATTATATCAAGCAACCTAGAATTAACATATTCCTAATCTTCTTCCATATACTCCCACATAATTTTGTAAGTTGGAAATTTGAGACTAACTATAAATATCAGATCTTATCCATATTCTAGCAGAAATGATGATGTTTTCAAAGCTTATTTTACTCTAGTTCTATCTTCCCATAGCACATACTTCAACAATTTATGCCATGTTCTTGGTGTTTTAGTTGCAAACTTATAAATAGATTTCATCAAATTCTTATTTGTTGACTCTGAGACTCCATCACCATAGGGATAATGATTTGATGAAAACTTAAGATCTATCTTATTAGCATAGGCCTACTTAGTCATCTCTATGGATATAAATGCTAATCCATTATCACATATTAGTGATATTGGTGTCCTAGATTTGGTACAAATATTTTCTTCTAAGAACTTGATGACATCTTCATTCCTACACTATTTTGTTGCTACTTCCTCTATCCATATTATATAATAATTAGTAGTAGTAATAATATATCTATTCCAGCTAAATAATTGGAATTTATAAGCCCTACAAAGTCCAAACCCCATTGATCAAATGGTTTGTCAATTAAAAATGGCCTCAAGAGCATAAGTATATTAGGATCCTTAGTGTTGAATATTTTACATTGATGACATTATAATACATGATTATGATCACCCTTGAAAATAGTGGGACAATAATATCGATCCCTCAAGATTTTATTAGTTATTTTACCAGAGAGATGTTCACTCCCGAGTTTCTCATGAAAGGTACTTAAAATTTCAGTTGATTCTTCTTTTAAAACACATCTCAAATACATTCATTCATATTTATTCCTATAAAGTATCATATCCTTAATCAATAAATGAGATGATTTGAACCTCAAAACTCTTCTTTGTTCTCTGCTTAATTCAATATGATGAGAACCATTGATCAAGAAATGAATAACTGCATCATACCCTTCATTTGGTTATAAATGTTATTGGTTAAATTATATGATACTAAATTTAAGATTAGAGTTAGTTTATTCATACTAAAATATAATTTTTACAACTTGAGCATGACTTGTGACACCCAAATCATAGGTCTCTCCTACTCGCTTACACAACCCACTTAGGCATGTTTTCACTATTTCACAGTCATCCTAAGCCTTCTAGATTCAACCCCTACTATCTTGAACTCCTTTCCTAGGCACATATCTATACCCCAAGGTCCCTTTCACCCTAGAAAATAGCACTGTAGGTTTGACTATAGTGTTGGGACCCAAGGTGTCTATTTTCTAGTGCTTTTGTCTAAGTCAACAATAGCCTCAAATGGTCATACTTTCCCAAATCCTTATCTTTTCCTTGTCATCCTAATGCAAGTTCATATAAACTAAGATCATTAATTTCCATATGAAATCCCATTTAAAGGTCATTTAGAGGGGTTGGAAATCATTCAAAAGACACAAGCTAGGAATATACTAAAGCACACTCAAGAAAACCTTCCTATTCTATGCATACAATGAACTACTATTATTTCCACCCTATCCAAGCTTCTGCACGAATCACAAGTCATCTCAAGCTTACAAAAATTCACATACACTTGGATTTCATACATAATATTACATAATACACCTTAAAATTAGGATAACTACATTGGCCTTGATCCCTCTTCAGAGTATTGGTATGTATGTAGCATGCCCACACATGGGCTATGATCGCACATTCAATGCATATTACACACTAACCCATTTTTATAGATGGATTATAGATCACCTATCAAGCATGAAGTGGAAATAGGATCCTTGAATACCAAATCAATTACACACGGAGCTTCATGAACAACTACGTCTTGATATTTTAGGCACAGGGTTTGTTGGAGCAGATGAATAGAACCCAAAAAGCTTATAAAGCTTAGACACTAAGGTCTATAACACCAAAACTTGGAATACAGTGTTGAACCTTCATGTGTTCCATTTCCATCACTCTTGTCCAAGTAGAAAATAGACTTCTATATCCTATTTTTGATAGTCTATCTTGTTAGATCAATAATTTTTAGCGTCTGACTCCTCTATCTTAGCCCATAATTAGTGAAGTTTTACTCTCTATCCCCTTGTTTACTATTTTCATAAATTAGTTAATCACTTTTATATTTAATAAATAATTAGGTTAATTAAGGCACATTTATTTATATATTTTTCCATTAATCTAGACCTTTTAACTATTTACAAAATTAACCCTTATAGTTTCCAAATTTAGTAAAACATTTGGTGAATCCAACTTACTTTGAGTTTTTACACAAAACCCTAGAAACCCTGGGGTTAATTATTTTTTATTTTTAGAGATTTTATCTTAGTTTTTTAAAAATTTAAAAATTATAAAACTATAAATTAATTTAAATATTTTCAACAAATTCACTCAAACCCTAGTTTGTAAATACTAGGTCTTATTTATATACAAACACTTTCAAACCACTAGGAAAAATATATTAATAATTTTATAAATATTTTCAAATTTTTACTAAAATTTTCAAGCTAAATTATACAAATTCATAACAAATTTTTAAAATTACTATACTAATTTTGAAAAAAAATCTTTTCAAACCCTAGTCACATCTACTAGGTCCTATTTAATCAAGCACTTTCCCATAAATTTTTCAATTTTATCTTGCATACTTACCTTAGAAATTCAATATAAATCACAAAAATTAATATTATTTTGCACAAATATATATGAAAAATACCTAGTTGCATATAATATCTCCTATTTGGCTTCTTGAGGTGTCATCTTACATCCACAGTCAAATTACAAAAATGATACTCATTTATTTACAAACTCTTCTTACATTTATTACAAATAACAAGGAAACCATAATGGGTCCTATCATGTACATGAATGATTAAGTCTATCATATGTTAGTAAAAACCTTCATCCTTTGAATTTCATGCTTATGTTTCATAATAAGGGATGATATTACAAAATTCATTACTAAACTTGCACAAGATTTCAATATTTCTTTTGTATATTCTTTATCTCTCATATGGAAAAAATTTTAAGATTATCATGCTAAACACATTACAAATTTTATAATACATGTCAAAATATATTTATACAATATTGTGTAAATCCATGCTCTCTATCCTTTGCTCTCTATCTTACATAGGGAAAAATATACAATTTTATTGTGTTAAACACATTAGAAATGTCATAGCACATGTCAGTTTCTTATGCATATATGCACAAATTCATGCTTTATATCCCTCATTTGCTATATCTCATGTGGAATTTTATTTATAATCATATTGATACACAATCTATAGCTGCACTTACATGCATTTTAGCTTATATACATATTTTTTACTTAGATGTATATGCCTCTTTGGCTACTCTTGTTTCAATGTCATATCTTATGCAAAGGAAAGAAATCCCTTCTCCTCTTCTCCATAAGAGGGTGATAACTACTTTCCCTCTAACTAGGTCCATGATATCACCCATCAAAAAGGTGAGGCAACCTCTACTATTGTTCTTAATACATACATTCAGCCTACAAATTTTTCAAAACCTCTTCATCATATGTGCTTACATGTTCATTTGGAAGCAACTAAGGTTTGCACTCATGAGACTCTAAATGATCAAATCACCAGTATGAGAAAGATAATTTTATATTTACAAATGCATAATCAACTATTACATGAAAATATCACAACATTGGAAAATCAGATTATAATATAAAATCTTTAAATACACCCTATTATCAATCATGTATATGTACCTTCACCTAGTCAATTGGTTGTAAGTAATGTTACATATCAAAATAACAAATCACAACAAAGTAACTCTACAGCTAGTGATTTAGAAAGCATTCAAAGATCAAATAAGAGTTCAAGTGAGATAATAAGGAAAATGATTAAATCTAACTTGATCAAACTACTTCCTCTACATCTAGTGAGAAGATCCAAATATTATTGTGCATATCATAGAATGGATGGGCATCACATAGATACATGTTTGGCATTGAAAAAACATATACAACACATAATTATTAATGAGGACCTTATACAAGGTAAATTAGTCAAGAAATCCACAACAACATAGGAACACATTCACAAAGTGTCAAATTCAAAAATAGTACAAAAGTGGTTACCAAAGCAGAAGTCACAACAATAAAAGGATAAACAAGAAAAATTAGAGAAATAAATAGTACCACAAGCACATGTCAATAATGAAAAATATATAAGTCTAGCTCTCCAAAATGAGGGTTAAATTTCACAATAGTATGTGTTTGATCAAAGATATCTATAATAGTTTGATTACCAAAGTCAAAGGTTGGGCAAGCATGCTCAAGACATTACTACTCCTATTCTAGAAAATGATAATGTTTATCACTAGGGTTTGGGATTTATTGAATATTCTAAGGCAAATTATTCACAAACATAATTTATCAAAGGAAAAGATCCAGATACAACAATAATAAACACTAGCATTCTATTGGTTCAAAATCAAGATGATAATGATGAGTGAAAAAATACATGTTATTATGATTTTCAAGATACCAAAAATGAATCCAAATATATAAAGTCCTATTCTCAACCCTTCAATTGTGATTCACAATCACACATGATTCTATTGTTTGATATAGGACACCATGATAAGGAGTGTCATCTGAGACTCATTAGTTAGTATCATTTATTTATAGTATTGATTGTACATATTATCTCCTAATTGATTGTACATAATTTCCTCAGCTTGAGTGTACATAGCTCAAATATTTCAAAATACAAAAACATGTCAATTGTATACATCATCTATGTTTTACATTGCTAACCATTATGCGAGACTTACATTGCACTATTATATTCTATTGTTTGTTGATTTATATATCTTACCAAGATTCACTTGATATTATTTGATTATGTACAGTACTTCTAGATCCTTGATTTCTTCACTCCATGCATCAAGGGGGAATCTTACTTCTATAGTCTAGCTACATATCGATACATCTAGTCACTGGGGGCACACTCTACATGACTACACCATATAGGTTATGTCATTCTTACATTAAACACTCTAGACATCTTGTTATAGTATGTTAATTACTTGCTTACATAGATATCATAGTGACATCTATAAGCATATATCACACTTTTTTATTTCATAGCATATACATTAGTCTTGTATTACATATCTTGTATACTCTTTCTTCTTGCTTTCCATAGTTAGATTCATGTTTATATTTCCATTACTTTGCATGCTTCCACTCTTCACTTTGATTAGCTAGATGTTTTTGCATTTTCTATTTGATGTTTGCTTCTTGCTTTAATTTTAGGATATTTTCCAATGTCCTTTGTTCATGTCTATATGTGTGTGCCTTTGGACACTTGCCAATGTTCTTTGTATGTGAATTTCATGTTCTTGTGTCCTTTGTGACAATATTTACTTGTTCCCATTATATGTGTATGTGGCATTTGAACATGTGTTGTGTGTTTATTTGGACACTTGACAACCCTCACATGTTTCTTGCTTCTTGATTTGTATGTTTTTTGCTTGATTGATTATATTTATGTGTAATGCCATGATTATAATCATGCATTTACCTTGATTCTTGGATGCCATGATGGACATAATGCTCCATCCCTCCATGCCACTAAAAACTAACAACTAACATTTTAAATTCCAATTTACCTTTATGCACACGCTATTACATTGTTATATTTATTTAGGCATACCCATATGGATCTAACAATCTCTCTCTACAAATTTTAATATATCTTGAGATAATGTATATCAATGTTATATCAAATGTTTTCACAACTTAGCACACTTGTAGGGCTTATTATTCTAAGGGCATTCATTATAGGGCATTCATTCCTACCCTTAAAAGAGTGGAAAACAAATAAGGGTTTTTTCCTAGAGATCAGAGCTCCTAATAGTCAATAAAGTAGTTTTAGAATAGTACAGTCTAGAATCCAAAACTCAACATAGAAAAACTAGATTAGTCATTAGTTTTGGCTCTAGACAATAGTACCAAAAATGGGACTATAGTGTTGGACCCTAAAGTTTCCAATTTTTGGTGATATTATCCAAAAAAAAGAATATTCAATTTTTATAGAATCAAGTAAAAAGGTGAGTTTTTTCATAGTTTTGATAGTATAGTTTAGTCCAAAAATCAATAGTTTTTAACACTTATTTCACTCAAAGAATCTAGATACAAGGGGCATCATATGAAACATGAGGATTTCTATTTTTAGTTTAGACATGGTAGTTAATACAACTTTTAGTTCAAAATCTATGTTCTAGACACCAGTTATTGGGGGCAATGTGTGTGGTGCATGGACCTTCTCTATTTTTAAACTTATTGCATTTTCTTACACATTCCCAATAGTTGCATGCATTAATCCATCTTTAGGTGGTTGGCATCACTTTCAAGTAAACTTTCATACATGTTTACTTCCCATGTACCCAAGTTCCTAAGTGGCTTCCTAAGCCTTGATTCTAGTTTTAGGAGGGGCTTATATACAAGTCCAATCTCCATCTTTTGGAGTGGTAAACAATGGCCTATTTTCTAGTTTACATTTGGCTATCTAGACCAACAATGTTAGATCACAACACATTCAGGGGCTCCATGATCCATCTCATATGACATTCATCTATACTAGTATTTTCTCATTTAACTTCACATTATGGGGTAATCATGGAGCAAAATTTCTTGCTAACCTTTGTATTCTTGAGCCACCTATTTAGAGGGATTGGACAGACGATCCAAACATTTATTAGCACATTCATGATTCAAAATTTCACATAGTTGGTGATGATAGAACTAAAGGTCTCGAGTTTACATTTTTGAGCTAACTTCTAGGGGATTGAGTACTCAGCTCATTCATCGATATAAATCTTGATTCAACATACTTCTAACATTACCCTACACAACCCAGTAACATAATAGGTTTTGTATTGGTTCACATGCTTGGTGAGGTGTATTCATTCCTTTCCCTTCCTTCCTCTCTCTCTTTACCTCAATTTTATACATTCTTATTTTAGATATATTGTATATAGTAAGAACCAATCTACTTTCACTTTCCTCTTTTTAGACTTACATAATAAAACATGCTCTCACTACGCATAATCCATCATCACATAGCTTCTTAGACTTAACCTCACAAGTAAGTTTGGGTACTATTCTCTTTTTCTCCTTTATCCTAGTATTTCTCTTTAATACATACTTAGATTAAAATGGGGTGAAATATAGTCATATTAAAATGAAATTTGTACATCTTGAGCATGACTTGTGACACCAAAATCATAGGTCTCTTCTACTCACTTACACAACCCACCTAGGCATGTTTTCACTATATTCTAGTCATCTAAAGCCTTCTATATTAAACCCATACTATCTTAGACTCCTCTCCTAGGCACCAATATATCCCCTAGGGTCCCTTTCCCCATAGAAATAATGCCATAGGTTGGACTATAATACTGAGACCTAGGGTGTCTACTTTCCAATGTTGTTGTCCAAGTCCATAACAACCTCAAATTGTCAAATTTTCCCAAATCCTTATATTTTCCCTTGTTATCCTAATATGCATTCATCGAACCAAGGATCACTAATTTACCTATAAAATCCCACTCAAAGATCATTTTGAAGGGTTGGTAATCTTTCAAAAGGCACAAGCTAGGAATATATTAAAGCACACTCAAGCAAATCTTCATATTCTCTATATACAACCAACCACTATTATTTCTAGCCTATCCAAACTCTCATATCAGTCATGAGTCATCTCAAGATTTCCCAAATTCACATACACTTGCATTACATACATAGGATTTCCCAATACACCTTAAAATTAGGAGAAATACATTAGCCTTGATCTCTCTTTAGAGTATTGGTATGTAGGTAACATGCCTACACATGGGGTTTGATCACATGTTTAGTGCATATTACACACTAACCCCTTTTTCCAATTGGATTTGAGATCACCTATCAAGAATGAAGATGAAATAGGATCCTTGAAGATAAAATTAATTACACACAGAGCTTCATGAATAACTAGGACTTGATATTTTAGGCATAGGGTCTCCCAGAGTAGACAAATAGAACCCAAAAATCTTAGAAAGCTTAGACACTAAGGACTACAATGTCAAAACATGGACTACACTGGACCTCCAGGTGTCCCATTTTTTATGCTCCTATCCAAGTATAAAATAGACTTTTGGATCTTAATTTTGATAGTCTACCTAGTTAGATCAATAATTTGTAGCCACTGTCTCCTCCATCTTAGCCCAAAATCAGCTCATTTTTACTCTCTATGCCCTTGTTTCTTATTTTTGTAAATCAATTAAGAACTTCCATATTTAATAAATTAGTAGGTTAATTAAGGCACATTTATTTATTAATTTTCCCCTTAATCTAGACCCTTTTACTATTTCATAAATTAACCCATATAGTTTCCCAAATTTAGTAAAATAGTTATCAATCATTTGAATTAATCCCTGAAACCTCAAAAAATTATCAATTTTTATTTCAAGATCATATTATTAGAGTATATACATCCACTTACCTCTTATTTATCCTAACTCACATTGACTTAGCATGAGCTTGGTAGCAGGGTCTAGAAATATAGCATGCACTTTATTCCTAAGACTATAGTGTCTAAAATTTTTAACTACCTTAACCAAAGCAAATGCTTGTTTATCAATTAGGGAATAATATAACTCAAAATTATTAAATTTATTACTCATAAATGTAATTGGATGATCACATTTATCAACTTTTTTAGTTAATATATCTACTATAATATGTTTAGAAGAAAAAATATTAAAGATAAAAATATTTTGAAAAATAAGGACTTATCAACACAGGTGCCTATCCTATTGCTTCCTTAATATGATTAAAGGATTTCTTCATTTCTTCATTGCATTCAACCTTTGCATCATTATTTATCATCTATTCAAGTGGTTTCAAAATATCTACAAAACCAAAATGAATTTTCTTATAGAACTGATTTTCCCAAAGAAAAACTTTAATTTTTTTCTACTATTTTGGGGTTTTATTTTAGATATAGAATTAACTTTATCTAGATATATAGAAATGCCATCTTTAGTTATTACATGTCCTAGAAATTTCCCTTGAGTTACATAAAATATCATATTTCTAGTGTTAAGGTAAATTTCATACCTTCTACAACATTCAAATATTCATTATAAATGCATTAAGTGATCTTCTTTATTTTTACAAAATGCAGTCAGATCATCCATATATATAATGTTACATTTACTTATGATACCTTGAAGGGCATGGCATATATCTCTCTAAAAGGTATATCCTACATTTATGAGTCCAAAAATAATCCTCTTATAGGAAAAAGTGTCCCATTTTGCTATGAATGCAGTCTTCATTCTATCTTCCTTGTTAACAAGTATTTGATTGTAACCTGAAAAACCATCTAGGAAAGACATCATGGCATAAACACTAATAACTTGAATTATGTAGTCAAGGGATGTCAAATTATAATTATCATTTTCATAATATTTTTTCAAGGTCTTAAAGTCTATGCATAAGCTAATCTCTCAATTTTTATTTCTAACTGGTACTACATTAGTTACCTAGGTAGAATGTCTAGTTGGAAAAACTATTTTTTCATCTAATAATTTATTAACCTCTTTATAGATAAATGAATCCAAAACAAGATTAAATGGTCTTTGTTTCTCCATAAAGAGTTTAAAGGCTTATTTCAAGGGAATCATATGGGTGATAACTCAAGGATATAAGATATTCAAATCTTCATAAGACCATATAATAACATCCTTGTATTTGGTTAGTAAGTCTCTAGCCTTTATAGACTCTTCATTTGTGCATGTTATGCCAATATTTACTAGGTGAGGTTTACTTTGAGTTCCTATGTCAAAAACATTATAATCTTTCCCATTTACCTTGGGAATGTTAGTAGTTTCAACTAGTTTATCTTTGTCAAATAGTCTTTCTAGGGAAATCATATCTTTGGGAATCTTGATGTCATTTTATTGTACTATCTTGTCTTCAAATATATTATCATCAAGAGAGTTCTCATTGACCTCATTAATAATATGACGCTCAAATGCTCCTAAATTCTTCATAAATTCAATGATATAGTAGTCATCACTAAACACATGGAAATGATTAACATTGTCAGGCATACAGGGACATGGGATAAATTTAATGTTAAGCCTTTTAGAATCTTGATCTGGCATTAGATTAGCTGTAGCTGAAGATAGTTCATCAGAAGAATAGTCTCCTTCTCTAGGGATTAGAATAATATTGAAATAATCAAAATATTCAATCAAGTCCCACACTTTAAACTTGTATTTCTTTAGATAAGACAATTTTCATTGATACTTGCTTCTAACCTGATTGATTACTAGTTCATAATCACCATATACTAGTAATTATTTAACCTTATGTTTAATAAAAAATTATAACCCTAAGATCAATGCTTCATACTCTACCAAATTATTGGTGAAGGAAACTAAAGTTTATAAAATGAATTATATTCTTTCCCCATGGGATTGCTTAAAAATATTCCTATTCCAAACCTAGATTGACATCTCACACCATCAACATATAATTTCCAAAGTCCAGGCATATCATGAGATTCTTTAGAATTGCATACTTGAGAAGATTCAAGGGTGTAAACCCATAAAGGAAAATTAACAAAATTGACCCTTTCATTGGATATATTGTACTTAGTGATCAATTTTTTCATTTTTGGTTCTCTTTCAATCTAAATTTGATTAGGAATTCCCGTCTATGATAGCCACATATGAGAGAAATCAGTTGACATGTATCCATTTAAAGATTTGGTACAATCTTTGCTGA
This sequence comes from Torreya grandis, assembly GCA_037957365.1. Classification (NCBI taxonomy): domain Eukaryota; kingdom Viridiplantae; phylum Streptophyta; class Pinopsida; order Cupressales; family Taxaceae; genus Torreya; species Torreya grandis. Next base: position 808,537 of record JARHVA010006668.1, on the reverse strand, counting down.
TCAAGATCCCATAAGAATGTGAAATGTCCACCACTTGATTATCAATAAATCTCTACACTATTGGCTTTGAAGTAAGCTTTATATGCACATTCAAAAAATCACCAATCACTTTAACTCAAGATTTGTCTAATTGAGTCACTAATCTATCAAACATAATAGGTGTTAAACCAAGATTTTCAAAAATACATTTGGGCATGATATTTGCAGGGGCACTTGAATCTAATATATTGTTATGCAAATTCTTATCAAAGACTTTAGTTTTTAGTAATAAAGGTGGAACCTTTGTTTTATTCTTGTACATCACTACATTTTCATTTTCAAGTTTCTATGATTTTCTAGGTTTTTTGTTTAAATATTCTAGCAATAAGTCTCTCTATTTAGTTAATTGAATCAATTCATGTAAGATGATATTATATTTAATTTTATTCATATCCTCTACTATATTATATCCACTATGAGCAAAATAACTAGATGAATTAGAATTATTTCTAGTGTTATTTCTATTTTTAGGTTCTAAATTGTTATTTGTTTGGGATCAAGAGGAGTATCAAAGTTATTTGGTGGAGTAAAGCTTGTCATTGGTTTATTTTATTCTTTTTTCCTCAATGGATAAGCCTTATTTAGATACTATTGAAAAACAAGAATCTCCTCTAGAGTATCTTCAAATTCATTCTCATCTTGAACTGGAAAATTAAAGGTCTTTACCATTAGAGTTATTTTGAAAGATTTAGATGTTTGTTAAGAGCCAGGTTATTCCCATAGAATTATATTTATTAGTCATAAATTCAAATTTATCCAATTCATCTTGAAATAGTTCAAAATAATTACAAAATTCTACATAGTCTAATTCACCATCTTTTGTAGTATTAATAACCATGTAATAATTAGTCAAAGCTACATCACAAATGTTTATTTCATATATATTATTAGTAGTAGATGGCTCATTATTATTTTTGTTTTTGTTATTTTGAAACCTATTTATAGTTTTGTTTAACTTCTAATAATAATAGTTTCTATTGAAACTTTCTACAATGTTACCTACTTGTCTTTGTAACTAAAGAAAATTAGTACTCAATTTTTGAACAATTTTTAATATGTAGTAATTTTAATTCTTAGGTGAATATGAAATATGTAATTGAGTACTAATACTATATTTTATCACCATATATCATTTATCTTGTGGATGGGATCCACTTTTAGATTTATTTACCAATCCTAGATTCTGACTAGGATAAACATGACTTAAAGGCAACTAGTTTAAAGCTGGATTTTGATTCAAAGTTGGCATGTTATGATTAGCATTTGGGATAACACTCAACATATGAAAATTAGGATTATCATATTCTAGTTGACCTTGGGGCTGTATTTGATTAGTATTTTTCACATCTTCAGCATAAGCCAAGGCTAATGTATTTATGATTCCAATAGATCTTTTCAAAAATATAGAAGTCATTGGATCTAGAGCATCCTTGTAAATATATAAAGATAAATATTCTCAATCCTATAGGGAGATATAGTTCTACTAAACATATTTTTAAATCTAGCATTAAAATCTCTAATGGTTTCATTTGAATCTCTCTTTGTTGTAGTGAATTGTTGATATAGAACACAAGGACTGATGACCTTTCCAAATTGATCAATGAAATAGATATTGAAATAATTATAGCTAGTAATGTTACTTTTAGGAAGATTAAGAAACCAACCATATGTTACATATATAAAGGTAAAAATCAACCACTTGCAAGCAACATCTTCATGAACAACATTTAACAATATTAAGGTAGCCTTAAAAGACTTGATATGTTATTTAAAAGTAACAATGCTTGTAGGACTAAATGAAGGTAAATATTTCATATGATTTCTTTGCAAGTCATGTACTTGACTAGGCACATGGATATAACATCTAGAAAACCAAGCCATACCTTGATAAGGATTCAAGATAGTGACAAAAATAGGTGAAGTAGGTTAATATTTAGAAACTCTATTCTTACCTTTATCCTCTCTTATTTTCCTATGAAATTCTAACGAAAGAAGAGGTAGCCTTGTCTTAGACCTCGACCTAGTTCTTATTTGGGTAGTTCTATCTTTTGAAATTCAATTCCTACTCAAAATATAATGTATAAACATTATTTTTTCAAAGATAAATGTTCTTTAGTTAAAAATTTCCAAATAAAATTTCAATTCTAAAATCAAGTAAACTTTGCATAAATACATACAAATCTTTCAAATAATGACTATATTTAACTAAATTAGCTTAAATATACCTCCAAATGTATGAATATGAGTGATCTTTGAACATAAAATTACTATCAATAATCTTGAACAAGTTGATTCATAAATATTAAGAAATATTTTCAATAATTTCACTTAAATTTCCAAAGAATAACTATCTTTAGGTAAATAAGCCTAAAGACTAGTCTAAAACCATGAATATTAGTGATCTTTACACAATTCAAGCTAAAAAAACATAGTCTATAAGGAATGAACTAATCTTTAACAAAAACCTAAAATTAACTAAGGATACTTCAAATTAAAAAATATTTATCTCAAGGCCCTCCTTATAGCACTAATAGAACTTGCTTATTGATGCATGAAAATATGTCACAGGGTTCTCCTAGTGTTGAAAACACTTCTCATTTCAATATTCAAAGAATCTTTTGCATGAGTTGTTAGTTGTGATATTCCTAAGATTTGTGGTGGAGTAGTAGCCAAGCTATTTGATTGTTTCACAAAATAAAATGTAAGTGGTTGTTGAGAGCAACCGTGGTCTTAGAGATTTTGTGAAAGATGAAAATAATATGAACTAATTCTAATGAATAATGATCAAAACATAAAATCTAAGACCTAATCATGAATATTTAAAATGAGAGGTTAAAATTATAATGATTTGATAAAATAGAAAGGGAAAATAGGTAGGGTAGGGTAGAAAGAAGAAAATTGATCTTCAATCCAGACATTTTGACAAAGCTTAAATTTCATTAAAGACATGCAATCAAAATAACATATGACATTAAATTGGCAAAATCATAGATCTTATCATATACTAGGTAAATGTCAAAAGATATTTTAAACAATGCAAATTAGAAATCAATTTCACTTTAAATATTAACTTCCACAAGAAAATTGCATTTGTACATCTTCAAGAAAAGCAAAAAAAAAAGAAATGAATATGGAATCTTTCAGTCAACCTAACATAAGCTCAGATTAAAAACTTTGAATTTAACATATGCACATCTAAAATTCATAAAATCAATTCAAATATGAATATTAAATAAGATACTTAAGGAATCATCCATGAAATAAACACACAAACAAATATGATAAAATATTTACATAATTCCCTTACTTGCATTACTTGCTCCAAAATTTACACAAATTTTTTTCTCTAAAAACACTTCCTCCTCCTTTACAATGAGAATACTCCCTTTTATAGGTAACATATAATTTATGTTAATTAATCACTATCAAATGATAATTGAACAAGTGTCAAGGACAATTATCCTTTTACAAAATTATAGAATCAATGACATTCTTCAAGTTGACTAACCTATAAGCCATGTGCATTACAAATTGCACATGCATTTACAAAATAGAATATTATTTCTAAATGATTTACAAATTTTTGATACAAGAGAATATTCTAAGGTGACCTATTTAACCTTAAGGCATCCCTATTGTTGTAACGTTTTTTTTTTGCTTTAGAATCTTCATGGCTTTCTGATATTATTCACTAATCGACTTGATATTAATGATTGGGTCTATCAAAAATTCTTCTTCTTTCCCTAACAAGTCCTTAAAGACTTCATCAACTATATGTAATTATTATTTAATACTTCTAGTATTTCCAATCCTCTCTTCTATTGATAAGAACATATCTAAGATACTTTTGTTATCTTTTGTTGGAGTGACCTAGATTTTATGATTAACATCTCAGATGAATTGAGTAGATTTGTGTTTGACCTCTTCAGCAGTTATCAAGCCTACATGAATAAGGATGGTTAGATCCATGATCAATCTTCCTAATATTTTCATCATTCTATTCTCTAATTATTTAAATTCATTAGAGAGACCTTCCATACCTTTGGACTATTTATTAACATCCCTTATCTTCTCTATCATAATTATCATAGCCATATTAAAGTGTTATAGGCTTACTATTTTAAACTTACGAATCTAGCCTTACATCAATATTTTGATCAATTATTTTGTCTTATTACTTGAAGATTGCCATTGGTTAACTTGTTTCATAGCCATGGAATGTTGTTTATTCACCACATTTAGTTTAAACCTTACTAATTTCAAAGAATGAAATATTTCATAGATGGTGACTTCAAAGCTATTAAAAATGTTCCTTAGAACTGATATAATGGATTTCTCTTCCATATTTTATTTCTCTTGCTTTAGCCCTTTGATGGTATCTTGTAACCTCTTTTATTGAGATTAAGATAGTTATAGGACATATTATCCAAATATAGGGTCCTCCCCTAATCTTTGTCCATTCTTCTCAATTAAATGAGTCATAGATTCATCCTTTTGGTGTAGAATCTCTTGGCCACCTTCCATAACCATTATCTTACTGACTCTTTATAAACCTATAGTATCTAAATCATATATAACCCCGACTAAATATTGGACCATTTACTTACTTGGCACCCCTTTTTTATGTCAATTAACTAACTAGGAGTAGACAATCTCTTTACCTCTTCTTCTTGTAATGCTAGGATCCATGGATTAAACTCTTGTTGAATAGGTATGATTGTAGTCTTTACTATATAACATAGATGATAAGTAGAGACATTCTCAAACCTTGGTTCATATATGAACCATTCAGAAATAGGTGGTTCATATATTGGATTATCTTCACTAAACAAATTGATGTTCTCCAAAGGTGGTGCAATGGTTACTTTAGGTTTCTTTACTTTTGAGACTATTATAATATCAACTTTTTTCTTATGAGGATCAATGAATATCAAGTACAATGACTTTCCGTTATCCTATTTGGCTTATTTAATCTTCTCTCCATCTACATCTAAATATGAATCATATGTCCTAGATAACATTTTGAGTGCATCTTCAATAGATTCATGGGGATCCAATGCTACTTCTTATTTTAACAAATTATCAGGTACATGAACTGGTAGTTTGAGAGGGGAAATTTGTGTTCCTTAAAATATTGCTAAAGCCATATATCCCCCATTTAATAAATTAAATTCTTTATTAAAGGTATTATTCTCATCATAAGAATACCATCAATAGCTTGACTCAATGCAGGGTAAACATAGTCACAAATGAACTTAATATGGTCTCTATACTTGTAAATGTGTAATTTTGAATAGTACTAAGACACAATATAGGTACCATTAGGGGACCATTCTATCTGGGTCTTAGGTAACTTGTGATAAGACTCAAAAGTGATAGGGGAGATATATGCAAGTTTACTTAGACTAGGTTCATGAATCAACATACCCTTATCAATTTTAGTATCTTTAAAAATTGGACTGAAGACATCATAGTGGAGTCCATTAATGTGAATTGATACAATGTCATCATAGAGTCTATTTACTAGGAGCAAATTATCTTCTTCCTTAGTCAATACTCCTTGGTTCTCAATTATCCATAACAACTTTGAGTAATCATTGTCTCCTATGTTTCATGAAGCAGCTATAAATTTTGTGTCCTCCAAAACTCAACCTTCTACATCTAATTTTAGGTATATTTTAATCACCTTCTTTAAATTCACTCCAAATGTTTCCATTATTATGACCTTAATTGAATTATCCTTTTATAAATTATAATTCAATTCTCTTTACTCAACATAGCGAATCTAGGGATAATTTAAGGCTTTTTGTATTTTCTAGGGCTTTTTAGAGGTTTAAATAGAGCTTTAATGGTGGTTAGTGAGTTTGAAGTATGTGCTTTGGTGATTTAGATCATATTTAGATCTTTTATTTATACCTTCACATGTTCAGGTCCACAATATATTCCAATATGACATGTATTCTTATGTGGCATCATTTTGTCATAGAGTTTTATTTTTAAAATGTGACCATTATCAATTTGACATGTGTCATCATCTTATACATCTTGGAAACTGGTCAAACGCATGTCACTGATCTCCTTAAGAGTCTTCTATCTTTACATTTCATTATAACCATTGATATTTGATCTGGGCTTATGAGATTGTGTCACTTTGTAGCATCACATGGAATCTATATAGCTTGTGGTTAGTTTCCATCACTTTAATGCTCTTATTCCATGTGGTGACATCATGTGTAATCTAGGAACATTGACTCCTTGACTCTCTTCACACTATTGATATTCATCCATAATATTGAATGCATACCATTTATCTTGATCTAAGTGATTAAATGTGCACCATTGATGTGTTAAATGCAAAATCAAATATGGGCCATTAACCTATTCTTATTTAATTGATTAAATGTCAACCATCAATATTTATCCAATTCACTATGAGTATGACACTTGCCACCATTGCTTTTAATCTTTAGATCCTTTGAAATTTTGACTTTGAGCTCACCATTAGATATTTATTGCATGATTTAATGTGCTCCATTAATCTTTAATATTGACCTTTTGACTTGGGAGATCATCCACATACCATTGATCTTGATCTGATCTTCTGAGATTTTGCCACCTGTCAGTATCACATTCACTTTGTAACTATGATTAAATAAAATCAATGAATAATTGTTCACGATATATAAAGACTTAATGTAATTTTTGACTAATATTTTAATGAATTAACAAACTCAATTAAAACTTAGATAGAATTAATCTAACACTAAAATGTAATAAGATGACCTATGTAAAATATGAATCTATTTTAATAAAAACTTTAGGCTAAAGTAATTTAGACTAATGTTTTAAATGTCCTTTATACTTAGATTCAATTAATCAATTAGGACCAAAGGTTAACATAATTTTTTGAATGTGACCATATTAATTAACCAACTAAGGGTCAAATTAATGTTGAAGTATAAAGCCATGAATAATTGTTCATTATAATAGACATCCATGGATCTTGCAACATGGAAACACATGATTCAAATGTTAGTAAAATAAAATAAAATAAAATAATAATTATGTTCCAACATTCTAATGAAAGCTAAATCAAAACATGATATTCAATAATACAATTTGATCAAGATGAATGCATAATATCTAGCACAATTTGCAAAATTTAACAAGGGTCCTCATTTTTTAGAAATGGGGTATGTTGAGCTCAATAGAGATTAGGGGACCAATCCATAAAGAAATGCCTATGACTGAAATCTAACCAAGTATTCTCCCTCTAACTAATATATTGGGTCTCTATTCGCTCTCTTCTATACAGTCTAAGTACAAACCTCGAGTTATCTTAGTTTGTAAAGAAGGTAGATGAAGTAAGAGGACTAGTTTTGAGTCTATATTCTATCTTTATACTATGAAACTTGTTTGATATATCATATATGAGCCACATTTCAATCCTCTAAATTCCTCTCTATGGATCAATCTGTACAAGTCTATACACTTGTAAAAAGAACACTAAAAAAAACTCTCCTTTTTCACTGTTTTCTCCATGTTTCAAGTTAGAAACTAAATTTTAGGAAAAAAATAGAGGGAACATGAGATAATAGACCTTTTTAAATAAGAAACATTTAGGAGGAACTGAGAGAGACATAATTTGGCATGTGGGGCCCATTTGACTAGTGGAAAGGTGTGAATGGGTCTCAAATGGGCTTTGAAGGCTAAGAAATGTATAATGGTGGAAATATGACATGAATAAGACCTATTCAAGATTCTTTTTAATGAAAATTACATTAAAACACTTCCCCTTATTCTAATTATTATAAATTATAAAGTCATATATGAGATGATTGATGGCTTAAGGGGTGTTTAGAGGTGCTAATTGAGTTTGAAAGAGTATATGATGGGAAATAAACCTCAACACACCAGCAAATATTCATATCATAATTTGATCAAGGTTAAACATCCTTAATATTTCCTTTAAAATACTCTCTCACTAGAAAATGGTTTGAAAAGGCCTGTATATCATGAGAACTAATGACCATGAACCTATCAATTTACCTTAGCTTTACCAAAAGATCCTTAAAATCCTCAAATATGGATAAAACCATTCATTTGGACTTTTAAATACATTTACACTTCCTCTCTCACTCTCAAGATCACTATGAGGATGTATACACTAATAATAGACCTTAAAAAAGTTGTGACATGTGAACTTACAATCATACTCTATGACACATCATTATTTAACTAACAAGGCTCCAATACTTTCAATAGGAATTTATGAGACCGTGATAATTGTTGTATTATAGGTAAACTCATAAGGGTTCTCTTGCAAGTTTTTTTTATGGTAGGGGTTGACATTTGGCCTTGTGAGACCAAAAATCCAACAAGTCTATTATGCCTATTTTTGTACCCCCTTAATTTTTTAGGAAACTAATATTCCTATTTTCCATAGAGATGACGTAGTCATAAAGTTTAAAACTACAATCTGGGGACCTTAGTCAATTAATAGTAAATTGAGTTTTCATATTTTTAATTAATAATTTGGGTGATGATTTATTTATGAATTCAAATTTATATTAATTTGGTTTTAAAAATCATAAATGGATGAATGAAAAAAATATGCATATGTATTTATCATTTCATAATATTTGTGATTAGTCACATGCTTTTAGTTGATTCTTGATTAGATTACAATGTTTTTAGTTTGAAATGGGTAATACTTTCTATGGTTTTATCAAAATTGGATGCATTATATCACTATCATGATAGCATTCAGTTATCTACATTGATCCTCAACTATGAGCTTTGTATGGATTTAGCATAACAAATCTTCAAGATCAATTTTATTTATAGTTTAATCATAAGTATGGAACATTGGCACTATAGTGACATGAATAAGTTTGGTTTTATAGCTTAGACAAATTATTTCCTAAGGATATCAAGGAATCCTAAGGGGTTCTAAGTTGTAATCCTAAATTCTTCATTATGTTAAAGGTCCTAATTTAAATGTTATCTACCCTAAGTTTTTAATGTTATATAACTAAACATAGTTTTAAGATCCTAAAATGGTCATGGTGATTTTGAAAGGTAATTTGAATGAGTTTATTTCAAATATTAAAGGTTTTATGGATTAATATTATTATTTAAAAAACCTATTTATATAAACTTGTTTCTTGGCTTTGGAAATTTGGTACTCTCAAGGAATGAAGGTTTTATGTGGTTTGAATGCCAAATAGTAAGTTGATATTTTAGCATTCTAGTTGGTAGATTAAGTAAATGTGAATTATAATGGATGTTTCAATATCTTTGTGAGATCAGAGATGGTTTAAGGGAATTTAATGTATGGTGTACATTCCTTGGTCTATGGAAATTAATAATGGTTTTAGCAAGTATATTAGTTATGGCTAAAATTGATGGCATCACAAAGTAAGTTGGTGGTTTGTTAATTACTAACCTCAATTTTATGAGCCAATGACATGAGTGCACGTGGGCACAGATAGTTAAGATTTGGACCTAAACTACAAATAATTTTATTTTATTTTGAGTTAGTCAATTTTCAAGCTTTGCCATGGAAGCAACACTTTGTTGGATAGATTTTGGGAGGTTGAAAACAATAATTTTCAAATGGAAAAGGTTGAAATAAGATTTTAGAGGTATGCCATGAATGAAAAATGAATAAGTTTTAAAAGAGTATTTACAATTTTTAGTGTAGCTAGTGCATGAAAGAAATGATAAATTTTCTATTTGGATTATTTGCATGCTCAGTTTTAGAATGAGAGAGTTGAAAGATATTAAACTATCAATTTTCATGGAAAATCATCTCTTTTATTAGTTTTTTACATCACTTTTAATGGTATGGATATAACAGTGGATTTTAGTATTTGATATAAATTTGTTCATTTTAGAAGTTAAGCCTAGGAAAATAAAGGATGTTCAATTTCTAATATCAATGATAAGTATATTTGATGGTTTATAGTGAACAAATAATGGATATTATTTCTATGAGCATGCATATTTTAGTTTTTGTTTAGTGGTAAACTTTTGCTTATAATTTTGATATTTTGAACTATAGTCTCATATATATAAAGGGTTTTAAGGATAAATGTTTCATAGTCATTTTGTGAAAAATAATGTGTCTAATTTTTGTCTGAGATGACTTTAGAAATTTATTTTAAGCATACAAAATGCTTGTTCTAGTTTTCTATTGGCTAAATTTTACAACAGTGGTGCTTTTGATGTGTAATAGTTATATATCAAAGTTTTATTTAAACCTAGGGTTTTGGTATAAGGAAAAACTCCTCATGTTTATTTTATGGAAATATAGAACAATTCAAAGATAGTTTTCTAGCATATTATGAAGGATTTGTTGAAAAATATTGATATTTATAATCATTTACATGAAATATTTCTAGTTTTATAGATGTAAAAGGTTATATTTTCTAGGTTTTGTTTCAAATTCATGGATATGAAGGAATAGTAAATAAATAATTGATAATTTTCTTGGAAAGTTGTAATGAGTTGTTTCTCAATTTCAAAAATATGATTTTGAAAAGATATACTGGTTTGATATGGCATTTTGGTTTTGGTTTTATAGATGCATAGCTTTTGAAGTGGTTGAAAATTTTATGTTGAGAATGGTTTTCTCACAAAATTTTGAGTACATTATTTTGTTAGATATTTTGGCATATAAAATGAAATGGCATGCAATCTATATGATTTTCCAAGATGCACTTTTTTTAGGTTTTTATTCAATATCATTAATATGTTAAGATCTTTAAGAGATGGTTTATAGTTTTAGGAAGTTATGACAAGTTATTTCTCATTTTTATGATTATGACGTGGAAGGATATGATATTGTCAAAGCTTATATTTGTGAAAGATTTTTCACAGTTTGAGAAACACATGCAATTTATAATGACAAATAGGAATTTTATGGAAATATTTATTTCAAGTATTATGAGTTGGTTCAGTTTGAGAATGACATATTTTTTATAATGACATTCATGCATTGAGAATAGAACTGAAGAAAATATGATAGAATATGTTAAAAATAAAATTATGGAATATAATTTTATTTTTAAAGTTTTATCTAGAATATTATAATGATATATGACACATTTAGAATTTTTCATATGAGTAATTCAATTCAATCACTAGAATCAATTGAATGATCCTTTTCTGATCATAGAAATTATATAAGTGACTAAAAGTTTGATATATTGAAATACAATTATTATTTGGGTTTCATTTTTGAGATATTCATGTTGATATCAAGTCATAAGAATAATCATATTTTGAATGTATTTCAAACTATATAGGATGTTAGGCTAGGACCAATCATTTTCAAGTAGAGATAATGATAGTAGAGGTTGGGGAAGAAATCATAATTCTAGTAGTATAAATTAGGAGGCACCTAATAGGCAATTTCTTAGAGAGGTTTCAAGGATAGAAGGTTTGGCCCTAGGTATGCTAGTAGGGTACCCAAAATGTCAATCCATTTTGATGCCATCAACCTTTAATTATGGAATCTTTTAAATAATTTACACTTTAATCCTTCAAACCATAGGGGTAATAGAGGATTTGATGGTCATAGATTTGGATCTAGGTCTCAATCTCATAGTATTTCTTTCCATTAGCTATAGATAATCCAAACCAATTACCTGTTCAATCACCTACCCTAGAAATATTCCACCATGTTAATGAATTAACTCAACTGACCACTAAAATAACCCATGCTAGTAACTTTATCAATCTTTCCCTACTTTCTTATTTTGATGAAACCAAACCATCTCAAAAATATCCAATTATAGGTTGAAGAAAGTAAAGTTTGAAAGAGCCTATTACTGGGTGTAGGAAGCTAAGTTTGGAAAAGCCATCACTTATCATTCACTCAACCTCTTCCAAGAAGCATTCAATCAGATAGGATGAATCAAAAACTTTGACTAATATCAAATTTTTTAAGTGGGTTAAGTTGGATATTGATGATGTTACGATAAATTCATGGACTAAGTTGGTTAAGTTTCTAGTAGTTGAAATGGAATATAATCAATGTTTGAATAAACAAGGAAAACCAGTGACTGAAATCCTATCTGATTCTGATGACTTTTAGTTATCAAAAAGATAAAATTTTCATTTCAAGTTAAAATTTTAAGTTGGCATAACTTAAGTACTTTTATATTTTAATACTTTGCTTATCAAATTTTGATAATTTGGTTTTAATATTTTGAAAGTACAATAGACTTTTAAATTCCAATCTATCTAATATGCCTAAGTAAGAACATCAAATTAATATATTATTTGAAATATTATGTTTGTGATATTAATTTTTATATTAATATTTATTATTCATATTTTGAATCATACTCATTCTCATATTTATGCTCTGGTCATACTTTCCATGATGTTCTACTCTTTGTATTTCCTCTATAATTTCAATGTTTTGTATTGAAAAATAGTTTTTATACATCTACTTTTTAAAATAAAAATAAAATAATATTTTATTTATAATTTAATATTGAATTTCTATTACAAAATTTTAAATTATTTATTAATTCTTATAAAATTTTTAATCCCATGGTCAATTTGATAGATGTGGATCATCATTTGTAAATAGAGTATAGGCCACATAAATCAATATAATGTCAATCTAAATAATAATAATTAAATTAAATTTATAATATTATTATAATATATTTTTAGATGTGTATTTAACTATTTAAAAAAATTTGAGTTCCTCTATCGTATTACTTCAAAACATTCCAAAATTTAATCTTGTAAGTCACTTGATCCTTCATTTTGAAAATTCACTCCAAATTATGGTTGAGTGTAAATAACACCCTTTTCAATGTTTCTCTAACATATATTGACATTATTTATATCATATTATTATCTTAGATAAAATTATATTTATCTACAATTCTTTGCAAAAATATAATGAAGGCAAATTTGTCTAAGCATTCTTATTATTTAGAATAGGTTCCTTATTGGAGCCTAGTATTTTTCATATGATTTGTTATTTTCATGGAAATTATTATTTATAATATTAAATAGCAATCATCATGAGGAAGTTGTATGAGTTCTCAACTAGAAAAAAAATATATTCCCCAATATTTCATTCCTTTATTATAGATTTAACCATGCTTTACCATTTTTAATGTAGAACCTATAATTGTATAATATTTTTTCTTAGGTATTATATGAATTATAAAGATATATGTCCTAGGACTATTAATTAAAATTTGTGTAATTATTGCCATGTGATCATTATTGAAATCACTCACCCAATTAGAAAGACTAATTTAATTAAATTTGAGGTTATTATCAATTAAAATATTAATAATTCTTCATCTATCATGCTTGGTATGAGAGGATGTTCTCCAAAGAGGTAACTAGAATGATCTCCATATTTTTTACAATATTACTACCTTCACAATACCTTTTAAAGTTGACTAAAGACCTTTGAAACATATAATTTTATTTCCAAATTTATATATTTTATATTTGTTCTATATAAATATTGTGGATGACTTTATTGGTAATATCTTAGTCATCTCAAAAAATACTTGACAAAAAATGTATTCTTAAATTTATTTATTATTTTCCTTGAAATATGTGAATATTTTTATATTTAACATATTTTTAAAATTTAAGTCATTTTAAAATACTTTATGGATAAATTTCCTTATACTTATAAAATAAAAGCATATCTTTAATCCAACTTATTAATGGGATCTAATTTATTGCTATCATGAATATCCCATAGACACTAGTAGAATTTAATGAATTTGTGGCACTTTTCGTGATAGAATCAAAAAAATTGAAATTAAATTTGAAAAACAACATTTATAACGTAATTTTTTCCAACATGATTTACATTAAGAAAATTGATATAACATTGTCCCATACATTAGGGGATTTGGTGGTGGTTTTTGGCATAGACTTAGTGTAAATTGAAAGTGACAATCTTATTGTCATAAAAATTTGTCTAAGGCCACTGTAATATTTTTTAGTTCAAATAATTTGAATTGTATTTAGGTATTTTTTAAATCTGTTAGTTGATTATTTAATACATTAGTATAATTTCTCTAGGTATTCCCACATCAGTATTCAAGGTCTTCTATATGATGGAATTACATTAGAAATGAAAAAAATATTTATTGTTGCATTTTATGTCAAAAAAATTGATTTTTTTACATTTTAATTTGTTGTATTGATTACAAATGAATATAGTGGTTGTTTACATTTTTATTTGTAGATGACAATGATGGTAGTGATAAAAATGATGAATTTTTAAATAAACTAACTACTATTTATCATTCATATAATATTTTAAAAATATTATTTAAAAAATTTTAAAAATGATACATACATTTCAAATATTAAATTTACAAAGTGAATAACAATAAAATTACATTTAAAACTAACAAATAAAATTATTATTACCTTGATCAGATTGTAAGTTCTATGAATCAATCAATGCTTAGTAAACATCAAAAACATTTAATGTTTTTGCAAATATGAAATGAATCACAATGTAAAATCCACAGTAAACATTTTTTCATATTATAGTCTAAATTTTAATCCTCTTCCACATCATCATTGTCATAGTCATCATCATCACCATCAATACTATTCTCAAATTTACCATAATATTTTAAAAAAAAACATCTTGTTGATTTTATTTTTTTCCTAATATTCAGTCCCTACAACATATCAATTTGATAAAAATGTGAAATATTTTATTATTATTTTTATTTCATTTGAAATATATATGTATTTATGTATAAAATAATAATTTGATAATTACTTGTATTCTTTTTGTTGCATCCATGAATTGTGTAAGGAATTTCTAACCTTCATTTTCATTGAAATGTTCTCTTTTGGTGGATTTATACATTAGATTTTTTTTTTTTTTTTGAAAATAGGAAAACAACCCATTTTTCCAAGATACAGTAAATTATAAGTGCATAGTTTAATATAAAAAAATACATATGTTTTTATAATAATATGATGGAACCCAATAATTTTGATGAAATATATTCCTTCTCTATGTGAATATGATCAATTATATTGTAATAAATAATACATAAAATTATATGTTTAATTATTTAACTATATTTATAAACAAAAATACCAAATAGATAGAAGAAGATGAAGAATAAAATCCACAAAATATGCCAAGACTCTATTTAATTTAATTTGTCATGTACAATATGTAACTAGATTCTTTGAAATTATTTTATTTGATTCCTTTAAATAATCACATGTTATATCATTTTTCTCCATAATCTTATTTCCTTCCCACTTTTCAATTGTGTTTTTCCACCTTTCCCTTCTGTGATAGTCTATATGAAGATAGATCTATTTATTTTTTAGGTTTGTGTTTTTTTTTTTTTTTATGTTACATCCATTGAACTTATATGGAAACTTCCCAATTATTTTTAGTGTATTATAATTTGGAACATATTTTAAATAAAATTATACTATTTTTTCATAATCAATGTTTTTTCTATTTGGAAAAATTTAGGTAATCTAGATGGGTTAACTCATTATGATTAGCAAGGTCCTTAATAATTTCTTTGGTGTGTGAGATAGAAAATTTTAGTCAGATTTTTTCTATCCAAACATCAACAAAACCATTGAACCAAATAATTAAAATTTTTACCTTGTGAGATTATCTTGTAGTTATGTAGAATAATAGAGGGTTGTGAGGGTTGACATTTTATTTTTGATTGAGAATGATGGTTATTATCTTTTTTTATGTATTATATAAACCTAGAGATTTCCACCCTATTGTTCAATATATAATATATATGATCAAATTTATTGATGGTTTATGAGTGTTTTTATAAAAAATTAAAATAAGAGCCTTATCTTTAAAAAGAGAAAAAAATAAAATAACCGGTAAAAGAAAAAAATATGAGTTTGCATATTTTTTTAATCTAAAACTAGATTAATACTTTTCTAGATAAAACACAAAGTAAAAAATTTAGATCCTTTAATGTATCATATTTATGAAATAAAAACATTGTATAAAAAACAAATGAATATTGATATTAGCTTATTGATTCTTTATCTACATCCTCATGTAGTTATGTTTCTTTGATTCTATTTCTATGTCTCATATATTGCATTAAGTGTTCATTCTCTTTCCATTTCCATGTTATTTTATCTCATGGATATTTTTTGATTTCTCCCATATTATACTTATGTAGGTATATTTTTGGAGACATACCTATATATTTGAGATAATCCACCAAGATTAGCAAAACAATACACAAATAAAACGTATGTTTATAAAATGTGATTTCCCCCTCTCTATACTTCTTCAATCCAAAAAATTATAGTAATCTAATGGGTTCCCTAACATTTTTTTAAAATTTTATTGAATTATTTGTGTTAGAGGATGACATAACTATAGATACAAGGGTGTCTATATAATGATTGTGCTTTTGCATCAAGATAACTACATCAATCCATGTTATTTCAAGTAAATTCAAATTTTAAATTGAATTAACTATTTTTAAATAAACAAATATGTGTCAATTTTATGATATTATTTTAAAATTTTGAATTATAATTTAATGAGATATTTAAAACATACTCAACAATATTTATTAAAACTAATAATTAAATATATTAAAATATCAAATACTTAGTAAAGCATAAAAAAACTTTATGTATACAAGAATTAAACGGGCAAAAAAATAAATGTGTTATGTCTTTGTGTTATAAAAACCAGATCAACCCATGTCATTTCAGTTAAATTAGTTTTTTTTTAATTTAATTAACTAAATGTAAATAAAAACAATGTGTGTCAATATTTTTATGTTATTTGAATTTTTGAATTACAATTCTATAATATTTAAAATGCACTCAAAAATATTTTTTAAAATTTCATTATAAAGAATATTAAAATATTAAGTACTAAATAAATCATAAAAAATATTATGTAGACACTAATTACATTGGAAAAAAATTAATTTGATGTCTTTAAATAATAATCTATAATAGCACAATTAATATTTTCACCTATTTGAGGTGGTGTCTATATCTCATGTTGTTTCTCTTCAAGGAGGTCAATCCATTATTTTTCATGGTCTAAGAAAACAATCAATAAGACAATCTCTACTATAAAAATTCAATACAAATGATTTGGATGGGCCTAAAATATAATTTTTTTACTTTATTTTTATTTGTGATCTAATAAAATATAAATTTTGATAATTTAAACTATATTATATATTCCAAATAAGCACAAATGTGAATGTAAATGATAAATTATTGTATGAAAATTACACTTGATATTTATGGAAAGTACTAAAAGAGTTAATATACATAGAATTTGACTAAACTATTCATTTCTAAAAATAAATAAAAAATTCAGGTTAGGAGTCAAACTAGAATGTGAGTCACTCTATAAAGATCTAAGTTTTGGATGCACCTACATGAGTTCATCAAAGGATAGATGGTACTCACTAACATTATGTTTTGAATGTGATGGTTTTATCTATGTAGGTTTTATTCTTAATAGAAACTAAACTATGGTATTTAACATTTGTAAGTTTCAATTGTTACTTACACTTATCCTACATGGATTGTATATCTTCAAAAATCTCTCACTTGACATTTCCATACACCTTCATGCTAGCTATGACACCAATCCATTCTAAGTTGCTACTAGTCACCTAGAAGAACATACTATTATCTAATAAATCAATATATTTTCCTACTCAAACATTTTTATAATACCAAATTTATAATTTTGTCCTTGAGATAATAACATTAGTCTCATATGGTAATTTTGATATTACAATCACAATTATGATATTACCATATCTCTCCCAATAATGGCTATTTTCAAACATAAAATCATTCCCATGGGTTGGACCATTCATCTAGTCTATTAGTGGTGCATAAAATTACCTAATTGAGCATCCATAAATATAAACAAGGTTAATCATATTCACCATTTATAATTATAAAGTACAAATCCAATACACTTCTACACATTTATCAAATATGCTCTATTTTTCCCAAATTTTAAATCAATCACTAGGTGTAGTCATGATTGAATCACATTAAACTAGGTCATGTGCCAACATTATCAAGATCAAAGCTATATTTATAGGTGCATCCATATACTTAAATATGAAATTCTCACATTAAAACTAGGGGAAAAACTATGTGTGGTTTTAATTTATTCTTTGAATGATTGGATATGTAGGTTGCAATTAATCATCAACTAAGGTGATTAGGGCCAGCTAATCCTAATTAAATTTACTCACTTTATAGATTTTCTCATCCTTCACTAGTGGAATTAAGTTTTTAAGGAGAAGGAATATGATTTTTAGAGATGCACATATAGTCAAGGGTCAAATATAATTGTTAGGATGTGAAGTCAGTATTAACAAACACTATTCACAAGTCACTATTCATGGGTCACTATTCATTAATCACTATTCATAGTCACTACTCATAGTCATTATGCATGTGATGTGGTGTAGTGGTGAGTTGACAATGATTATGTAGAAGATGTTGTAGGTGATATAGGATGATGCAAGAAGGTGATGTGGATTGGTGGTGATGTGGCATGGGCCACATAGTGGATTTCTCATGTGTTTTAGTACATGTGATGGAGTGGGGTGTACCAATCCACTAAGTGACATGTTTTTTGTCCTTGGTAATCTAAATACATTTATATTTTGATGATAACAAAAGATGAAGAATAGTTTGGGTGCCACCCTAAGGTGGATTCATGATTTGGAATGAAGGAATAAGTCAAAATATGTTGGAACATCATTTTTAAGTCTATATGTACATGGGTGGAAGATGACATGACTTCACTATTGTTATTTTGGCCTCACAAGAGGAGTGGGGGGCCATGTTTTCAATTATATGGAAGTGTAGAAGATATTATCAAAAGTGGGAGATATACTTTTGACACTTGCATAAGATTAAAACCTTGTGACTATTGGCCACTTTGTCTCTATGTGAAATGTCATTCCCCATTATCTATCTCCTCATAATTCATCTCTCTTTCTTCCTATCTATTTGTAATTATATAAGGATGGATGCATTCTTTTATAATTTATAAGCTTGGAATTAGTTTTCTAGGAAAAGCTTTGCATAGATTTGTATGCTTGAGTGAAACCATTGTAAAAGGAGTTTCTTGTGAAGAATATTTGTTTATAGGTTTAATTATTGAATTTTATAGAAGAGTAGACCCTACCATTTCACCCATGGTTTTTCCTTGCACCTTTCAAGGTTTCCACATAACTACTTCTATAATGTGTTTTCTCTGTCATTGTTATTTTAACTTTTTTTTTCATTTAATTACTTACAATAGTTGGATAGTTTTGTTCTAATAATGACACATACAGACACATAACAACCAAGTACATCACATTGTATAATCTTAAATAAGCATAATATTCAAAGATAATAACACTAGCCATAAATCATTTATGTCTAATGAATATACCATAAGCTTGATGTTAGTAACCTAGAAAACACATATAATTAGTTTTATATCCAAATGAATCAAATGCCATATTTTTATGTAATTTTTTTTATAACATAAACATATTCAATAATTCAAACAAAAAAGTTAAGTATCTTGATATTCTTAGTACTTTTTAAATATAGTGAATTGAATTATCAAATCAATATCAATTAGTTATATTATATTTATTCTTGATCCTCATATATTACAATATGAACTATTTATTCTAATATATGATATTGTGATTCTCATTAATCCCAAAAAAGTGTAAACATATTGGTGAACATGTATATTACTCGCTAGTTTCCAAACCTTAGGGTTCCATTCTTATTTATAGGATTTCATATTTTTAAAATAGCACCTCAACCCTAATCTCTAATTTCCCCTTATATTTTATTTAAGTCATAATTTTTATCTTTTTTCCTAGGGTTTCACTCTCATTTTCTTATTAGGGATTCCTTTCCTAGGTTTGTGGCTCAACCTCCCACTTTTTATACTCATATCTAATTCGTAAATACTATAGTTTTCAAACTCTTTGAAATTTTTTATATTCTTATTGAGTGGATTAAAAATACCTCTCCTTGTTCACTAAAATAGTTAATGTATTTTTAGAATTTATGATATATTATTTTTCTTAAATTACACTTAAAGGGTGGTGGTTTACTTATTTTTAGATTAGTTTCTTGGTTTCATATATCCAATAATCGTTATAAATAAATTAAAGCATTCCACATGGTTTGATTTGAGTGGTCAATTATTTATTTGGTGCATTGTATGTTGGATATTATGGATATTCATAGTGTATGATTTCTAATTCAAGTAGTGATTTTCATTATTACATGTTATTGGCCTTAACTATGAAATATATTTTATAAGCATGTATTGAAGTGTTGAAAATTAACACACAATAAATTAAGAGTGAACTTAATAATGATAAATTATTAAATATACTTAATGATACATATTGTATGAGTGTGGAGACCCAATTAATTTCATAATGCCTATATGATAAAATAAAGGGCATAAAAATTTTCCTTGTCATATCCCTCCACCTCCAACACACCCTCTTAATTGAATTTATGTGCATATTTAATTTTCAAATTATTATAATGTTTAATATTGTAGATGACCCAAAAAGAGGTGTTAAGAGAACTATTATTACTATATGTATTCCCCTATTACACCTTAACTTAACCATGCAATGTTCATCCTATATTTGTGTGTGGAAAAAAAGGATTCCCACATGTCTGCATGCCTATTCCTACAATAGGTAACTCATTCCAATCTAATGATGACTATGTATATTACATCATCAACCTCTCCTATTGCACATTCCCTTCACCATAATATTTTATATCTTCAAGTTAATGTGGTATAGATATATCAAGGTATCACTAAATATCATCAATTTACACACTCTTAGGATTATTACATAACCCATTATCCTTAGATATTTCATCATGGTTTTTTTAACAACTATTTTGTATTTATATAATAGTAACAGTGATGTTGAGTATCATCTTAGAAATTTTCATAAAGAATATTTGGAATATGTGTCAAATTATAAGTTATTCACTAAAGTATTTCCAATAGTATAAAATATTATGCATTAACATGGTTTTTTTAATATTCACTTGTAGTCCATGTACATCTTTAGCCCTTTGGCTAATCAATTTATTCCACATTTTTTAGTCAACATTGTTAAATACTTATCTTATGCTCATATTTCAAATATTAAGAAAGAACCCAATCACCATGTTCATTAATATTTGTTTTATTATAATACCATTCCATTAAGTTGTAAAATTATTTTCTTGATGAATTACAAAACATAATCAAACAATTTTTAAAAGACCCATTACATGATTACTTGATGTTGAAGTGGTTACATGATTTTAACCATTTATACCATATAATCAAACATCATTGAGTTAATATCCTTACCATAAATAAACCTGATGGTGTGCTTAATATTTATAGTGCAAAGTCTCAACCTATGAAATCTTTTAATTATAAAGGCAATGCTACTAGATATAAAACACATAAAAAAATAGTTAAAATAGTAAAATAACCTAGTGGCTATGCCCAATCAAATATTTTCTTTGATTCATTTAAAGACCATTATATTTAACAATATGAGATTTATACAAAATTATGCATCTTATAACATGCTTGCTTTTAATTAATATTGGATATTACCAACATGTTATGTCTAATGGGACTATTATGGATAAAATGAATATTAATAAGGAGTCCATAGAGAAAATATGTCTAAGGATCACATAAAATGAAGATAAGATTGGGCATATCAAAAAAATTTAGCATACTAGTGTCAATTGCATATCTATTTATCCATCTACTTCATCTAAAAAGTGGGCCTTCTCTCTCTCTCTCTCTCTCTCTCTCTCTCACATGTGTGTGTGTGTATCTATTTATGTGTGTATATATATATATATATACATACATACATATATATATATACATATATATATATGTATGTATATGTATATATATATAAATATATATACATATGTATATATGCATATGTGTATATACATATAAATATATATATATATGTATATGTGTGTATTTATATATGTATATGTATATATATATGCATATATACGTATATACATATATATATGTATACACACATATATATATATATATATTCATACATATGTATATATATATACACACCCTAATATTTATATATACATATATACATATATATGTATACTCACACACATATATATATCTACATATGTGTATATATATACACATAATATATATATATGTATGTATATATGTGTGTATATACATATGTATATATATATACATACATATATATATATATTGTGTATATATGTATAAATATCTATATATATATATACATATATATATATATATATATATTCATAGACACACACACACATATATACATATGTAGATATATATATTCATATACATATATATATATATATATACATAATATATGTATATATATGTATATGTGTGTGTGTGTGTGTGTACATATATATATGTATATATACATATGTGTGTATATATATATATACACACAAATATGTATATATACATATATATATGTACACACACATATCTATATATATATATATATATACATATGTATATATATATATGTGTGTGTGTGTATACATATATATATATATGTATATATGTATATATACATATTAGTGTATATATATATATATATATATATATATATATATATATATATATATATAATCTATAGGTCAAACACTCCATATAAGGCTAATATGTTTCAAAGTGAAATTTTAAGAAATATAGTTTGATCTAGATTTATCACTTTAAAATTTTCATGTGCTACTTGAAAATCCAAATATTAGTGTGCTTATCATGTAATGCGTGAGCATCATACAAATAGTTGTTGAACATTGAAAAAAAAAAATACAAACAATGGATAAACAATAAAATTTACCTAATAAAAAGGTTCTTAGGCAATATATATATATATATATATATATATATATATATATATATATATATATATATATATATATTGCCTAAGAACCTTCAAAGTGAAATTTTAAGCAATATAATTTGATCTAGATTTATCACTTTAAAATTTTCATGTGCTACTTGAAAATCTAAATATTAGTTTGCTTATCATGTAATGCATGAGCATCATACAAATAGTTGTTGGACATTGAAAAAAATAATACAAACAATGGATAAACAATAAAATTTACCTAATAAAAAGGTTCTTAATCATGAAATTAAAATGAAATATGTTAATAAAACTAATAATGGTATTGACATGGTTTCTAAGGATTAAAATGTTATATCTACTTCATGAATAAAGATAAATGATTAATTAAATATCACAAACTTTTAGCATACTAGTGTCAATTGCATATCTAGTTATCCATCAACTTCATCTAAAAAATGGGCCCTCTCTCTCTCTCTCTCTCTCTCTCTCTCTCTCTCTACACACACACACACACATGCATACATACATACATATATATACATACATATACATACATACACACACATATATATACATATATACATACATATACATACACTCCATATAAGGCTAATATGTTTCAAATTAAAATTTTAAGAAATATAATTTGATCTATATTTATCTATTTAACTTTTTCATGTCCTACTTGAAAATCCAAATATTAGTGTGCTTATCATATAATGCATGAGCATCATACAAATACTTTTTGGATGTTGAAAAAGAAAATACAAACAATGGATAAACAATAAAATTTACCTAATAAAGAGGTTCCTAAGCATGAAATAAAAGTGAAATATGTTATTAAAACTAATAATTGTATTGGCATGGTTTCTAAGGATTAAAATGTTACATCTACTTAATGAATAAGGATATATGATTAATGAAATAATAATATATATATGATTACATCTTTAAGTCAATAATTAAAATAAGAAACCATTTCTCTTCCAGATACTCAAGCCATAAGATCTAATCTTTCTCCAATTCTAAATTAAATGAAAGAGATTTGATAATGATCAAAATACTTAATATAAATAAAAATATAATTCCCATATATGGTTTAGTTGGTTTTACACACCCTAATACAAATGCATAATTTTTTTTATGATATTGACAATTGGTATTACAAAGGAAACAAAGACAATGAAAGTAACAATGATATAGTAAAAGACTCAATCAATAATACACATGAATGGTGGTTGAGAGATACATGGAATTCATATAACCATACCAAAATCAAGAAAATAAAAAAATGTCAACTATTAAAAAATAATTCATGACCTAAGCATGATATTAGTTCCTAGATTACATTATTTATTTATGATACTCTTTTATACACATATGTATTTCATGAGGTATATAAGTGTGGTGCATGACATACAAATTACACATGTATATATAGATGTTAGATATTTCTTATACCTATTGGTCATGTAATTGCTAGGGGAATATACTTACACATGTCAAATTATCACATGTTATATATATTTTATGGCATATTTACCATTTTTATCTACATATATAGCTTAGACATGACTTTGTAGTCATTTTTTTCTTACATGATGCTAAATTAGATATGTTTTTTAATATTATGTGAGACTAACATATTGGATAGTGTTGACGTGTTTTCATTTGTTTTATGCTTCATCAATGTTTTTAATTTTAAATGACATTATAGTTAGTTTATTATATTTTATGTGGCCCATTGGAATTTTTTTGGCTTGTTATTTTTTTTATTAAAGAATTCATGCCTCTTTTTATGTGTCCTTAGCCTTGTTTGTTTTTGCATTCATGGCCCTTTTTATCTCTCCTTATCCTTGTTTATTAGTGAAATATTTATGTCCCTTGTATGTGGCCCCTTGGCCTTATGTGTGGAATTATATGGTATTATGTGACATTGTGTGTTTATCTTGTTTATATTGTTTTATTAATATGTGTACAATTTTCATGCTTTATATCTTGCACCTTTTCCTTTGTTTATTTTTCATGACTTATATCATGCAATTCCTTACAAGATAGTTTTATTCAATGATAATTACTACTAGATACTTCATATATAAATATATCTCAACATAATACATACATTCCCTTGTATTCCATATGTTACACACATACTTTAATGTTATATGCATTACTACAATGATATATTCTCCACATATTTACATGGTTTTACATAATTTTATCATTATACATGCCATGATACAGTTCACTTCTATTTTGAGATGACTAAATTGTAGGATCCATCCCTCACCTTAAACGGGGTGTATATTAATGGGATTTTTCATAGAGACTAAAGCATCCATGAGCATGTATGATTACACTATACAAATTTCAAATTTCAAATATTATATTGATAAAATTATATAGTATTTATACATATCTTTTGTGCGAAAGGCATATTTACTCCATTTTACACTCCATGAGTGATAAATTTAAGATTGATACATATTCATATACATTTGGGGAAATTTTTTGGTCATATGTACTCTATTTTACTAAAAAAATACTTGGGCATCATGTCAGTTCATGCACACATTTACACTACTTCATATTTCAGTTAGGCATGATATTGGTTCATGAAGATTATGAAATTTTAAAATTATCACTGATTTAGTACGTCATGATGTTAGTTACTAAACATTTACACATTTAAACCTTTATTTTCTTATCAATTATTTCCAAGTGTGGATAAAGCTTTAATCTATGATTCCATATACAATATTTTATCATGACTTTTTGATATAATATACTTTTAGGTTCAACAAAGATTGATGGCCATGGCATTACCCATAGATAATTTATTATGCAATTCCCACATTATCATCTTGGGATAATAATATTATTTATAGATTACTTACCTATGGGTTGAGGGAATTTATCTTCCAAGCCATGGAATTTACCATAGTAAATTATTAAATTGGGGATTTATCCCACTCAATCTTACATTATTCTCTATGTGCTTTGGTAATGAGTCATAATTATCCAATACATCAGTAAGGAAGCATCATCTCGAACAAGTTACAGGGTAACACATTTTAGTCATATATAATTGTACTCCTTCCTTACTCTTTCAAGTTGAAGTTTAAAGTACAATTTATATTTCAAGTTTCATTTTATGGAAACTAACTACAACATTTTAATTTAAAATTGATCTTAGAGTATATTTCACATTTGAAGCATTCTCCCGAATACAAATTATGTTATACACACTCAGGTATATCTTAATATTTTTATTCTAATATTTTCATTTCATTATAATATAAAAATAAAATGGGGGAATTTGTAAGCACTAAAATTTGGTATTTAACACTTGAAAATGTAAATCATGACATAAAATTATGCTACATAAATTGTGCATATTGAAACAACTCTCACTTGTTATTCCCACATACTTGCATGTGAGTTATTTTCTTGATTGATTTTAAGTTTCTATCAGTCACCTAAAGGAGCATTCTAGTCTATGCTAAATCAATTAAATATCCTTCTTAGATGGTTCCAAACTACCATATTTAAATTTATTTATCCCAAATAGTAATGTTAGACTAAAATAGTAACATTGACATATTTTTGCTAAGTTTGCCATTAGCATCTTCACATAATGAGAGATATTTTGAAAAATCAAATCATTCCCATAGGTCAATAACACCTCTCCTTGTCACCATGGTAATTTTGGGATTGGATTTGGATTTAGATTGACTTGTATTATAAAATAAGAATGATAACACTATACCAATAGGATACTTGAAGGTATTTTTGCATGATAACTTTACACCATAAGTGCTTGTTTATCAATGGGTGAGGCCTTATATTTATAAGCTTCTAAACTAAATCTAACTAAAGTGTTGTTAGGTCAAAGTTAACTATGGTTATGTTTAAAATAAACCTAGTTGAATTAAGGAGGGGACATGAAATTAATATTTGGGATAAGGATCCCATTTATTAAGCATAGCTCTCCATTTCTAAATTTAAGGCATTTAGGGAGATATTTTCAATTTCTAGAGGTTGATGACATTATCATGACCTTATTTTTATTTAAGTTTTCTTTAAAAAAATCAATTTCACTAAATTCACATGGAAATTCCGCTTAATAATTTAATTTTATTTGATTATTTAATTCATTCTGATTACCATTTTTGCACTTAAGGAATTGTTTAAGTACCCTACTTAATGGGCCCAGAGTCCAAACTATCAATTTGCTAGGTCGCAAGTTGAATAGAGATGAATACATGAGAGGTTAGTATTACATACAAGATAATACCCAAAATAGGTATTCCCAAACACAATTATGAGAACTACTGTCTGATGTGCAAATGAAATTAGGACATGCATTGATTCTTAGGCTTAATTTACATTGTTTAGTAGAAACTAATAT
The DNA here is from genome assembly GCA_037957365.1 of Torreya grandis. Taxonomy (NCBI): domain Eukaryota; kingdom Viridiplantae; phylum Streptophyta; class Pinopsida; order Cupressales; family Taxaceae; genus Torreya; species Torreya grandis. The sequence goes on along the minus strand of JARHVA010006668.1, from coordinate 781,096 downwards.
GAAGCTTAGATAGAAGCTAATTATGGAAAAAATAGGGTGTCTATAGTTTTCCATTATTTGGAAAAGCATTTCAAGACATAATCAAAATTATGTTTACTTAAATAATGAAAAATTTGTTAATAACTAATGCAATATAAGGTGATGCATGAGCCTCGATGCCCCCTCAAGGGAATGGGTGACAAATAAGGTCTCTAAATGTTCTCTCCAAAAGAATGAAAATGATTAAACCTATAGGTATTAGGGGTATGGATATTGATTTTTCTAAAGGCATTTATAATCATAGGCACAGTGAGATGCCTAATTAGGGTAGATAAAAAAGATGCTTTTCCTAAAGATGGTTATGATCATCAAAATAATAAAAAATGCCCTAGTAGGGTGGATAGAGATAATGATTTAACAAAATGTGGTTATAACCATTAGCATAATGAAAACATACCCCAGTAGGGTAGGAAAATGATAATGATTATCCCCAAGGTGACTATAAGCATTAGAATCTAGATAGATCGAAACACAATGATCTACCCAAAGGTGGTTATAATCATTGGCACTGTGATTTGCCCCAATAAGGTGGATGAAATCATGATACAAGTTATCTTTTCCCTAGTAGGTAAAATCAAGAAAAAGGGGTTTACATGTACTAAATTTTTAATAAAAGAGTAAGATTAAGTCAATAGAAAGGATATGTGTGAATTTATGCTACCTAAAATGATGGAGATGCATGTACTAACTAGTAGTGATTAAAATTCATATGTGATTTAATTACTCTGTATTTGGGCAATTTTTGAATAGGTTTGGAAGCTATCAAACAAGATCAAGGACAAGTATTTCATCATGATTTATTGTAGTATGTTATGGTATGTAGTATGATATAAAACACCATGATGACCTAGCCATAATATGCATAAGGAATAATACTTCATCCAATAGATAAGTGAAAATAATATACCAATGATAAAAACCATTATGACAATGCTGACATATAAATATGGATGGACTTAAGTATCATATGTAAGGAATCACTAAATGAACACATTCATACTAAGTCAAGGCACAACAATGAAAGCAAATAAATAGGCAAACAAATAAAACAAAACACCAATAAACATAAATAGAAAAATAATAATAAACACAACAAAAAACTAATAAAAATAACAATAAACAATGCAACACCAATAAACATAAATAAACAAACAACAAAACACCAATAAACAAAAATGGCTATAAAAAAAAAGATAATACAAATAAAATAAATAAACAATTCAAAGAAAATAAAAATTCAATAAACAAACAAGTCTAAATAGATAAAGGTAAAAGATAAACAATGGTTAATTGCAATGTTAGTTCAAATAGAAAATAAATTGTTTGTGCATGAGTAATAGAGGAGTTACTCTTGGTAATAGGGTGACCCACAAGCTAGATAGCAACACCATAGGTATAACATAGCGACAACGTATGACTAAGGCTAGTAAGGATGGGGAAACTAAATGACAAGTGGTTACTTTTGATATATTTAGGATTCCCATAATACTTAAGGTAATAGAGTGGTTGAAAAGAAAGGAAGGTATAGTTGAGCGAACTTGAGATACCTCATGTATCTAAGTGTTGCTTACATAGTCTGTATAGACCTTAGGCTGATGTAGTTATCCCAAAAATGGGAGGAAAAATACTAAGGTGGTCTATAAATAAATAATATGGCCCATCCTAGAAAATTTTGATGGTTTTATATCTCACAGGAAAATTCTAAGACAATTTTCATGATTTTATTGATTTTTATGATTTTCTATATATTTTACAAGTATTTTGGAATTTTTAAGCATTTCATCTTGATAAAAAATGATGAGATACCAATTATTTAAACTTGAAAAATGGTGAAATCATGGGGAAATGGGTGACTAAGTTGACCTCAACATAAATCAAGCATTACCTACATAATCCCAAAGTGTGACCTCAAGTCACTATAGTTCCATCTTATATTGGATGAATTCAACCTAGTAGCAACTAGCTTATGAATTAGGAAAATGGCATAGTATAGAACAAGAATGAAATGGTGATGTGACAATACATGGGAAAAGTGTTTCTCCTAATTTTACCACATGCAGTTATAATTAAGAAATAATGGCATAGGTCAATGACATTAAATATTTCAAATGTGATTATAATTAGTAGCACTAGGAATGGAATAGAATTCTACAATAATGAATAATGCAATTTCCAAACCATTTTCATACTAGTCTAGCATAATGTCTCTTTGTGAATAATTAAATAAACTTATAAAATGTTATCTGAGTCTAATTGGTGAGGGTTCCCAAAGAACCAAATATTGTAACTAAGGAAAAAAGGGGGTGGGAAGGGAGGGTAAAACAACTTTAGTTGATAGGGAAGGTATGGATGGAATAGTATATGGTATGGTACATGCAAGGTGAGATGATGGCATGATGTAAATGATACTCATAGATAATACTTTGAGTCTCTCAAGGGAAATAATGCTTGAAATGTATTATGTTCATGGACTTATTAGTTTCATATACATTTGGTGAAACTAACCTATAAGATCTAGATCCATAATTAGTAATAATGACATAAGGGCCTATCCAATTAGGATTAAACTTGCCTTTTTTCTTTTTCTTAGTCATGGTTTTATTAATTTTTATTTGAGGACAAGATCACCAAGATATAAATATTTTTTCTTGACATGATGGTTATATTGACCATGTAACTAGTTCTAAAATATTTGAAGTTTATTTAAATCGGTCATGTGTTTTTTCTAGTAACTCTAGATCTTATAGGAAAGCAAATCTATAATATTCATCATCTAGGATATGTTCAATTAGATACATAGATAAAGTAACTCAACGTTGATGGGATAAATGGCCTTAGTTCCATAAACAAGGGAATATTGTGTGGATCTTATTGGAGTAAGGTAATTTATAATATATGCCTAGAGGGCACATAATATTTATAAGTGCCAATCGTGACCATCATCTTTGAAAATCTTCTTAAGAATTTTGAAAATGGTCTTATTATATGCCTTTTTATGGCCATTGGGATATTTCCATAGAGATCTTTGACATCTTTTTTATTAAACAGTCTACCATTATCATATATAATGTTGAATGGGATACCATAGCAATAGATGAGATGGTTGAAGATGAATTTGGAAAAAAAAATTCCATTAATGTAAGTGAGGGGTATAGCTTCTAACCCACTTAAATAAATACTCAGTGGTGGTGAGGATATGTTTATGGAAATATGAGGAGGTAGGATTAATATTCCTAACAAGGTCAAGTCCCCACATTATCAATGGCCATAGTGTAAGTATTGGTTTGAGTGTCGTAACTAGAGAATGAATCAAATTGGCATGTTTATGACATTTGTTATAAATTTTGACATAAATGGTTGTATTTACTTCCATAGTTGGCCAATAGTAACTAGTACATGTGATATATTTGGCAAGGATGCCCCCACTAGTGTGGGCTCCACATAACCTTTTATGAACATCCCTAAATGTTAATGCAACTTCTATCAAATTTAAAAATGAATGAAAGTTTTATCAAAGCATCTACAATAAAGGGTTTGCCAAAGAAGGGTATATCTAGAGGCTTGGTGTGTAAAGTATTTTTGTTGTTTATGTGAAATGTCCAGTGGTAGGATTTTGTCATGAAGGTAATTATATAGGTATGAATACTAAATAGATCTAGGACCAATAATATTATAGATCATTATAATGGTCTAAGGTTCAAGTTTAGGTTATAGAAAATGTTCAATGAGGAACTAATAGTATTTTTCCTTGTTTATGTTGTATTTCAAAGAATAAATGGTACCCATGACATCTATCATCATGTTATTGACCTTAGTTATGTGTTCAAGATGCATATGGGTAATCTATTACTTGAAAAAGTCCACCATGGCCTTACATGAGACCAACTTATCATATTTGGTTTGAAAATGGTTTGTAACCTGATTATTGATTAACTGAGAATCCCCCATGAACCATAAGATGTTGAATTTTCTATTCTACTACATGATGAATCCTAAAAATAATTTATTCATATTCAACCATGCTATAAGTACAAGGAAATCTGATTCAAAATGATTTGGAAATAAGATCTTCTTATGGTTTAACAAATAATAGGATTTAAATTGACCCATGAGATTTAAATGACCCATCAAAATATAAATAATAGCACTACTCCGTAGGAGGTGTTTATATTATGGTTATTATGGACTCATCTAGGAATGCAAAACTTAGTGGTTTGATATCTAAAAGGGGAGATTTAATAAGCTGGGTTGTAAGTACATGTCCCTTTATGGCCTTTTAACTTAACATAATCAATCTCAAACTCACTCATTAGCATGATCCATTTATCCATGAAACCTTATAAAGATGTATTTGATAGTAGATATTTGATAAAATCTACTTTGGGAATGACTATGGTCATATTGTTAATCATGTAATGACATAGCTTCGAGGATACAAAGACCATAACTAAATAATTTTTTTATGTTAGTGTATAGTTATGTTCATATACTACTAGTGTACGTCTTAGATAGTACTTGGCATGATCTTTCCCATTTTCATCATACTGAGCTAAAATTACCCCTAGGTCTTGGTCAATGGTAGATAGGTATAGTATGAATGGCCTCCCTGGCATTGGTGGTAGAAAAATATGTGGATTGGCAAGATATTCCTTTAGATGATCAAAGGATTTTTGACATTTTTCATCCCAAATAAATGTAACACCTTTTTTCAATGATTGAAGGGATGGAATATATCATCCAACTATGAAATGAAGCATATGATATACTAAATTTTTCCCTATAAACTATGAAGCCACTTTAAAGTATAAGGTAACCAAATCTTAGTAATGGCTTATACCTTTATAGGATCAACTTCAATGCCTTGATGAGAGATAATAAACCTAATAATTTGACTGAAGTGATAATGAAGACATACTTCCTAGGATTGAGTCAAAACTTTTACTCATAAAGCCTTTAAAATATACTTTGTAGCATGGTTGGATGATTTTCATGAGTATTTGATTTACCCAATTTGTCATCAACATAATCTTTGATAATGTCATGTATCATGTCATGAAATATATTGGTCATAGCTCTCTGATTGTGGCCCCAAAATTTTTGAGGTTGGTCTTTTATTGGACATAGCTTAATATCAAAATGTTCCCTAAGGAGTGGTGAATGCTATTTTGTGTTGGTCTTTTGGCATGATCCTGATCTAGTTATATACTTAAAATCCATCCATACGGGACCATTTCATACCTAGTTGTGGAGTCAACTACCATTTTAATATTTGATAGAGGAAAGTCATTCTTGGGGTAGGCCTTATTAATGTATCTAAAATTAGTTTATATTTTGATCCCTTTTTGGATTTTTACTAATAGGCACAATGTTTGAGATCCCCTTGGATTAGTACATCAATCAGATGCATCTTATTTCCAAGAGTATTTACAAATATTTATTAACTAACCTAGCAATATGGGGATGCATCTTACATATTTTTTCATTCATAGGTTCATCATCAAGATGCATAACAAGGTGATGTACAACCAAGGCATGGTCTAAACCTGGCATGTCTAAATAGGCCCATGCAAGTATGTCAACAAAATCCATCAAAAGGGATTAAAAATTCATGTTTCTCCTTAATGATGGATTTTCCTAATTTGATCCACTTTGGGTCATCTAGAGTCCCAAAGTTGAATTTTGTAGTATCTTCTACTACAAGAGTCTATCCATATTTTAGAATAATTGTCAAGGATGTGAATTGGCCTACAATGGAAAAGTCCTCTAGTCATACTAGTTCTTCAAGCTCTCCTAGTAGGATGAATCTGAATCTCCTAATGGTAGTAATGGCCATGTAACAAATGCTATAATAAATTCTTGGATAATTTGATCAAAGGCATGCTTTTCCTTTATACTAAACTTAGATCCAAAAGTAAGTTCACTATTGGTGGTCTCTTGAGCTTCATTTAAGGAAAGTTGAACACCCCCATCTAATGGCACCTAAAAGAAGTTTTCACCAAAAGACTGGCCTTTTTATTTAATTTTACCCTTGTCCAAAAGTTCCTCAAAGAGGTTTTTACTTTGGGATCTCAATCTTTTTTTATTTATGGCTAATGGTGTTCACCCGCTCTCCAAAATAGGTTGCAGGATCCAATTTGATAGAAAACCCTTATTTGTGGTCTCTTAATGGAGTATTGTCTATTAGGACCATAGAATCATACAAGGCCTCATCATTCTCAAACTCTTATAAAGGTACCATAGATTCTTTTTGGTCCCAATCTAAATGTTGAGGATGATAAAAGGGAAGTGGGTAATGTTAGATTACTAGTGTAATTGTATAAATGGTATATATGTTAGATAGGTTGGTATTGGAAATGTCTTTGTATATGCTATGATTAAGATCTACTTCATTTCTAGCATCATCATCACTAGTCATTAGTTTTGGATGATGAATAAGATATATGGGGTCACCCCTAGGTAGTTTAAATCTAAGACCATAAGTTCCTTTGTATCTAGTCATAGAAATGGGTTTAAGAGTACCTTGTTGATTTTCCCTTAGGCCTCTACCTTTACACATGTGGTTATCCATGATCTTGTTAGAGATGGAATATTTTTCACTTTGGTATAAATATCCCAATTTGTTATTTTATAACCAAGAATTATCATTAACAAGTGGTTCCTTTTCTTAGCTAGTGGCTAGTGTAAAAATAATATGCACCAAGCTATGAAGATTTAGTTTTCCCTTACATTACCATTCCATGCAAGATGACTTAGATTTAGACCTTACATAATTCTTTATATTATATGGGAGCTTAGAAATATGGAATGTTTCATGTGTAAAATACTCTCAGAAACCATTGTCCCAAATGGTAAAATGATTATGCATTTCAATAAGAGGCATATATGAAGATAAGTAAAGGTTATTAGGGTCTATCCAATTAACCTCTGGTAATGTGATAAGTATCTCTTTCTATTTATCCTTATTAGGTACTGGGTCTCTATCAAAATGGTAGTTATAACATTCATTTTTGGCCTCCAAATATTTGTAATGTTCATATGGCTGTAAATATCCATGGTTAGTGACCTCCATCTATGAGAGAGTAAACTTGATACACTAGTGCATTGTTGAATGAATTGCATGAATTTCATGTATCCATGGTCTACCCAAAAGTAAATTATATGATAGGTCTAGGTCTAACACATGGTAAAGTGTATTGTGGGTCAAAGTCCCAATGATTACTATAAAAATTATGGTTCCTTGTCATTCCTATTATTCACTATTGTAGGCCTTAATAGTAATAGTTTCTAGTTGTAGGTCAATTGATATATATCCCATAAGCTTGATGAGCTTTAGAAACACAATATTGAGGCCCATTCCATTCTTTATGAGGACATGCTTGACTCTGTGCCATGTGATGACAACTTCACTATATAGAGGGTTATTATGAAGAGGGCCAAAAGATAACATATCACTTTAGTCAAAGGTTAATTGTTGGCCTAATGCTAGGTGTACAACCAAAGATTGAATTTTTTTTGAGGTTATGTCATTAAAAACTTGGGATTGTTCTACGAGTTATGTAAGGATAGTATTGTATATCTTAGACATACACAAAAAATATAGAACGGATACTTGTGTGGGTGTATTTTGGAGTTGTTACATAATGTCATATGTCTTGTCCTTAATAGTGGTAATTTGTTTTCTCTTGAAAAGCACATTATGTCAGATAAGGTCATTACTAGGAGGTTTTGGGCCTAGGATGGTAATCATAGACCATCAAGTTATGATTTAACAATTCAAATTGGATATAGGACCATCATAACTAGAAGATGATGGAGATGGGCTAGAGAAGATAATTATCTTTTACAAGTGTACTTAGTTACGATAATCGTTCAATAAAGAGTTATTAGTATAAGGTTATAAAATGGTAATCCTTTGTTGTTGTTACACTTGGTTGTGGTCACAAGTCAAGAAAGGATTACTGACATATGTAAGTTGATTGGTAGTGTTAGCTAATTGTCTTAGTTTATTGACATTTGGTTTAGGATTGATTGTAATGTTAAAAACATGCCCACCCACAATATGACCTATAACTTTATTGTAGTCATTTCCAAATATTTGGTAAGTATGTTCTTTATTGGGGTCATTTTGGACTTTCTTCATTCCATTTGGAGATTGACATTATTGTTGATGCTACTGATATTTTTTTTGTTATGGTATTCATTGTTAATGCTGTTGGTTAGCATTATTATGCTATGGAAAAGTATTTTGGTAGGTACCTAGATTTTGAATGGAAATAGTTTCTCTATTATCCAACTAGATTTCTCCATTTTCTAACATATTTTGTATAAGGTGCTTCAAATTCACACAATAACATATAGAATGTCCTTGAATGTGATGGTATTCATAGAACACATTCTCTTTATACTATTTTGGATATAGTTACCTTCAGGAGATTTATTTGAGCTCATGTTGGTCATAGATAGTTTATAAAATACTACTTTAATGGGATCATAAAGGTCGCTAAAGACTCTAGGAGTGGGTATTATTCTCGGAGGAATGGTTTAAAAAGGTGGGGGATGAAACATTGGAGGTGATAGTTTACGTTGAGGTCTAGGTTATGTTTGATGTATAGGCTACTAATGTGGAATAAGCTACATTTATGTCATAGGATGAGAAAATGGTGTTTTCACCATTTGAACATGATGTGACTTAGTTACTCTACTATGAACAACATTCTTGTTGTAGTTATATGTTTTGGATTTTTTATAGTTATTAGCTTGAGCTAGTGTAGTCACTTGTACTTAGACTGGGATAGGGTTATAACTTGGTTTTATCTTTTATTTATTTATCTAGTTCTATTTTTAGGAAGTCAACTTGATAATACCCTTGATGATAATGCACTTTTTGATCCATAAGCCTTTCTTAAGGATATCCTTGACTATATGCACACACTAAAGCTCCAAGTGGTAAGATATTTCACTGTGCAAATTTTTGGTAAACACAAATACCAATGATTTATTTGGTAAGTTATGGGTAAAGTTACTAGTAATCACTCTCCATCTCTATAAGTAGATCACAAATCTCTCACCAACTTTTTGCTTGGCCTATCTCAAATATACCATTAAAATATCATGCTCGATATTGTAGGATAAATGTCGCATAAACATATCCAAAAGATCACCAACTTGAGAAACCATTCCAAATCCTATCCAACTAGACTCCAAGGGAAGATAAGGATTAGGTAAATGTCACAATATGCCACTAGCTGGCAAGAAATAAAGAACTCTGTTAGATGCCTATTATGGTCTCCTTTACCTTTATAATTTTCAAATTTTGGTGGTGCATAACCTTGAATAAATGGTATAAATATATTAAAATTTAAATGCATATGAACACACATCATCCTATTTGAATGGCTATAATTGCACCCTTCATCTATTTCAGTTTTTGGGATAAGAAACTTGATGGCATATTTGGTTATGATTGTGGTTTGGTGGTCAAAGATTCTTTACCTTTATAGGTATATAATAGAGGTATGTAATGTTAGTTTTATGGACCAATCAACCAAAATAATGCATCCAAAAATTGGGATGAGGATAATGATATCACATACATTGTTGGCAGATATTATGATTCAAATTTAGAATGTGGCCCTTAGTTCATGGAAATTGAGGTTGTGATGGAAGTATATGGCTCTTAGAAGGTATTTTTCCTACTATTATTGAGTAAAGACTTGATACCAACTAGTTAAACCCAATTGAATAAAGAGGACTTGTTAACCAAGGCATTGTCTTTGAATTTGTGGCACTTACAAAGTAAAAGGGAAGAAATACTTAATAGGTAATTTTTTGAAATTGACACCTCTTTATTGGAATAACACCTATTGTGAACTAGTTAATTATTAGGTGTTGGGAATTTTTCTTTGACCAATATAAATACATTATTGATTAGACATTGTCTACAATTGTAAAGGTACATTGGTCTATGACTATTGAGGTACATTTTTCACTACCTATTGAGGTGGAACATATGCTACCCCATATTGAGGTGAAGTAGTGTTATGTATTTTTTATATTGGTAAATTAGACTATGCCTATTGTGAAATAATATTAGTTGTCACCTATTAAGGTGGGATAACATGCATTACTTGTTTAGGTAAAACATTGTTTGGCACTTGATTACTTATCCCCTATTGTTGTGTTCTTGAAGAATCAACTAGTTCATGATTACGAGTAGCCTACTATGATTGGGCACTAGGTATTCCTACCCATTGTTGTTGTAAACCACTCTTGGTATTACCTGAGGCACTTATTTTTTAGGGATATTTAGTGGTGTATTTAACTCACATTATCTTGGATTAGAATACACTTATGTGTTATCCACTACATTTGGCACATTATCTTGAGTAGAGGCAATAGTTACTTAAATGGGGCATTGAACATGTCACCTATTGAATTATTTTGGGTAAATGGGTCTACACCTAGATTAGCTTGAGCTATCAAATCAAATAGAATTCTTATTCAAAGAGTTAATTCTATAAGTGGAGAATTCAATATGGCCATGGTATTGAAATTTTGTGTTAGATTAAGGTAAGTTTGATATGATGATTGTATTTGCACAAATTGGTCCTCCATGGGACCCTTTCCCTTTACAAGCATATTTATATTTTGGTGTAACATAGGCATGAATTCTTAAGGGTAACTAGTAGAGGATTGTTCAATAGTTTTTGTATAAGGTACATTTTTAGGCACTCTAACTAGACTAGGTAGGTTCTTATGGGGGAAATCTTATAGAAACTTGGCCCCTACCTCCATCGATCTGAGTAAAACATCATCCTTATTTTTAATCAAATGACAATTAAGTATGGTTCATAATTTTATGGCATGGCAACATAGTAAGGTTATTGTTTAACTTGTTCAATTATAGGTGGCACACTAGCTATATTTTGAGCTATTTGTTTTTTTCTCTTGTTCTAGATAATAAGGTGTATTAAAAAGGTACTGTGCTAATGGATCTTGGATTTGTTCCACATATTAATTAGTTTATGAAGGAGAAGGATCTGTCTCACAAATTACATCATCATCATATGGGTCATGAACAAAGGTATCATTTGCAATCATGTTGTCATAATCCAAATTGTACATGGTTCCACTATGTGTGTAGTGAATCATATCTAAATACATTATTAACATCTCATGAACAAAAGGTATAGAGTTTTGAAAATTCTTAAAATATGGTCTAAATGGCAAATGGTCTAAACTTGGTCCAAAAGTAAAATTCAATCTAAATTTAGCCTAGGAATGAAGTTGTTATCCAAAATCATCCATGATAAACTTGGTCTAAAATGTTCACAATGTCTATTGTCTAGTTTCTCACACACAAAGTGTCAAGTGAAAGATAAATTTGAATGCTTATCTTGGTAAAATTATTTCAAACAAATTTAATCCATGTCTAAAAATTTTGCTAGGTATTTATGAACAAGGTACAAACTAGGATCAAAATGTAAAAATGAACTTGAAAAACTATGGAAAATAATATTTCTCTGGAAAAAAGGCACAAATATAGACTTGAAAACACACTTGGTCAAGTAAAAATGAAAGGAAAATGTTAGGTCTTTAGAAACAAGGCCCCAAGTTAGAATTGAAAACACACTTGGTCAAGTAAAAATGAAAGGCAAATTATAGGTCTTTGAAAACAAGGAAAAAATATATACTTTCAAACAAACATCATCAAGGTAAAAATTACAAAGCAATTAGTCTAACTCTAAAACAATCTGAAACACTTAGACTCAAACTAGGCACATAGACTCAAATACAAACTTGACCTTGGCATAAAACACTCATCCTGGGCACACACCTAAAACTAATTTGGAAATTCAATTTTAAGTAATCAAAGAGTTAATCATTCAGGACCAATTTATAAATGAGACTCATATAAAAACCTTGTTGGGTTTGACATAGAAATACATATGATTTTTTTAACTTAAAGACATGCAATTTAAATAGATTACACCATGAGAAGCTAATCATTGATCATATAAAAAATACTATAAGAATGATAAATTTAAATGAATAATAATACATCATACACCACTAATCAATATCATCATAGGAAATACATCATAATATGAATATAGAAACCAATTACAAATAGCCATCCAAGATTGGTACAACATATAGCCATTGCTACCAATCCATAATATGTAAGTAATTATAGCTCTTCATTATAATGTTTACATTAATAAATAAAATAAAATATAATGTTCATATATAATATACATGGCTCCCAAGAGCATGAGTTCCTCAAACTCTCTAGTATATGTGGAAATCTTAAGTGTTATCTCAAAATTAATAGTGTTTTGGGAAGTGAGAGCATCATTCAAGTGATTTTCCACACCAACCATGGAATAATGATCCCCTAAAATAATCCCATTATGGAATGGCCCTCCTTTCATAGATGGGTATATATTGATGGCATGGGAATATAGAGATATATTCTAGTAACCATGTGCTATATGATTTCTAAAACTAAACATGCAGTGTATCATAGAAACCTATTATAATGCAAGATATCACACAAACATGTAAATCACAATCATGAAATGACAATGTCTCACTAAACATTACTTGTCCCAAGTTTTTAATAATAAATAATGATCTAAGGATCAGTCAATTTTATACACACCACTTGATTGGATTACCTTCATTTGGCATTGTGATTCTAGTAAGCTAGTGAAGGCCATCTCATTACTTATTTAGTATCAAGAACATGTGATTTGGTTAACATAATATAACCAATAGATTCATATAAATTACAAAATAATATCAATAATTTCACTTAACATGTTAATCATAGGGATAATTAAAAGCATACCTTTATTCTATCAAACATATGAATGAATCTCACATTATTATCTATCCAATAATAGAAATAATGACTATAGTTTATACCACCCATGTATGACATACATCTAACTACAAATTATAACTACCATAATTAATGTATAAACATACTACACCCTATGATAACCCATATTATCATAGTCTAGTGTTTTAAGCATAACTACTAAGTACCACAACTAGTCATAATAAAGTAGTATAAATCAATGGAAACATAAACTTTTGTTTAAACAACTTTATATAACAAGGAATTGTTAGTTCTCACAAACACATAATATTTAATTTTAGCATTTATTATACTCTCAAGGAGGTATGAATGTATAAATTGGTTCCTAATAACTTTCATAACACATGTTATTCATAGATGTAGCCAACACACATACATTTAATCCATCAAATGTATGAGTGAGTATAGACATAATAATTGTAGTTTGTACCACCTATGTATAACATACATTTAGACTATAATTTTCAAATGAAAAAATTCTATGACATCCCATAATATCATATTTAATTAAACATAAGCACAAGTACTTGATTACAAAAAATCATTCTTACAATTTAAGAATCAAGTGTCTCATACTCCTAAATAATAGATAAACAAGTACATATTATACCAACATGGTATATCCTATGTTTATACTACATAATATATTATTTTTAAGTAGGTTAAAATATATTATATAGGACATAAAAATATAGTCCAACATTTTTATATGCATGCTACTTCTTCGAAGTAATCAATCATAATATATGTATAGATTTGGATTTCTTATAAATCCATTATAATCTTCCATTTAAACAACTCAATCCATTTATAGGAAATTGTTTTTATATAGTTTTAATTTCAATTTTTTTTATACCTTATGAATTATTATAATCATTCACTTAGTTATGAGTTTAGGCATATGACCCAATACACCTACATATTTTATAAGTTAGATGACTTGCCAAAACCATGTATAAATATATTTTTTATATGAATACCCTCATATGTATTAATTTTACTCATATTATGTTTCACATAAAAGTGTTGACCAATATATAAATATGGTTGAAAAGTTCAACAGTTATTACAACTCCAATCAATAACATAATCGCTATAACTCTCATTTTTATAAAATACATTGATGATATATTAAAGATATTAATACTCTTAGAATATTAATGAACAAATTATCATAGGCAAAATAATATTTATACTCATATTATATTGTAACATGGTTCTTTATAGTCATTTTTGCATATAATCCTATGGATTTTGTTATAATTTTGATTCCATCAAATTGTTGTAAATAACACTTACACACTTAAAGACTACAACATGTTGGATCTAGCAAAGATATCACTAAATATGTAAATCTTTATATAGGTATCACATTTAATAGATATTACATAGATAAAGAGGGAGTATTATAGAATATTCAATTCTACATATATCACATAGATCTTATATACCACTTTATTAATTAGCTGAGGTATCATGTGAATAAAATTAAACTAAGGATCAGATTAATATCTAATGCCAAATAGGATACAAAAGGAATACAAACAACTTATTTATTCTAAATATGTATAATATATTTATTTTAGATTCAACCAATATAATAGCTTATTATATAGGCCCTTGATATTATACCGCATCCAAATATTTTTCTAATATTACATATTAAGATACCGCATATATTATATCATTAATTTTATATCATCCACCTGATATAATATAATTATAGTATATCCTTATATTATATTTGCTATGTCAATTTATATTAGTTATGATAATATAAATATATGACTATATCACTTAACTAGGATCAAATTATAGACACGCGAATGAGTGCCAAACCACTTCTATTATGTAAAATATAGTGATACCCTATATTTTAGACTTTCATAACTAAAGGGTTGCTACCTATTAGTTTGATTTATTTTAAATATAAGAAGTGCCTATACCAATCACAACTAATTATTTAATTGTATTGTTGTTAGATATACAATACTAGCATAAATCCATTTAACACATTATATATATATATATATATATATATGTATGTATAATATAATTATTTTAGATTCAACCAATATAATAGCTTATTATATAGGCCCTTGATATTATACCACATCCAAATATTTTGCTAATATTACATATTAAGATACCGCATATATTATATCATTAATTTTATATCATCCACCTGATATAATATAATTATAGTATATCCTCATATTATATTTGCTATGTCAATTTATATTAGTTATGATAATATAAATATATGAATATATCACTTAACTAGGATCAAATTATAGACACACAAATGAGTGCCAAACCACTTCTATTACGTAAAATATAGTGATACCCTATATTTTAGACTTTCATAACTGAAGGGTTACTAACTATTAGTTTGATTTATTTCAAATATAAGAAGTGCCTATACCAATCACAACTAATTATTTAATTGCATTGTTGTTAGATATACAATACTAGCATAAATCCATTTAACACATTATATATATATATATATAATACCTACATATCTTTATATATACAAAGCATTGACTAGAATACCATAGCATAATATATCAGGATGCCTCATGTATTCATTATTCACACAATATATTACATGTATTCACTCATCAGTAAGGCACATCTCTATAAACATGATAGCATAATTTTTTGATTAAACTCATATAAAACCAGTGCTAAATATACTTTAGAATTTATGGAAATGGATCATAGATCATTGTGTATTATTATAGTGATGGCTGAAATAATAACTACTTTTATCTATACTAATATAAATAGTTATGATGATAAAACTATATGTTATACAACTACTGATAGCCATCCTATTGGATGTATAAGTAATAAATAAAACTAAGTTTCATGCACTATATTAATATTTTAAGTCATGGCTGATATTGTATAATGATAAAATGGATAATGAGTTATGATCTAGATACTTTTAGTAAAATAATTATGATAATATAATAGTAATCCAAACCACTCAATAGCTATGATTTTAAATGGAATATAATATCACAAATTAGAGAACATGAGTATTAAGTCATTGAAATTTTGTCATAGATCATCTTACTTAATTCATAGCCCCTAGAAAATTAAAGAAATCACTACTAAACTATTATGTTTGACTAGTTCACTAAATTTATAGTAAATCCATTTACCATAGTGCATAATCATTATACATCTAATTGTGCCATGGATCATTATGATATAGTATAAATAGTTCACTCACTTATATCATTGATAGATCACCACTTAATTATTAATAATTCTATATTATTTTGTAACAATTTATAATTTTTGAGGTCAACATAGCCATATTTTTTAAAAATGAGGACCCTTATTCAAATTCTACAAATTTATGATTTAAATTAAACATCCCACTTAACGAGAGTGAATTATTTGAATATCATGGTTCTCATCATGTTTACATTTGGCATGTCAACATTTAATTTTCATTTGACTTTATCTAGTATTGATAATGTTTTATCTTTATTTATATGTTATAGGTTTAATGGAGTGTCATTAGAATGAACATTGTTTAGGGTTTTGTACTTTAATGTTAACTTAACCCTTTTTTACTAAGCCTTTGGTCTTTTAGTCTATTAATTGAATCTATATCTAACTAATTTTAAAATAAAGACCTTAGTCTAATATGTTTTAACCTAAGTTCATTTTGAAATGGATTCAGATCTATGTGAGATCAAATTTACATGAGATCAAATTTGTGAGAATATTTTATTATGTTTTGAACTAAGTTTAAATTTTATCCTAAAGTTCTAACAATGTTTAATAACATGATAAAGACCTTATTATAAAAACTTTATCCTAATTTTTCTCTATGTATTCAAGACATTAGTTTATTTTCATTGCCCATAGGACTTAATCAATGCAAAGATGCTCAGTGGTGAAATCTCAGAGCTCAAAAGGGAGATTAAAAGTGCATAGGCATCCACTCAAGTTAAATTGTCAAAGCTCTTGAGACATATTATGGTATTGAAAAGTGCCATAATTATGGTGAATTAGTGTTAAGATCTATCAATGTGGGGTAAAGTTAATAGGTCAAGGTTCTATAGAGGAATTTGAGAGTGACAAGTATCATGATCTTAGTGACTTAGCCCAAAATAAAAGTTTTACATTTAGCTAGATATAAAAAGAATATAATCAAGTGGATCAAGATCGATGAACCACATTGGTATGTGTAAAAGAGATCTAATGGATCGAGAAAAAATTATACTTTTAAAAGATCTCAAAATGAACATGGTAGTGACATGTGTCTTAATCACAATGAATGGAATGAAAATCAACCAATGGAGTTTAATCTCCCAGATCAAGATATATGGTGAGTGATAGCTCAATAATTTAATAGGCCCTATTATAATGAGAGGATGTCACATGGTGAAAAGACATTAATCAATGGAATGTGTTTATAATAAGCACAAAAAATTCATGGATCTGACAAGTGTCACATTCTCCAAAAATTAGATGGATGATCACTGGCCCATGATAGAGTCAAGGCTAAGAAGTCTTTTAATAGACCAATGGTGTGAATTGATCAAGATTTAATATTTCATATGAAGGTGACATGTGTCCAAAATGACAAATGGTCACATTTTATAAATTAATGAGTAATATGACATGGTGATGACACATAAGCAAGACAAGTTTGATTTAAAGATCTTGTCGACTCGTAGGCACAAAATGTATAAATTTGTAATCTATGTGAAATGGAAGTCACTGAACATCATTATTTAAAGTAGATTCCACCACTAAAGCCCTTATTAAACATTTATAAAATCCCTAAGCATATGGATTACCCTAATTGTCTCTATAATCACTATGATTGAGCTTGAATAGTTGAATTATCATCCCCGATTATATAATTTGATCAAGATTATTGATATGGTGACCTAAAATCATGTTTCTAAGCAAGATGTGGATCTATATTTGACAACATATGAAAAAGGTCATGTGTTTAATGAAACTAAGCTTGTTGTTGCTAACTTGAACATAGGGGATAATAAATGATCAAAATTATTTTGGATAATTGAGAACCAACTTGGCATTATTAGGGAAGAAGAGAAGAATCTCTCTACCAAGAGACTATATGATGGCATCATAACAATCTAGATGACTAGTCTACATTATGCAATAGTGAAACTAAAGGTACTCTATTACATTAATATTCTTACTCCCATTTTAAAGGAAGATAAGATAGATAAGGTCATGTTAATTAATGAACACAATTATAAGAATATTACTTACATTTTTGATATTGCATTTGAGTGCTATTATAAGTTTCCAAAATACCAAATTTACCTAGCCTCTATCAATTCTTTAGATAAAGAACATACTTTTATGGACAACCTTTCTATGTGATTAGATTTTGGGAACTGAGTTTTTTTAGACCTCAATAAGAACATTCCTATCAGAAAGTTTAAACCAGGGTTTAGGATGATAATGACAATGTTGAACAAGTTGTGTGGAAATGAAACTAACAAATATGTAGACCTAGTATGGGTGCCTAGTGTCTACTTTATTGCTAAGAAACTAATTATCCCTCCTTTAGGTGAGATAATCAATACCTCATTAAGTAAATAAATACATGTAATTAGGCATAAGAAGAAAGTTCAATTTTACATGATGTCTTACCTCCTAAATGACCTATGTGTAATGACAATGATTCTCAATCAAAGGGAATGGTCTCGAAGTGAGACCTAGTCAATTTCCCAATATTAATCACACTTGCACATCTTTAAATATGTTGGCTATATATTTTACAGGCTAGTAAAAGTACTTAGGTAGTCATGGGATTAAATCCCCTTCATTTAATGGTGAATCTCCTATACGTTTTATGATTATATATTCTAACTATTCACACTTTCATATATTCATAGTTTATACAAGTTATCTTATCTTGGGGTATTAATTTAATTAAAAAGTTCATGAACCATACTAGAGTGATTTTGTGGCAAGTAAGCATCTAATTTAGAGAGTATGTAAACAATTTCTTAGAGATAGAGAATGAAATGACTAGAATATATGATAAGAAAGAAGTTGTACTTCACAACAAGTAGTTTTAAAAATTATATTCTATAAGTGTAAATAGATAAACCTATAAGATACGATAATTATTCTATAAATTGATTAAGAAAAACTAGAATTCATGCTTATATTTAAGGATAACATAAATTTTACCATTTTAATCTTCACAAATGCATGAAAAGATCTCCTTAGATGCAAGGTTCATCATAAATCAGATTTTTTATTATTCACTTTGAACAAAGTTCATATAGATAACATAGAGAAATCTAAACATAAGGTTTCAGATTGCTTAAACTTTCTTGTACTTTAGTTACAATTGTTTTTCAAAAAATTACCCTCCCTTGGCATGCAAGTCTTCAATCTTACATATCCTATTTCAGATGTCAAAATTAATTAGGATATAACTCCTTGATTTCCCATGTGTTGCATTAAAATATAAAAACCATTGAGAGAAGTCCTCCTTGAATTTATCCTGTGTGGCATGCAATGACTGATGACATGTAACACTTCTTAATTTTCCTATTTGGATCAACTATAATCTCTTTTCATGCTATGAAAATCTCACTTAAGTAATTTGTTTTTAAAAAATAACTTCAAGTAATGGCATCTAGTCAAGTCACTTGAGTCTTACATTTTATAAAGCAACTTACTTTAACAAGTAACTTCTCTAAGTGACATTATTTATAAAGTAATTGATTAAATAAAATTACTTCAAATTTATTTGTGAAGAAAATAGAAGGAATTAGAAGAAGGTAGAATAATTTATTGATAAGAGAAGCCATAACAATCTTTCTAATTAGTGAACCTCTGATCTACACCTTTCCCTATACTTGATATGTTTAAACATCATGAACTGGATGGATGCATCATTTAACTTGGAAATTAATTACCTTTCTATTTTCATTCTCGTTAGTTTCCATTATAGCTTCTTATCATATATTTTCACCTTTTCAAGTTTGGGTTCAAGTATCTTGACATGTTATTGACTTTTAATTAACTCCTTTATAGATTTTGTTGTGAAAAGAGTTGTGGCCTTTTCAATCAATTTCTTGAATTGTTGATGTAGTTTCTCATATGTCCTTGGCATATTCTTAAACCAAACATTAGTGAGATAGAAGATGCAGTCCTCCAGATCTAGTTTCAAATTGTGAGAAACTTCCTCAAGAGCATTAATTTCTTTAAGCATTGTTACAAAAATGCACATGAGAAAATATGTAATGTGTTCATCTTGTTTTTATTTCTTTATTGATCCCTCTAGAATAATCTTTTATTCAATAAAAATCTTTTCACTCAAAGAATTTATTCACTAAAGGATTTCTTACTAAAATTCAAAGATTCCATTCTCATTTTCAATCTCTTTCATCACTATTTTTATATATTCTAATTTATTCTCAATATCAACTAAAGTACCTAGCACCTCAAGAAACCATTTATGCATAGTTTGTAACATTTTCTATATCCATTCATCAACTAATTTAGCCTTGTCACTAGTTTTCTTTACCTTAATTATTATTTGTTAATCAATCATATCTCCTAAAAGAAATGATTATTAAGGAGTAGATCTTGCCACCTTGGCAATTATTTCACACAATTTAGAAATTTATTCTTTTAAATTGGCTTTATCAACCTTCTCTTCATCTAGCTTCTAAAAGAGAGTATTGATAAGGGTCTGTGTGTCCTACTTAAGACCCTATGTAGTGACTTATTCAAGGGATACCTTTGTAACTATTAATTCTTCTTCAATGACTTCACCTTTATCCTTACCCTATGGAGGAACTGATATCTCTCAAAAAATTTGAGTAAAAGGTTTAATTATCAGATTTGAAGTCACTTTGGCACTCTTGGGATTTTTACCCTTATAATCAAGACTTCTTAGAAGTTGTAAGTCTATCTCCTCCAAGTTAATTTATTCCTTTAAATTGAGAGCTATCTATAATGCCAACCATAAGGAGAAACATGTACCAGTTGATGTGGATAAATGAATCACCATTTTCTATTGATTATTTCTCACCAATAACTCTTGAGAAGGAACTCCTTTTGCATCTAGAATATCTTGAACAACATTGGAAATTACTTTCTCACCTTTTTATTTTCTTTGTTTCTTTTTTTGCCTCTTTCTCTTTCTCCTTCTCTTTAGGTTCAACTACTACATGTTGTTGTGATACCTTCTATGATGTAGTCACCTCTTTAGTTGTTACCTACTCTAGTTTTTTTTTTTGTATGAATAGAAGGAATGGTGGGCTGATCCTTAGAAGGAGGTGGAGGAGTAGTAGGTGGATAAGATGAGGGTGGAGTAGGAAGAACATTAGTCTGATTCTAAACAGGTTTCTTAGGAGGTTTGAAACCTAGAGATTTTAGAGGTGGCATGAGTGTGGATGGATCCACATCTTTCATTGTTGGTTGTATGTTTTTCACCAGTAATGAAGATTAATATGTGGTGGTTGTGGTAGAAATAGGAGTGGTAGAATGAGGAATGGTAGAAGTAGGAGTGGTTGTTGAATAGACCATATGAGATGTAAGGGTAATTGGTTGAACTAGTTCCTTTTATTTTACTAAGGAGTATGTATCATTAGCATTCTTATTCAATTCAAATTCTTATTTGGCTCTTCACTGATTTCTCCTTGCATTAATTTGCTTTTGTGACTTATTTGGCCCATTTCTATCATTATTGGTTCCTTCATGCAGTAGCCCTTACCAAGAAGCCATGTTGAATTCATAGTGAGAACCACTGATGTTATCTCAATAACATTATTCACTTGACTCTTCTTGAAGTCAATTTTTGGAAGTGAATCATTATCTCCTTCCATTTCCTGATAAGAATCATGAATCACTTATCTATCATCTTCCATGTCTTTAAAAATGGTGTCTAAATCAAATGAATGATTTTTTTCAATAGTCATTTAGTTGTTTTCTCTTCTCCTTACTTCAAATTTATCTATACAACCAATCCAAAAGTATTCAAGTGCAAGAATATGCATATACTCAAGAGAAATTATGTTTTGAGCTATGCCTTTGCAATCAAAATTCACTCTAGATTTAAAATGTGATTGATTTTAATCATGATAGATATATATTTGTTCACAATTAGACTTATAAATTCTTGTACAATGATAATGTCCAATAATAATAAGAAAAATAACTAAAGAATGGTAAACTTTTGACTAAAAATCATAAAAGTCTAGCAACTACCTGTATAATTCCATTAGAATCCATTTATCACTAGGGTAACTTGGAAATTTGACTAGTAGCTTTTTGAAACCTCTAACTCTAATATATTTGAAATTAAGGAATTAAATGAAAATGCATCTAAAATGGGAAACTGCCTCCCAAGCTACATCAGACACTCTCCTAGCTTTCAAAGCTACATTTAATTTATAGATGACTTCATAAAAGAATGAATAATTTACCCTCTTATAGTAATTAAAGTATTTAAAAAGAGTCAATTGAGGTTAATATTCATAGATGGGATTAGTTGCCAACATCCTTTTTGTAGTCAGCCTAGAAAAGGTTCCATTGGATGCTACAACATATACTAAATATGATGTCATTTTTAAATCAAAGGTCTATAATATATTAATTATCTAGTGATCAATGTTATCACTTATCATTATTGACCATTAAATTATTTATAAACTCCTATTGACATCAATATCCCTTATGTATGCATATATCCAAGTGGAAAAGTTCTTAGCATTACTCTCTCCATTGATTCTACATAATAATTAATTGATGCCATTAACTTTTTTAACTAAGTTAGATCTCATTATTTGATTTGGAAACATTGAGGGTTGATTTTGTTTCTTTAGATAAGTTATATTTATTATCTTGATGTAATATTCTATTTTATTTTCCCATTGGATTTTAAATTTTTACATTGACATGTCAAGAACTTTAGATCTTGGTGGGATCTTCAAATAGTAGTCAAAATATTGAACATCTAGTGTGACCACCACATTACTAGTATTTTCTTATACTATCCTAATAAGATAATCATAATACTTACCACACTATAGGATAAACTCAATAAGTTGTGTGCATCTTGGGAAAGATGTAGCTTATACGATTCCATTATTTATCATTTATTGCATGAGTGGTGTTTTGACTGTGGCTTTAGTTCTCTCTAATAACTCATTTATGGAAACATGTCCCATGTTAGTATCACTAATTTTAGACAACTTGGAATCAATGAAAAACTCAACGGGATATCCCTTATATTCATACTTCATCTTTTATTCTTTTGGCTTTTCAAATCTATTTACTTTTGTCTTTCTTTTCCTACTTGGTCCTGGAACTTATTCAAGTTCAATCTCATGAACTTATTCAATCATAGTTATTTCTTTTTCTCCTCCTAACATTTATTATGACTGACACTAGAAAGGCTTGATATATGCTCTTGAAAACTCAGTAAATGTTCCTACTGAAATAGAAAAGGTTTAACAACTGAGTCAATTATTATCTTGAGTAATAATCCTAAGCAAGATTTAGATATTAGTAACTTCCATTAGTATAAATCTTTGAAAATTTTGGGAAACTCATTCAATGTAACAAGGTGTCAAAACTATGGGAAGGTTTGGGAATTATGCAATCCTTTAGTGTAAAAAACCCCAAGTAATTGATAAGAATTTACAACTCCATGATTTTTTGGGAAAGTTATCAGGTTTCTAAGGGCAAGCTACTTGGGTTGGAAAACTTGATGAAGTAGAAGCAGTGGGTAATTAGAACTCTTTGTAAGCAAGCAATTACTCAAAATTTGAGAAATCAATGCCCTTGAGAGCTTCAAGTTTCTTAAGACTAGTTACTTGGGCTTAGGACTCCAAGTAAGTAATAAGTCATGAAAGGTCTATGTAATATGATATAGGTCAAATGCTAGGGAATTTTACAAAATAATTTAATTTTTTAGGGTTTTTCTTAAGATTCTCATAGACAAAGTGTTTCTAAAAAAATTACAAGGTTTAACAATATCAATGCATGCAAAAATGACAAACAAATGCATGCAAAACAAGAAAAGAAGGAAGAACTTTCAAAATGGTGCATGAAAAATTACCAAAGCAAAAAAAAAGATAAATAACTAAAATATAAACATGAAAATAAAGGGTAAACACACTACATACCTTGAATATAAATGGGTTGTGTATATTTTGATCAAAAATCACTCTAAAAATCAAATGGTGTCACTCAAAAATCATAAGGGCAATAACTAGGTTAGACAACTTGAAAGATAGGTAGTAAATGAGGTAAATTTTTCAATATTTATATTAAACTATGCATTAACAAAAACTAAGTGACATGTGAGATGGTGGCGACATAATAATTTTGACATTTATCAAGCTTCACAAACTACTTTGCTTGAGTTAGTCTATGAATTCAAGTACCTCCAAAACCCTAATTTGGTCTAGGTTAGTGGATACTTTAGACTTATGAACTCTTACTTCTTTTACTTATCAATTTGAGGAAATGAGGTAACTTCAAAATCTTGAGTTATTCTAATTATTTCTTTTTGGGTTTATGAAACTACTTTACTCAAATTTTTATGAGAAGTAAAGTCATTACACAATTCTAATTTTAATTGGATGCTGTAACTCAAGTTTATAGAAATAACTTCACCTTTTAAAATTAAAGTAACCTTGAGAACCCAAATTGGCCTAGAAATGAATCCCAACACTTAACTTTTTGAGTCTCTTGTAAAGATGGACAAAATGGGTTTTATGAGAATGACTTAGGTAGACATTTTCTAACCTTCTAAAGCAATTTTGAAGCAATTGGGAATGAAAACAATCACAAGTGAAAACTATAAAAAAACTAATTCATATTTAAGGTACTGAGTTTTAACAAGGACAATCAACTCACATATGACAAAATACAAAAAAATAAATAGGGGAAACCCATAATTCCATGTGTGAAATTTTAGGAACAATAGCTGGCTCTAATTGGGCACATCTATGTTTCTATCAAAAAGAAAGAAACAAGGATGAGATCCCAGTATCTCTAGTTTTGAGTCTTGTCTATTAGGTATGGAGTCATGTAAAAATTTAATCACTAAAAACTAAAAAATATAAAAAGAAAAACAAATGTACAAAAGAAAAGCTGAGGACTTATTTATATACATATAAGTGTTACCCTACTACTTAGTTCTTATAAAGCTTCAAGTGCTACCCATTTTAAGTCAATGGTAGTTTAATTCCATCGTGATAAGTTAGGATGAAGATATCTTTTTTATAAAATTTATTTATTGTGAAATGTCCTTTTGATAATGAATCAAATTTTTCATGCATCCCTTTTGGTTTATTTCATTTATCCCACAGTAGGACCAAGTCACCAACTTCAAACTTTCTTTGTTTATCCTTTTTGTCAAAAATATTTTTCACTTTCATCTAATGATTAGTTAAGTGATCAAAAACCTAAGTACACACTTCTTTTAGCTCATATAAAAACATAATCCTCTTATCTAATAAATCTTGATAAATTGCATCTTTAATGGCCTTGGATATTTTCAAAACAAGAAACTTTATTTTGGTGGGTATTTCAGCATCTATTCCATATAACAACTAAAAAGGTGACATGCCAATGACATTCTTTAGAGTGATTCTATCAGCCCACAATGCATCAAATATTTTCTTATGATAGGTACGTTGATTATCATCCACTAGCTTATGATTGGTTATCATCAATTTTTTTTATTTGATTCAGCTTGGCCATTCCCTTGAGAATAATAATTTGAATGGTGAACTAATTCTATTTCATGTAAATAATATAAATGAGTTAGTTTAGTTGAATAAAAGTTAGATACATTATCTATTACTATCTTGTGAGGAATACCAAAACTCACTAAAATGCTTTCCTTGATAAAATCACATATAACTTTAGAAGTGGTTTGTTTGACAGGAATGTCTTCTGCCCACTTGATGAAATAATTAGTGGCGATTAAAACATAACAATGGCCAGCACTTGAAGAGAGATTCAAAATGTAAATAAAATATATGTCCCATTTGTGGAATGTTTCATTGATTATGATTGATTTAAAAATAAATGATGCCAACTTTAGACATCTTAGAAAGTGTTTACATGTTTGACATTTAGAAACCCAATCCAAAGTATCCTAGAAAAGAGTGAGCTAATAGTACCATGCTCATAGGATTTTATGTGTTGTAACTCATGCTGAAAAGTGACCTCAACATGTTATATCATGGAAGTATTCTAGAAGACTCTTTTTCTTTTCCTTGTCCACATAATGAAAGAAGACACCATCAATTCCTCTTTTATACTAACCATTATCCCAAAAGACATAATCATTTGACCTAATATTGATGGTTCACTTTTCCTTATGTGTAATACGATTTGGACATTATTCATAATTTAGGAAAAAATTCAATCTTACTATACCATTCATCAACAATATCAACAAAAAAAACATGGGAAAAATTTCATCTGTTTCATCTTAAAGAAAATATACCATCGTATATGTGTCATTTTTTTTACTTTCTATCATTAGTTGGTACAAGCCTCTTCCTCTTACTAGATTTGTTGTTTTGATATAATTATCAGATTCTTGAACCTTGGCTACCTAGGTTCCTCTTAATAATCCTAGCTCTTGTTGTGTTAAAATAGATTTCATTGCAATATCAGGTACATATACTTTAGTATGTGAAGACAAAATATAATACCTAAATGCTTTATATGATTTGACTACAAGAAAAATGTGTTTCTCCATCTGTGTATACTTTATTTCATAACTCTTCAATGGATGGCTCATGAATGATATTGGAGATTCAATATCTTCATCATTCTTTTTTAGAAGTATGGTTGACATGGTATGTTCAAAAGGATAACAATAGATAATAAAATCTTTACTAAAATCTGGAGAAACCAGGACTATAGCTTAAGTTATAACTACTTTAATCTTTTCAAATGCCATTTTACCTTCAACATTTCACTTGAAATATTGTTTATTTTTCATGTCATAAATGTGGTGAGTTAACTTAGCAAAGTTAGGAATCAACCTTATGAAGAAGTTGACCTTACCAAAGAATGAATTTTCCCCTTTCTTAAGTGTATGCATATGTAGACTTTGAATAGATTTCAATATTTTTGGATCAATATTTGTTCCTTCATTTAAGATGATGTGACCTAGAAACTTCCCTTCACTCATGGAGAATATTGATTTCTTGGGATTCAAAGAGATCCTATGCTTCTTGCACTAGATGAGAACTTCTAAATAATCCAAATGATTACCTCTCTTCTTGGAGAAGACTATCAATTCATCAATATATACAACTATGATCTTGTTGTTTGCATATTCAAATGCCAAATCCATCACTTATTCAAAAGTCACTCTATACTTAATGATCCCAAAGGGCATCTTTTTATAGGCAAATGTCCCCCCATGGTGTTGTAAAAACATCTTATATTGATTTTTTTTAACCAATTTTATCTAATTATTTCTTGAAAATACATCTAATATGGGAAACATTTCTAAACTTATAAATACTTATAAGGTATGATCCATAATTAACAATAGATAGTTATCTTTCAAAGAAGCTTGGTTGAGATTTCAAAAATCAACACAAAAATGTATTTTTCCATTCTTCTTTATAACTAGGACAATGTTAGCTAACCATTCTGAATGGTGAATGCGATAAATGATTGTGGCATCAAGTAGCTTTTATATTTTAGAAAAGATAGTACTTGAGATTGTTAGATTATGATCAAAAAGATTTTTCCTAAAAGGATTCATTTATGGATGAAGTGGAATGTAATTTTGTACCTCTTTAAGCTAAAATATCTTCATGTCTTTGTAAGACCAATATGTAGTCATATAAAATGAAAAAATTGGTAACTTGAGTGTGGCTAATGACACCCAACCCTTAGGTTCCTCTTGCTTGCTCTCATGACCCTCATATTCATCATTTCACTGATTCCCAATCATTCTTATCCTTTTAGACTTGATCCCAACTAACTTATACCCCTCTTTCCATGATAGATCCATCCCGCTAGGTCCTATCTACTTAGGATAATAGCAGTAGACTAGGACTATAGCACTGGTACCACTCTTGTCTATTGTTAATGCTATTATCCAAGTCTATTTTTGGTCTCAATGGTCAATTTATTTCACTTCCCCATCCTTATTAGCCTAACATGAGCACATTCAACCCATAACTAGTAGATCCCTATAAAATCCCATTCAAAGATCATTGGGAAATGGTTGGTAATTATCACTAAGAAAACAAGAATACAAGCAAGACTACTCAAGTAATATTCCCTATTATTGTATAAAACTAGCCAACACACTTACAAGCTTATTAAAATTCTTACATCAATTCCTAGCCACCACAAGAACATCTAGTTTAGCATTTTGCATCTTGATACATACAATTGCACAAAGCACATCAATTGGGAGAACTACATATGGCTTGATCCCTCTCCACAATATTGGTATGTAGGTAGTGTGCCTACATGAGGGGTGTGGATACACATCCAATTAATCTTACACACACTAACCCCCCCTCTTTCTCAAAGTTGGTCAAAGCATAATGGAACATAGGGTTTGAAAATAAACTCTACTCTATAGGGAGCTCTATCGACTTCCAACTATCAAAACTTTGTAGACAAGGTCACACAGACATGGTGAACAAAACCCAAAAATATCAGATCTTTAAGATAACAATGGTAAAGGTGGACTATAGAGTTTGTTCCACTCTTTTCTAGTTCTAGTGCTCCTATCCATTCAATAAATGAATTTTAGATCTCAATTTGTGATAGTGTCCTAGTCTTGCATAGTGAATTCTAGCCTCTATCTTAGTCAGATCAATCTGTTTCTAGCTCAGTATTATTTTCTTCCCCTTATTATTATTTTTAGAAAATTTAAAATTGAAATCAAAATTCAAAAATAATTAGCTTAAAAATTACATATTTATTTACTAATTTTACTACTCATATCCTTTAAATAAATTAAGAATAATACACCGATATTCATAAAATTGTTAAATCATTTGGTCAACCTGACTTACTTCATTTGTGCATAAAAACCCTAGAAACCCTAGGGTAAATTTCCTACTAATTTTTCTTTTATTTTTTTATTTTTTAATTGCATAATAAAATCAAATATTACAATTAAATTTTAAAATTTGTAGTAATTTTAAAATATTTTTCTTTCAAACCCTAGTTGCCCATACTAGGTCCCAATATTTTTCTAGTAATTTTCCAATCATTTTTTGAATTTTTTCTAGCGTATTTAAATCAAAAAAATCCATTCAAACTTCAAAATTCAATAGTAATTTTCAAAAACATTTATTTTTCAAAACCCTAGTGGCATCTACTAGGTCTCTTAATATCATTAATTTTCCACTAAATTTCTGATTTTTTACTTACATATCTAACTCAAAAATTCATTTTTAATTTGAAATTTTCATAGTAAATTTTCAAAATAATTATCTATAAACACTAGTTGCATATACTAGGTCCCATTGCTTTTTGAGATAGGACCTTACATTCTAAAATTATATTTCAAAAATGGATCTCCCTTATTTAAATTTTTTTCCTACATTTTTTGCAAATTATAAGGAGACCATACTTAGTCCTATCATGTACATGAACAATGAAGTCCATCATATGTTAGTAAAAATCTTCATTCTTTACATTTCATGCTTATTTTTCTTTATTTCGGATGATGTTAAGAAATTTATTATTAAACATGTTAATATATCTCTTGTATTACCTCCTTTGGAGCCCCTATCCCATGCCAATTCATGTTGCATGGTCTACTTTTCTCTTCCTCAAGTCACTATCCATCACCAAAGAGCCCAACTGATACCCTTTATCCATCCACCACCTTGACCTATCAATTGTCTCCACTCTCATCCCATAGATAATAATAGTCCTATATCAATAGTATAAAATGTGGTTAGAGTAGTTACTTGATGTGCCACCATGCCTCATCCACCTAATTAAGAGCCTTACCACCCTCCCATCCCTTCCCATCCTAGGCCTAACCCACCAACAAGGTAGATTTACACAAGGCACATGATATTATTGATCAATTGAGAAACACACTAGCTAATATTTCTATGTTAGAATTGCTTCAAAAAGCTAATTTGTTCAAGGACATTCTCTATCAAGCACTCACTCAGATTTCTATGCCCATTGATTCTGAGCCTTATTATTTTGCACTAATGGTTAACATACTAAAAAATATAGAAGATTATTAATTTTTATATTGATGACATGCCATCTCAAATAGTAATTAGTCAAAATTTACCACTATTCATATAAACTCAAGTCAAAACTAGCATAGTTAAGATAGTTCTAGTTAATAATGGTTCTAAACTTAATATATGTAATATTACATTCTTATAGACCATGGATATAGCTATGACATCCATGAGAAAATAATATAATAAAATTAGAGGGTTTGATGACATACCATGATAGACATTGGGCACCATTACTTTGGATATCATGTTAGGACCCAAAACCCTCTCTTCACAGTTCCAAGTCATGTCAGGTCTTCTTTATTATAATCTTTCACTTGGATGACCTTAGATACATGATATGTGGGTAGTTCCTTATACTCTTCATCGATGTGTTAATGTTATCCATGAAAGATACCTATATACATGTCTAGCAGATAACCAACCATTTAGATATTGTCAAACTACAGAGTCATCTTTGACTATTTCACCATGTGGGACACCTCATATCATAGTTCATCCACCACCTCATTACATTTATCTTGATCAAATATATAGATATGAGGTTAGATAGACCATCACTTCTTACACTCCTCTACTTATAGTTATTCCCTTAGCTCTAGATATTCATTTAGTCCTAATAGTTTTAGCCATTCTAACTACTCCATCAGTCATGATTCCTACACCTGTATAGTTATACATTCATCAACAATAATTTTAGTAGTACCAATTGATTATATAGATAAAATTACTCTACCATTTAAAAAAACTCTCATAGCACCATTATATTTTACTACTATAGTTGATGTGACTCCTATATCATAGTTACACCTTGTGGTAAATTTTGAGTTACCATATGTACATGATGTTGATACAAATTCCTAGGCTTCTTCAGATGATGATACGACACCCACACTCATATATGATTATTAATGTGGGTTGAAATTTACACCAGTTAGCCTAGGAGAGTATTGAGATGACTATATATCCCTCATTAGACATTCTATATTAGTCTTAGCATTTCTCAGTACACTCTTAAAATATACTCCACATTCATGACCACAAATAGATCACTTGGCATACATAGTTCATATGGTTACCTCTATGGATATAGATCCAATAATTTAGATTAAAGTAGGGAACACACAACATCAACCAAATATTATGTTATAGATGTTACTTGATCATGGATTAATCACATTGCCTATAGTACAACATAGATCTATTAGTAGATTATCACAATAAGATGGTCACCCATTTTATATTTTTCATAAAATCACAGGCCTTGATACAAACTCATGTATAGTTTAATATCAGAGATTAGATAAACTATAGGTTCAAGGTATTATTTATATTATGTCACCACTAGCACTACCTTCTCCACTTCTACCAAAGCAATCTACTACCAAAGCTAAACATCCTAGAGGAGAATCAACATTTCTACCACCAGAGTAAAATTTAGTTCATCTTGAGTAGGATGACACCATTTACATAGATTATACATCATATGATGATGATATTGAGGGATTTGATGATGGTCATGATCCCTTCCTCCATCTCCATCCCTAAAAAGCTCCACCCTTGGACCTATACCCGCAGCCTAGTTGTTTACATCATTGTGTACATATTGCTTATTTTAAATTACTTGTACATAGTTTATTTTTACTTGTACATAGTTTCTCAAAATTTATTGTACATGGTTAATAAATATTTTAAAAATCCAAAAACATTCTAACTTTTAAAAAATTAAAAAACATTGAAATATTTCAAAATACAAAAAAACATGCATATAAATTAAAAAAACCAAAAACATTTTGAATGTATGCATTATCCATGATTTACATTTCTATTATCATGTTAGACTTACATCTATTGTTATATGATATTATTTATTAATTTATCTACATTACCATGCTTCCCTTGATCTCTTTTGAGTATGTGTAGTGACATCTATCTCTTTGAATTGCTTCACTCTACCCATTGAGGGGGAATCCTACTTCTACATCAACACATACATAAATATACATACCCACTGTGGGCATCTTATACATGAATACACCATTTAGGTTATGTCATTCCTATACCACACACTCTTATCCTCATGTTGATATATATTACTTACTAGCTTACATAGATTACTCTATTAACACTCACTAGTATATAACACTTGTGTATTTCCTATCATATACCTAGTCTTGTACTAACCTATATTGTATAATTTCCCTCTTGCTTTGATTATTTATGTGTGATTATACTTCCAATTCCTTACATGGTTTTTTATTACTCATGGTAATTAGATTTTTTGCATATTTCAATTGCTATTTTTCTTCTTATATGTGATTTATGGAATTTTACAATATCCCTTGCTTATATTCATGTATGTGCCTTTAGACATTTTCTAATGTCCCTTTTCTATATTCTTATATATGATTGTAACCCTCATGTCAACCCTTGATTTTTTTAATTATATGTGTATGTGGCATTTGAACATGCCTTGTATGCTTGTTTTCCATTTTGACTGACATGTTCCCATGTCCATTGTTTGTGTGGCCCCTTGGCCACCCTTGTATGCTTCTTTCTTCTTACCTTGTGTGCTTGTTATTTGTTTGTTTCTCATTGTTTGTAATGCCATGATCCACATCATGCATTTATCTTTGTTTTCTTAGATGTCATGATAAACGTCATACTTCATACCTCCAACTAACAAATAAAAACTAACCAAACATTAATTTCTAGTTTAGTACATTGCACATGTTATTACATTGTTATATCCATCTAGGCATACCCATGTTGATCTAAAAATATCTCAATACAAATCATGTTATATATTGAGATATCTTATCTATTATCATTGCTATATCATGTATCTTTGAAGCATAACACACTTGAAAGGCTCTTTCTTTTAAGGGAAGCCATTACAGGGTCTTTATTCCTACTCTCAGAAGAGGGGAAAAAAACAAGTGATTTATCTTAGAGATTAGAGCTCCTAATAGTAAAAAATCTAGAATTCAATTGACCTAAAATAACCAAACATCAAAATAGTCATAACAAACTAGACAAATAGTGAAAATATTAAAACAAATACTAAATTTGGCCTAGGAAAATAGATTACAACTTAGACTACAGTATTGGTGCCACTAATTTTCATTTTTGGCACTACTATCAAAATAGAAAAAAAAAACTAGACTTTTCAGAAGCAGGCAAAAAAGTAGGTTTAGATATAATTTTACACAACCATAATAGTTTAGAATTGGTAGTTTTTAATACACTTTCACTCAAATAATCTAGATATAAGGGGCATCATGTATGGCATGATGACTCTCACTTCTATTTTTAGATACTGTAGTTGATATGACTTACAAATTAGAATCCATGTTTTAGACACATGTGATTAGGGGCAATGTACATGGCACATTTGTTTATTTTCTTTCTGAGTTCAATATTACCTAAGAAATCCCAATAGTTGTGTGCCTTATTCCATCTACAAATTGTTAGCATCATTTGATAATGGATTTCGTACAAGCCTAACTTCTACATTCCTGAATTCTTGAGTTTTTGAGTAGCTTCTATACAAGCCTTATGCACCAGTTTGAAGTGGATTTTGTACAAGCCTAATTTACATCATTTAGAGTGGCCAAGAGTGGCCTATTTTCTAGCATACATTCAACTATCCACACCAATATTATTATATCATATTACATTCATGGGCTTCAAGAGCCATCTCATATGACAAAAATTTCATACTAGTATCAATTCATAGCTTCACTTCATGAGGTAGAGATGGAGTCAAAGGACTATCTAGACTTTGTATTATTAAGCAACCTATTCAGAGGGATTAGACACATAGTCCATACATCAATTATCACATGCATCACCACCTATCTTCACTTAGTTGGTGATGATGGAGCCAAAGGGTCAGCCTTTACATTCTTGATCCACTTTCAATGAACTGAGCACTTAGCTCTATTCATGATATTACTCTTGGTAAAATATCATTCAACATTACTTAACATTATTCAACATCACCCAACATCACAGTAGGTTTTATATTGGTCCACATACCTAATGAGGTGTATTTGTTCCTCTATCTTCCTTGCTCTCTCTTACCCAACTTTCATATGTTCTTATTTTAGATATAGCATATCTATTAAGAATAGATCTACTCTTTATTTTTATTATGGATTTTTAATTTACAGTGTTTTCCCTTTATGCACACCCAACATCACATAGCTTCATGAGCTTCACCCTTATAGGTAAGTTTAGGTATGCTTTCTATTTTTCCTTTATCCTAGTATTTTACTTTGTTACATCACTATAATAAAGTGGGGGGGGGGGGAAATGTAGTCATATAAAATGTAAAAAGTGATACCTTGAGTGTGCTTAGTGATACCTAACCCTTAGATTCCTCTTGTTTGCTCTCATGACCCTCATAAGCATCTTTTCATTGATTCTTATTCATTTTCAACCTTACAAAACTGATCCTAACTAAGAAAGACCCCTCTTTCTATCATAGATCCATCCCCCTAGGTCTCATCTGCTCAAGACAATATCACTACACTAAGACTATAGTGTTAGTGCCACTCTTGTCCACTTTTAGTGTTGTTGTCCAAGTCTATTTATATCCCCAATAGTTAATTTATTATTGCTCCCCATCCTTATCCTTATCAGCCTAACATGAGTACATTTGACCCATGACCAATATATCCCTTCAAAATCCAATTCAAATATCCTTGGGAAATGGTTGTAAATTATCACTAAGAAAGTAAGAATACAAGCAATATTAGTCAAGCAATCTTCCCTATTCTCTGCATATAGCCAAACAACACACTTACAATCTTGTTCAAATCCTTACATTAGTCCCTAACCAACTAAATCACATTTAATTTAGATTTTTTCATCTTCATACACATAATTTCATAAATCACATCAAGTGGGAGAAATACATATGTCTTGATCCTTCTTCAAAGTATTGGTATGTAGGCAGCATGCCAACACAAGGGGTGTGGATCCAAATCTAGTTAATCTTACACATAATAACCCCCCATTTTTTTTGAAATTAGTCAAATAATAATGAAACATAAAGTTTGAAGATAAAATATACTCTATAGGGAGCTCTATAGACTTCCATCTATTGAAACTTCACAAATAGGGTCATACAAACATGACAAATAAAACCTAAAAAACTTAGATCCTCAAGACAACATCAATAGAGGTGTAATATAGCATCAGTGCCACTCCTATCTATTTTTGACACTCCTATTCAATCACAAAATGAATTTTAGATATGATTTTGTCATAGTGTCCTAATCTTGTATAGTGAATTTCAGCCTCTATCTCAGTCAGATCAATCAATTTCTAGCTAAGTCTTGTTTTTTTCCCCTTATTACTAGTTTTAGAAAAGTTTGAATTACAATAAAATTTTGAAAAATCAATAGATTAATAATTACATATTTATTTATGGATTTTACTACTCAAACCCTTTAACTAAATTAGGAACAATACACCAATATTCCCAACATTGTTGAATCATTAGATTATGATGATAAAGTTTTTAACTAAAAGGCTTCACTTCTAGCTAAAATATCTTCAAGTATTTATAGGACCAACTAAAAACATATATGTATCTCCTAAGAAGTTTAATGAATTTTTTTTGCTCTTGAGAATAACATTTCCCAATGTTGACCATCTTGGGCTCTTCTTTAGTACCCAAAATTAACGTATTGTACTTTTGGAGAAGAACTCTCACCATAATATTTCTTTTTCTTCAAAAAATGATCCTAATAATCAAAAATTTATTCTAAATAAACTAAGCCTTTTGGGATTTTTTTCCTTTCAATTGAATTACTTCTTCATTATCATCATATTTAGGGTCAGTATTGCCTTTTGTTGTCTATCATGGAAGTGAACTACTTCCTTCAAAATATAATTATTCAAAATTGTATTAATTCTCAAGGAAATCAACTATATATTTTTCATCATTTAAAACATACTACTAATTGACATTGCTGAGAAACTTTCGATAAAAAACCATCTCTACCCTATAGTCACCTTCTTGAAAAGTTGTAGGCTATTGATTTTGCCTGACCAAAGCTACATTAACTACAAGAAAATCATCTCTAGAGTTATAATAATGAGGAATGGAATTGATTTAAAAGGCTAAAAATCAAGTTTTTCACTCATAAATTAATAATGGTAGTGCCTCAATTTGTCTTTTTTCACTTGGTATTGGCCATGAATTTGCCTCACTATCAACTCAACATCTCCTGATACTTTTAAAAATTTTGTTCCTTTTTATTTTCCTTGTTATAGTAATAACAAAAATTATTCATACACCATTGTGTTTTTATTATTTTCAAACATAATATTTTAAGAGTAAGGATATAACTTACCACCTAGTCCTATCAATATAACTCTAACACCTGAACCAAGAGAATATCATCTACCATCAAATTCTAGTGTCCATATTTTATCTTCTTCCTCTTATGTCTCTAATTTTTGTACATCCTTACCTAATTCAAGGTAATATAATCCATGATCTAGTTATTTAAAAATAATTTGGGATCTTGGATCATCTGATTTAGAAACAATATACTTGGGCTTCTTCTTAGGCTCAAGTTTTTGATTTATACCTTTGATTAGAATATGAGCACAAGACCAATCCATCTTGACTTCTCCATCAAGATGTTTGTATAAATTTATACTTAACAACATTCCATAATAAATATGAATATCTACTACCAAAATTATCATTATAAGCCTCTTATTTAGAAAAGTTTCTAAAACAACCTGAGCATCTTTGATTTGTCCAATCAAAGGAACTTATCTTTCTATTGAGTAAGATATCCCTATTGATTTAGTTAAAGTGAGGCCAATGACATCAAATACTTTAGCTAACATAATATTATCAGAAGCTCCATAATTTAGGATATAATTTCCCAACTTGAAATTATTGATTAGGAGATATACATAGAAGAGCTCTATTCTTTCAGATGTGGAAGTAAACGTGGGAGAAGTAGTTAAAACATTGTTT
The DNA here is from genome assembly GCA_037957365.1 of Torreya grandis. Lineage (NCBI taxonomy): Eukaryota > Viridiplantae > Streptophyta > Pinopsida > Cupressales > Taxaceae > Torreya > Torreya grandis. The sequence continues at coordinate 743,901 of JARHVA010006668.1, read as the reverse complement.
TGGAAATATACTTGTTTGGGATTAATCAAGATTCCTTTAGAAGCATTTTTTTCTTTATTTTTTACATACTTAGGTAGTCTATTTAGTTGATCTAAATATGACCTCAAGTATTCAGCTTCTGACATTTAAATCTTAGTCTTTTTTATATCAATATTTTCAAAAGAAGGGATGGATGTAGACAAAGTAGGATTATCTTTATAAGTATGAATGGCTAGATTATGAGGTTATTAAGAAGGGGATGCTACATTTTTATCTTTTAGAGCAAGAGAAGTGGGTAAAGGACTACCTCTTTTGAGAATGCTAAAATTTGGCCGAAGGTCTTTCTATTTCCCTTGTTATTTAGAAGATTTTTCACCAACTTGATAAGTCCATGATCTTATAAGTACTATAAAAGAGTGACTATGATATTCTTCAATAATTTCTTTATAATCACTTTTTGATTGATATTCAAGGTATCCTATGTTGGATTCATCAATACGATCCACAATGTCATCTTCATTAGCAAGTATTTAATCAAGGTCAACAACCATATGATATTCTTCATTCATTTAAATATGGTTTTTTGGAGCATCTTAAATTTCTAGTATTTTTTTAGGTCTAGTAATATGATTTTGGTTTTGATTCTTAAAATTTCATGTAGGTGTATTCCTGATATGAGTAGTATGAGCACCTTGAGAAATTTTCCTTTTAACTTGTAACAAGTCATTAGCTAATTTCTATAACAAGGGATTTGTAGTGGTTTGTCATGTAGAAAAAGTAGAATTATACAACTTTTAAGTTGTCTTCTAAATCTTCCCATCCATAATAAGGTCATCTTCAACCTTTATATAAATGCTCTGAGTTGTTTCTAAATTAGAAGGACGTGCTCTATGTAGTTGGTATCTAACCTCTAGTAACTAAGTATTAATTAAAAATAAGTTTTGGTTATCACCAGTAGGTTAGGTATCTTGAGGTATTATTTATAGAAATATTTTAAACTTAATGATGAAATCCTACATGTGCTCATATGGTTCTTTTTTAAGATAGGTGAACTGGGTGAGCAATATGTGTGAGTCTTCAACAACTTTAAATCTTTTTTCAAATTACTCATGCATAGTGGCATAATTGGTTATGGTTCAAGGTATAAAATGGTAAAACCATTATACAAATAAGTCATGAAAGGTTTTAATAAATATCCTAACTGACACATCTTCATAATCAATGCTAATCACTTCACATGCTACAAAGAAGGTAAATAAATGCTACACTAGACTCTATTTTCCATCACCTATAAACTTAGAAAATTTATTTCTTGACCATTTAGGTAAGTCATGAATAGGAGTTAAATTTAATGGGCCCATGATTTCTCCCTAAGTAATGGGAAGTTATTGTGCCATTATTATAGGAATAAGGAGTTAAGGATTAACAAGTTAGATTATTCCTCAAAAATTATGTTGTAGCAGATTTATAAGAGTTTTCACTTGTCTCATAGGTTAAATATTCACTCTTCTTATTATAGTTTAGGGAGGAAAGCTAAAATTAAACCATTATTGAAATTTAAATAAATCATTCATTTGGCCTTGAGCTCTTGTTACTCTTGTGAAAGGTCAATTTTATAGATTGAAGTGCTTATGTTTCTCTAAAGATTTTTTTATGTTACTTCAATATTTAAAATCAAAGACTTTACAAGAGATTGCTTGACATGCATTAACTTAAGACAAACAAAAAGTTTCAATTGACATGCAGTGACTCAATATAATCAAAGCATTTCTTTTATATGAGTCAAGATATTTTCACTAAACACATGTTTCTAATCACAATTGCACCTTTAATTTGCATGCAACTTCTTACATGAAAGTGTGGAAAACATGTACTTTTGGAGAACTAAACATTTGTATACATCTATCTTACCATAGAGTGGACAATCTAATATTAGCTATGGTTAAGTTTGTGTTTCCCTAGTGGAGTTTCTAGTAACTATTGGCTAGATATTTTGTAGACTAGAAAAAGAACCTAGGCAATCATGGGATTAAATTTCCTTTATTTAATGATAAATATCTTATATGTTTAATGAATATATATTCTACCTATTCATACATTCAGTTATTCATAGTTTATACAAATTATGCATAATTTATCTTATCTTGGGGTATTACTTTATTCACAAAGTTTATAAACCATAATAGAGTGATTTTATGGCAAGTAAGTAGTTGATTCAAAGAATATGTAAAGAAGTTATAATAAATAGATAATGAAATGGCTAGAAAATGTGATAAGACAAAAATTGGACTTCATAATAAGTAGTTTTATAGAGATTATTGTATCTATATAAATAGATAAACTACAACATATGATAATTCTTTCAGCAAATGATTAAGAAAAACTAGAATTCATGCTCAGATTTAAGGATAACATAAAGTTTACCATTTTAATCTACACAAACGTACCAAAAGATATACTTAGATGCAAACTTCCTTAGACATCAACTTTCTTCTTATTCACTTTAAACAATGTTCATACAAAAAACATAGAGAAATCTAAATACAAAGTTTCAAATTGCTTAAAAAAAGGTATACTTTATTTATAATTGCTTTTCAAAAATTACCCTTCCTTAGCACACAGGCCTCCACTCTTATACTATTTTATATGTTAAAATCAACCAGGAGATAACTCCTTGATTTCCCTTATGTTAAATTAAAATATGAAAACCATTAAGAGACATCCTCCTTAAATTTATCCTATGTGGCTTGCAATGACTGATGATGTGTAGCACTTCTCAATTTTCCTGTTTGGATCAAATATAATCTCTTTACATTCTCGAACACCTCACTTAATTAGTTTGTTTTTAAAAAATTACTTCAAGTAATGACGTCTATCTAAGTTCCTTGAGTCTTGTATTTTACAAAGCAACTTACATTAACAATTAAATTCTCTAAGTGACATTACTTACAAAGTAATTTCTTTAAACAAAACTAATTCAAATACATTTATGAATAAAATATAAGGAAATAGAAAAAATTAGAAGAAATGTTGAGAAGAGAAGCCATAATAATCATTCTAATTTGTGAACCTTTGATTTGCACCTTTCCTTGTACTTGATGTGTTGAGACATCATGAACTAGATGGATGCATCATCTAACTTGGCAATTGACTAATTTTCTATTTCCATTCTCAACAGTTCCCTTTCTAGCTTCTTGAAATATTCTTTCACCTTCTCAAGTTTGGATTTAAGCCTCTTGACCTATTATTGACTTTTGATTAACTCCTTCATGTATTTTGCTATGAAAGGAGTCTTGGCCTTTTTAAATAATTTTTTGAATTTTTGATGCAATTGCTCAAGTGTCCTTGGCATTTTCTAAAACCAAACATTAGTGAGGTAGAAGATGCAGTCCTCCAGATCTACTTTCACATTGCAAGCATCTTCTTCAAGAGTCTTCATTTCTTCAAGCATTGTTACAAAAATGCTCATGTGAAAAGATATAATATGTTCCTCTTATTTTAATTTCTTTATTTATCCCTCTAGAATAATCTTTTGTTCAATCAAAATCTTTTCACTAAGAGCATTTATTCATTGAAGGATTTTTTACTATAATTCTAAGATTCCATTCTCATTTTCAATCTCCTTCATCACTATTTTTATCTATGCCAATTTATTCTCAATATTAGCTAAAGTATGTAGGACGTCAAGAATTATTTTTGTGTAGTATGTAATATTTTATCTATCCATTCATCAACAACTTTGGCCTTGTTACCTATTTCCTCTACCTAAGTTATTATTTGTTAATCAAACATATCTCCTAAAATTAATTATTACTAAGGATAAGATCTTTCCACTTTGGAAATTATTTCACACAATCTAGAAATTTGTTATTTTAACTTGGCTTTATCATCCTTCTCTTCATCTAGCTTCTAAAAGAGAGTATAAATAAGAGTCTTCGTGTCTTACTTTAGGCCTTATGTAGAGAATTTTCCAAGGGATATCTTTGTAATTGTTAAGTCTTCTTTAGTGACTTCACCTTTATCCTTACCCTATGGAGAAATTGATATTTCTACAAATTTATGATGAGAAGGTTCAATTATTATCTTTCAATTCACTTTGGTACTTTTGGGATTTTTACCCTTACGATCAAGACTTCTTAGAAGCTGTAAGTCTATCTCCTCTAAGTTAATTTATTCCTTTATCTCAAGAGTTGTATGTAATTCTAACCATAAAGATAAATCCTTACCAATTGAAGTGGTTTAATTAATCACCATTTATTATTGATAATTTCTCACCACTAACTCTTGAAAATGGAATTTCTTGTGCATCTAGAAAATCTTGAATAATATTGGAAATTAATTATTCACCATTTTCTTTCTCTATTTCTTTCTCTACCTCTACGTCTTTATCTTTTTCTTTCTCTTCAGGTTCACCTGTTACATATTATTGTGATACCTCCTATGATGCAATCACCTCTCTAGTAATTAAATATTCTATATCTTTTTGGGTATGAACAAAAAGAATGGTGGGATGATCCTTATGAACTTTAGTCTCCTTCTGAATAGGTTTTTTAGGAGGTTTCAAACTTTGAGATTTTAGAGGTGGCATGAGTGTGGATGGATCCACATCTTTTATTATTAGATGTTTATTTTTCACCAATAATGAAGATGAAGATATGGTATATGTGGTACAAAAGTAGTGGTAGAAAGAGGAATGGTATAAGTAGGAGTGGTTATAGAAGAGACCAAAGGAGATACAAGGGTAACTAGCTAAATTGGTTCCTTTTCTTTTACTAAGGAGTATGTATCATCAACATTATTCTTTGTTTTAACTTTTTCTTTGTCTCTTGACTACTTTCTCCTTGCACTACTTTTATTTTATTTCTTATTTGGCCCATTTTTGTCATTACTAGTTCCTTCATGTAGTAGCCCTTACTAAGAAGCCATGCTAAAGTCATAGCAAGAACCATTGAAGTTATCTCAACAACAGTCTTTACTCTATTCTAATTGAAGTCAATTTCTAGAAGTAGAGCATTGCCTCCTATTACATGATAAGAATCATGAATCACTTATTCATTATATTCCATGTCTTCAAGAATGGTGGCTAAATCAAATTAATGAATTTTTTCAATAGTCATCCTATTTTTATCTCTTCTCATTAATTCAAATTCATCTCTATAATCAATCCATAAGTATTAAAGTGAATGAATATGCATATACTAAAGAGAAAATGTGTTTTGAGCTATGTCTCTATAATCAAAATTCACTCTAGATTAAAAATAAAATTGATTTTAGCTATGATACATCTCTATTTGTAAATTATTGGACTTATAAATTCTCTTACAATGATAATGGCCAATAAAAATAAGAAAACTAAATAAATAATAGTGAACTTTAGATTGTAAATCATGTAATTTCATTATCTAACTACATATTTCCATTAGAATATATTTGTCACTAGGGTACCTTGGAAATTTGACTTGTGTCCTTGTGAAACCTCCAACTTTGATATATTTCAAATTCAAGAATTGAATGAAAATGCATCCAAAATGGGAAAATGCCTCCCAAACTGCATCAGACACTTTCTTAGCTTCAAAACCACATTCAATTTATAGATGAGTTCATAAAATAATGCATCATTTACCCTCTTATAGTACTTGATGTATTCAAAAAGAGCCAATTGAGGGTAATATTCATAGATGGGATTAGTTTCCATCCCTTTTGTAGTCATCCTAGAAAAGGTTCCATTGGATGATGTAGCATATACTAAATATGAAGTCATTTTTAAATCAAAGGTCTAAAATACATTACTCAGCTGGTGATCAATGTTATCACTTATAATTCTTGACCATTAAATCATTTCATAACTCTTATTGACTTCAATATCGCTTATGTATGCATATATACAAGTGGAAAAGTTCTTAGGATTCTTCTCTCCATTGATTCTACACAATAATTGAGTGATGTCATCCACTTTTTAAACTATGTCAGATCTCACTATTTGATTTAGAAACCTTGAAGTCCAATTTGGTTTCTTCAAATAAGTTATAGTCATTATCTTGATGAAATTTTCTATTTTATTTTTCCATTGATACGTTAAAAACTTTAGATCTTGCTAGGATATTCAAATAGTAGTCAAAATATTGAACATCTAGTCTAACTACCACATTAATAGTAGTGTCTTTTACTATCCTAGTAAGAGAATCATAATACTTAGCATACTCTAGGACAAAATTATGAAGTTGTGTAGAGCTTGGGAAAGCTACATCTTTCAAGATTACACTATTTGTCATTACTTAAGTGAGTGGTTTTTTTATTATGGCTTTGTTTCTCTCCAATAACTCATTTATAAAAACATGACCAATTTTAGTATCACTAATTTTAGATAACTTGGAAGAAATACAAGACTCAATAGGATATGCTTTGCATTCATACTTCATCTTCACTTGTTTTAGCTTCTCAAATCTCTTTTATTTTGTCTTTCCGTTCCTACTTGGTCTTGGAACTTCTTCAAGTGAAAGCCTATGCACGCACTTAATCAGAGTTATTTCTTCTTATCCTCCTAACATTTTTTTTGACTAAAACTAAGAAGGCTTGATATATGCTCTTGAAAACTTAGTAATTATTCTTACTAGTTTAAAAAAGGTTGAACAATTGAGTCAAGTTATTGTCTTGATTAACAATCCTAAGAAAGCTTTAGATATTAGGAACTTTTAGTAGTAAAAAGATTTTAAAATTTTGGGAAACTCATTCAAAGTAATAGGGTGTCAAAAATCTAGGAAGGTTTGGGAATTATACAAGTCTTCAGTGTCAAAACCCCTGATTAAGTGAAAAGTATTTACAACTCAACATTTCCTTTGGAAATTTATCAAGTTTCTTAGGGAAAGTTACTTGGGTTGAAAAACTTGAAGTAGAAATAGTGGGTAATCAAAAATCTAGGTAAGCAAGTAGCTACTCAAAATCCAAGTAAGCAATGCCCTTGATAAATTTAGGTTTTTTAAGACCAATTACTTGGTTTTAAGACTCAAATATAGTAGCAAGTCATAAAAGGCCTAGGAAATATGATCTAGGTCAAATTCTAGGGCATTTTACAAAAAAAAATAATGTTTTATGATTTTACTTAAGATTTTCATAGACAAAGTGTTTCTAAATAATTTAAAACGTTTAACAACATCAATTCATGCAAAAATGACAAACAAATGTAGGAAAAACAAGAGAATATGAAATAACCTTCAAAATAGTGCATGAAAACTTACCAGAAGAAAAATGAGATAAAGACCAAAAATAGAAACATGAAAATTTGTAAAACACTATACATACCTTGAATAGAAATGGGTTGTGAAAATTTTGCTCAAAAATCTCTCTAGAAGCTCAATTGTGTCATTTGGGATTTGTAGTGGAAGTAACTAGGTTAGACAACATGAAATATAGGTAGGAAATGAGGTGGATTTTTCAATAATTATATTAACTCATGTATTAATGACAACTAAGTGACACGTGAGATGGTCTCCATATAAGCATTTTGACATTTTTTGGGTTTCACAAAATAATTTACTTGAGTTAATCTATGATGTCAAGTACCTCCAAAACCCTGATTTGGTCTAAGCTAGTGAATACTTAAGACTTGTGCACTCTTATTTATTTTACTTATCACTTTTAGAAAGTGATGAAACTTTTAAATCTTGATTTATTCTAATTAGTGTTTTGCAATTTTATAAAACTACTTTACTCAAAATTTTATGAGAAGTAAAGTCATTACACAATTATAATTTAAACCAAATTATGTAACTCGAGTTTATAAAAGCAACTTACTTCACCTTTGAAAACTAAAGTAAACTTGAGAACTGAAATTGGCCTATAAATGAATCCCAATAATTAGCTTTTTGAATATCTTATAAAGATGAAAAAAATGGGTTTTATGAGAATGACCCAAGTTGATCCAAAAATTAAGAGCTTTGGTTGAAAGATAATTAAATAAATAAGGATAACACAATTTTAATAATGCTATCTCTAATAAGAGATGTTTTATTGATAAAATTTATAGATCCAAACATATGGTTATCTTTGAGAAGAGCTGTTTGATTACCTTTTTTAGCTACATATATTTTTATATATACTTTTGAGGAAAGAGTAGGAAGTGAAAGGTCACCAATATTGAGGGAGATGAAGTGGTTTGACTTCCACAATTTACAATATTACAAAATTTCAAAAATTATTATTTTTAGAAACTTATTATTTTTAGAATGCACTATTAAAATTGAAATTTAGGACACATTAATTGAGATTTATAAGGTCAGAAACCATTAATAATATCTCTTTGACATCTCATTTCATTTTATTCATTCTTAGCTTTATAATGGTTTAAACGGGGAGTCAAACAAAGCTATGGTATAAAAGTTATGGCTCCCAGAAGTTCTACCACCAATTGGGGTAGAATTGTCACCTGAATTATCATCTAAAATGTTTCTCAAATCAAAGGTAGACATTTTATAACCTTTTGGAGTAATTTTAAGCCAATTGGGAATGAAATCATTCATAACTGAAAACTAGTAAAGACTAAGTCTTATTTAGGGGATTGAGTTTTAACAAGGGGGACAACTGACTCACATATGACAAAAGGCAAAAATTTTAATAGGGGTAACCCAAAATTCCATGTGTGAAATTTTTGGGACACCAAAATAAAGGGATCATATTTAGTTCATATGTGATTGTTTCTACCTAGTTCTGAGTGAGGCTATAACTAAAATTCCCATGGAGAGAGTAATCCCTCTAATGAAAAAATCTATAGAAGTAATGGGAGATATATGGTCATATCTAGATTATATAGTCATCAAGATTAAGGGAAATCATAATTTTGCTCTCAAGTTCCCTACCCATGTTCATAATAAGATGGCTAAGCAAGAGCTAGCCTACCAATTATTCCATGGTGTTGATGGTATTTGAAAACCAAAAAAGGAAGGGACTCCTTCAGAACCTCCCTATGAATATTGGGAAGACAACCTTTAAACAATACGATCACATTAAGGTAACATAAAAGTATAAATCATCTTTAAATCCATAGATTGATGAAATCAGATAGTGGGACCCATATAGAAAGGTTGAGGATCATTTGAAACATAAAGGGATGTTGAATATGCCCTATGAACATGAACCTACTACCTTTGATCCTATATACACCAAGGCATCTACTTACCTTGATTGAATTCACTAGAAGGTTAAAGTAACAAAACCTTTTCTTAAAATCCATGACCCTTTTCTCTATCACTGGCTTCTAGAGAGTGATAGAGAAGAGGCATCTAGAGTCAAGAGGTGAAGAAATTGTGTATCAAAAAGTGGAGCCATTGACTAGTTTAACTCAAAAATAAAGAGAAAGGCCTAGTGAAGTTCTTATTTTTAAGGAAAATGTTATTAAATTATCTCAATCATAGACATAACAATTGTAATCTACTATTAAAGGGATAAAACAAAAAAATAAGAACTTACAAGAGTAATCCATTTTGTCTATTCTAGGAGTTATGATAAATAAGTTTGAGGTAACCATATATGATCTATCCATCTCCTTGAAGTTTATAAAATCCAAGGAAGATGCAGTGAACAAGTATATTTCCATGGCTATAGGCCAATTGGCCAATGGTAGACTTAAAGCATTAATGTGAAGGAGTTATTCAATGTATTAATAGAAGCTCAAATTCCAAGGTTTAAGACCATTATCCTAGTCTATTTGAATATAGATATAGAAATATTGATAGGAAAAGTTAAAGGTTTGATCAAATGGTCCAAGGGAATGTGAGATATTTTTTAATTATTTTAAGAAATTAGAAAGCAAAATGGTCCATCTACTTGGGATCTTGATCAAGTATCATACTTCACTCATCCCCATCATCTTGATCACTAATGAGGAGTTAAAACATAAAGCTACTAAGTTCATGCAGGAGGTAAGGAATCAAATCTAAGGTAAAATAAGACCAAATAACAAAAAAATAATGGACATGATTTTATCAGCTAAAGAGAAGATAAGAGATGCAAGGAGCATCAAAAAAGCTTTAGAGAAGGCTGACGAAGATCTTAAAGGATTGATAGATAAATAAAAATAAATTTCCATGAAACCCATTGTCAACCTCAGGTTAATTGATGAGAAAAACTACATAATGAAGATCCTACAACAAAAGTAAAAGATTGCAACAATAGGGGAGTCTCAAAGTCAAACTTATTGATTTTATAATATTATTTTGTAAACATATTTGTATATCATTTGAAAAGGAATATTATTTTTTGTAAAAGCATTATACAACTTGTAAAACACATTGCTTATAGGTCAGTCCATTTAGAAAGTGTCATTAGTTATAGAAATTTTTAGAAGGATAGTTATCCTAGACATGTGTACACTTTTCATTTGAAATGATTGATTGACATAATCCCTTAGCCTTCTATAAATAGGGGTATTATCATTTGTAAAAATGGAGGGAATTTTTTAGCAAAACTTTATGTAAACTTTGAGCAATTAATATAAGCAAGGAATTCTACAAAGAATGTATAGTATTTGTTTGTGTGCTTGCTATTATGGCTGCTCTCTCAAATAGTTGGTCTAATGTTTAGATTTGAATAGTTATCATGGATTCTATATAGAGTTTTAAATTTGTGCTTATGCTATATTGACTAGAAGATCTTAGATTCATTTTGTTTTGTTTGCTTTTCTTGTAGATGTGCCAATGTAATTTGTTTGTAGGAGTAAATCATTAAATTAAATATGGTTCTTATTTGATTTTTTTTATTATCCTTAGATATTTGCCTAATGTATGGTAAGATTTGGGATTTATATATTTAATGTCATATATTGGTTTAATTTCATGTTTGGATGAAATTTAAACTTTTTCATAATGTCTTAATTGAATATTAGTAACATCTTTCTTCTCTACCTTACCCTTCCTTTTGCTCTTTTTTTGACCAATTCACTTTATTTTAGCTTTCATTATGAATATCAATGATAGCTTAGACTTTATACTTATCTTTTGATCATAATTCACTCTACTTGGTTGAGATCATCTTCATCTCTGACAAACAAGCTATTAGGCCACGGTTGCTCCAAACAACCATACATTTATATTATAAATATTGTGAAATAATTCATTTACTTTGTCACTATTCCACCAAAGATATTAAGAATATCACAACCAAAAGCTCATGTAATGGATTCTTTGAATCTATAAATGAGAAAAGTGTTTCTTAAACACTCTAAAACTCTATGATGCACTTTTAGGTATAAACACCATCATATTGATTCAGTAATTACTTCTGGGGAGTCATGGATATACTAAATTTGGAGCATGCCCATACTCTCTTTACCATGCAAATCACTATGTTATTCATGTTGGTATCTAAGGAGGCCATGAATAACCTATATATATATATATATAAGGTTTATATGTGTTTTCATAATCTCAATAGACCTATAATATTTCATCAACACTTTGAACCTCTATGATATACTTTTAGGCATCAACAAACGAAGTTTCATTGGCACTAGAAAGAGGGACTTAGCTAAAGCTTTGTGAGTTTGTAGTATCTTTGCTAATATTGGTAAATTTCATTCAAGCATTAGTGTATTATTTGCATATTTTTGTTATTCTTCACTCAATTATGTAAATATCATTGATATATTCATGGTTTCAAACCAGTCTCTAGGATTATTTAGCTAAAGATTGTTATTCTTTGAAGATTCATGATAAATTATTGCAAAGGTAGCTTAAGCTATGTAAATTTAACACTTTTAAGGTTAGTGATATAAATTTTATTTAAATATTAATTGATTCTTTGAAAATTTAGGTTTATTTAAACTTAAAAGTGCAAATATCATTCACATTCATTAGTTTAGACATATCTTCAAGCTAATTCAATGAAGCATAGTTTTCCTTTACATAGAATTATGAAAATTTTACTTAACATGCAAATCTAATCACTGGTATTTGTAAAGATAAGGTTTACACATCATATTTTTAACAAGATCCAAAATTTACAAGATGGAATGGCCAGGAATTAGGACTAGGTCATGTTCAGAGACAAGATTACCTCTCCTTTAATTAGAAGTTCATAGGAAAGCAAGAGTAGATAAAAGTAAGCACAAGGTTTCTAAATCTAAACCTACTTCACCTATTCATGGTGATCCTATGTTCAGTCCTTATCAAGGTATGGCTTGGTTAGGTGGATCTTCCAATAATTTGCTTGGTCAAGTACATGAATTATCTAGAAATCCTAAGAAATATTTGCCTTTTTTCATCCCTAATGGTGTGGTTACTATTAAAGAGCATATCAAATATTTTAAGTTTGATTTAAGATTGTTGAATGTGGTTCATGAAGATTTTATATGTAGATTGTTTCCTTTTACTTTAAAATATATTGTATATGATTAGTTCCTCAACCTTCCTAATAATTACATTACTAGTTAGAATTATTTTAATAATATTTTCATTGATAAATTTGGAAAATTCATCAGTCCTTGTATCCTTTGTCAATAATTCACCATTGTGAAAATATATTTGAGTGAAATTATTAGTGTTTTTAATGGTCAATTCTAGAAGATGTTTAGCAGAACCATATCTCCTTATAAACCTAATGAAGCTTTGGATTTATAAATTTATAAAGATGTTTTAGATCCCATGACTTCTATTTTTTTTAAAAGGTATGTTGGAGTTATTAGCATATTACCCTTGGCCCATGTTGAATTTTTGACAATCAATGATCAAATGCAACCCCAACATCAATTAGAATATGCCATCCCCAATGAAAATCCTAATCTACCTATGTTAAATGCCATTCCTAATTCTAGTGAAAACATGCTTGCTTTAAAACAAACACTAGTGTTGAATCAATTACCTTGAGTCATGCTCATCATGGCCAAAATGGAAGATTCATGAATAATACTACACATTGATTTCATCCATAAGATCAAAGAGATTTGGTGCCAATAGCTAATAATAGTACTCAAGTTCACAATTAAGAGGCACCTAAAAGTGAGAATGACTCCATACTCAAAATGGTTCAAAAATTGAGCACTGATTTCCTTTAGTTGCACAAAAAAGTAGGTAATGTTGGGTAAGGATCAAATAAGAGTTATTCCTACCACATGTTAAAGAAACCTACAAACATTTTCCATAACAATAAAAATAATGAGTCATCTGCCAATAAGAACAATCCTGAGATAAACATATGTGATGTAGCTTTAACTAGATATTATAGAGTTCATAACACTTCAAATCATGGTGAATTGGATTGTATTGAATTTTGAAACACTTTTGACTTATCTCAAGATGATTTAGATACATTTAAAGGTGTACCTAACAAAGATAATTCTATAGGTACATCTAGTTATTCAAAATCATCTAAATTTACTGACACAACTCTAATGGTGGAGACTTTTGATTTTCCTTTCCAAGATGAGAATGACCCTGAGGATACTCCTGAATAGATTTAGGATTTTAAAAAAAATCTAAAGAAGACTTATCCTCTAAGTAATAAAGAACAAAATTATCCATTAACTACTTTAACTCCATCAAATAACATTGATACTCCTTCAGATCCTATAATAGATAATAATCCAGAGCCTCCAAAGGAAAGTACTTCTAAACATAATGTTGAATCATCTAGTTCTCTTACTATGATTGGAAATAATATAATTGAGGATAGGGAAAAGATAAAATCTAATATCACCTTACATGGGTTGACTCAAATTATTGAGCAAAGATACTTATTGCTTAAATATTTATCCAAAAAGCCTAGTAAATCACCAAATGTTACAAATGCCAATGTAGTTTTATATAAGAACAAAGTAGAGGTTCCCTCTTTCTTACTAAAAATTATAGTTTTTGGTAAAAATTTGCATAACTATTTATTATATTTAGGTTTTTTACCAATATCATGCCAAAAGGTATTTGTAAAAAACATAGTTTAACTCCAATTAAGTATTATAGAGTAGTTACTCAATTAGACAAATCAAGAGTTAAAGTAATTGGATAACTATTGAATGTTCATATGCATTTTGTTTCTAAGCCAAGGATACAATAATTTATAGACATTCAAGTTTTAGACATTCTTAATGCCTATGTAATGCTGCTTAGTAGGGATTAGACCAAGTCATTGAATGGGTACATGCCCACTAACTACTCTCATATATGTCTTCCATGGAAGGGAGTGCCCAATAAAATAAGGGTAAAGAGGGAGTTGAAGATGAAACATGATGCATTCAACTATCTAGAAACTTCAAAACAAAGCTCTGATTTAATATCTTGACTTTCTTACCTTAGTCTTTAAACAATACTTTCTCCAATTTTTCTTTTTCTCTTGTATAGCAGTGTTGGCAGCTTCAACCACTCTAATCTGTTTCTTTATATTTGCAACTCCACACAATGCATTATCTCTACAAAAACAACATTTTGATCTAAAAGGCTCTACCAGCTGAGCTAAGATGACTGAACCCTTTTCCAGCTGTGATTCTCAGTCTTCCTCTCCTCTACATTCTTCTTATTGGTTACAACATCTCCATCGTCATTCTAATTGTGAGTGGCAGAGGAACTCACGGTACGTTCTGGAAGTGGCTTGAGAACAATAGTCTCTACACTTCAGAAGTCTGCTACTAAATGATGTGCTTGTCCTTCTTCACTATGCTCTGGGGATTCAATTCTAAAATCTATAGAACTCATAGATTTTCCTTTTTGTCTCTATGGCTGCTTGTTCCCTACCTAACTTCCAACTCGGCTAGTGTATGTTCAACTTCTCTTTTGAAAATAAATGATTGAAAAATCTGACCTACTACGCAAAACAAAGTTCTAATCTAAGATGGTCTTATACCAAATAGATGAGCTTAGCTTGGACTACCCTGTGAGCAAATCTATAGATTCCTGATGTCATTCTCTCATGATCAATCTTTGAGGAAAAGATACAATGCGTTGGTGAGCAAGCCTCTACCATACAAAATGAATAACTCCAATTGGCTTCTTTAACCATTTTTGGCTTGTCACCAAAATGATTCGATGTCCTCCTCTTCTTCAATAAGTCTTTACCAAAGGCGTCGGATTAAAAAAAATCATTAAAGGCATCAGTTTCACTAGCTGCCTTTGACACTTACATTCAAACAGGGCATTAACAACTTAGATCATGCTTTGCTTGTAATAATGCTTCCAAACAGAAAGACAATAAGCTTTTCAATAGAGTCCAACTATACCAATACTTTCCAGTTCTAGCAATGACCTCCAAAATACTTCTGAGCACCTCTGTGAATTCACGCTTTGCTTCCTCTCCCCTTACGCATTATCTTGGAATAAATATCAAATTCTGCAAACTCACAGATTAATTTAGAGTGATGCTTTACTTGTAGAGAATAAATGGCTTTCACTATGCAATAGATCTTCCACTTAAAATATATAAACAATAGCTCAAACCAAACTACATATAATTGAACCCTAGAAGCATAACATATGCGATCCACATCCAGTCCAGGTGGTCTTGCAAATAAACATCTTGATTCTTTACCCAATCGAATCACTGATGAGTTCCTCCTAAACTGTATTCAACAAAAAGAAGAAAAACATAGAAATCCAACTCAAATTATATATTCACATTTAGGACTATGTGTATATTGGAAAGCTCTACCACATACTCTGTAAAATCCTTTATTTCATACAAAACAATCTTTTTTTACAAAATCTATCAAAATGCAGTCCTTTCCCAGACTTGATCCTACACTTCCTCCTATACAACCTCCTACTCTACTTCCTATACTATGCCCCACAATCTTGAAATAGTCCTAAATTCCTAAGAATAACACTCAACCAACACCTAGAAAAATTCAACAAATGTTTTAAACATAGACTTTCTCAACCTACACCACTTATGGCTTGATTCCCCTTACATGATTGTCAATAACTAAATTTGAATTAAATAGACCTATCCTAAGTGTACATGATTTTTTTTTTGAATTACAATAATTTTTTCACTACGTCTAAGCACTCCCATGATGCTCCTACATCAGATTCCTGGGCTTAAAAATTTTCATGAGCTCCTGGTCATGAATTTCATTTGTTTGCCCAATTACAAAAGTAAAACTTTAACACAACAAATGTCTTCTTCATTCAATTTTTCATACAAATGTGCATGTTCTTGACTTCCACACTTGTGTCTTGTTTTGCTTGCTATCTTTTCCTTCCAAAGTACATCTTCCTGCCTCTTCATCTTCTTTGTAGTCTTCTTCTTTACATATTAATCCTCTTGAATGAGGATATCCACTTCCATTCTCTCTTTTTGAGCTCTTAGAAGAGCTCTCTTCTCCAAGTACTTGACCTCCTTATCAAGCAAACCTATACAATCACCATTCAAAGCAACATTAGAAATAAACATTTGAGACCCTTGGGTCTCTCCAAATTACTGAACCCGTACTTGTTGTTCCAGTATGACTTCTTGGTCCTTTGTCTTCATTTCTTCTTCACAGCAATATTCTACCTCCTCAAATCTTGTCATAGGACAAATTTTGTTCTTCACTTTATGATTAATGGCATATTATAAGGCTGTCAACTCTTCTAACATCTGCTCTTTACTTTGATACACAAAAAGCTTGTTTGGTTCCTCAACTAGAAACTCTCCATCAAGGTTTTCTATCTCCTTCAAGATATCTTCCTCAATTGTCAAGGCTAAGCATTTAGCCTTCTCTCGATATTCTTCTTGCAGTTGTTCTACCCCTTCTTGTTTCTTATTAAACAACTCTCCTTCACCTACAAATTCTTGATCAAACTGCCATATTTCTCTTCACAATGCAGATCTTCTTCCTTAGTGATTAGTACATTTAAATCAAAATCAACTATATCAACATTATGCAACTGAAAAGTTTCATCTTCAATATTTTCCAATTTTGAAATTTGATCATTATACCTTTGTTCTTCATCAACATGCAGCTCTTCATTTCATTTGTCCTCTTGAGTAAGGACTTCTTCTTCCTGCTTGATCAATTCTTTATGCTGATCCTTCTTCATGTCTTCATCACTTGAGGCATTACAACAAGCCTCTTCTTCTTTTCTAAGCACTCCCTCATTAGATGCTTCACCTCCTTGATCCATGAACATCTTCATTGGATCATATGTTTTTCCTTCCTCCTCAATTTGCTTCCCTATAAACAAAACATCAAATGAAATGTCAAATACAAAAACATTTGGCCACTTGATTACTTGCTGTTTGTCTATTTCTTCAATGATGAGATCTGTCTCATACTGAACTTCCTCTTCAAATTGAAACTTTTCTTAAAGTTCTTCATTCTTGAGCTTATCCTTGTTTTTATACTTCTTCATCTCTCTCCTTAAGGCAACTCTTAGCATTCTTCTTCTTCTTCTCTCCATCAATGATCTAACTGGCCATCTTACTCTTTTCTTCTTCATTACCCATCCTTGCCATGGGTTTTCCATATTTTCTACCATGTATTTTATCATGTCTATCCTTGGTTTTATCTCATTCACTTCTCTTTGGTACTCTTCCTCTTTTTGTCTCTTTCTTTCTTCTCTTTCTTGTTTCTCTCTCTTTATCTGGTTCACATTTCTTCTAGGCAGTCCCTTTATCACTTTTCTCAACTCTTCAATCTCCATCCTTTACCTCACCTAAGTCTGTTTCACCTTAGTCTTTTGGTAAACTATCCAAACATATTTTTGGATCTTCTTCCTTCTTCTTGAGCAATTTCCTTTGCTCTTCTTCTAGAGCTTCTCTTAGCTCTTCCACTAAGCCTCCCTTAGCTTCTTCTCTTCTTAAGCCTCAATGGCTTAACTGCCTTGAACCTGCAACCTCACAAAATACATAAGAGTACAAACTTTTACTTTTTCCAAGAGCTTACTAGCTTTCCTCCTTTGTTCTTCAAGCCTCTATGGCTTTTGGACTCTCTCTTGCCACTCACTCCTTTCTTTCCACTTCAAGGGTTTTCACTTCTCTTTCAAACCTTCAAGCCTTACTGCTATATCTATTCTTCATCAAAATTCAAAAATCTCTACCTTTTCCAACTTTACCAATGTAAATAATACAGTTTCTTCAGAACAATATTTTCACAAAACATTCATACCTAATTCTTTGATGTAGCTGCTTCTCCAAGAATTCAAACATTGCGCTGTGATACCAAATGATGCATTCAACTATCTAGAAACTTCAAAACAAAGCTCTGATCCAATATCTTGACTTGCTTACCTTAGTCTTCAAATAGTACTTTCTCTAGTTTATCTTTTTCTCTTGTATAGCAGTGTTGGTAGCTTCAACCACTCCAATCTATTTCTTTCTATTTGCAACTCCACACAGTGCATTATCTCTGCAAAAACAACATTTTGATCTAAAAGGCTCTACCAACTGAGCTAAGACAACTGACCTCTTTTCTAGCTATGATTCTGGGTATTCCTCTACTCTACATTCTTCTTATTGGTTACAACATCTCCATCATCATTTTGATTGTGAGTGGCAGAGGAACTCACGGTACGTTCTGGAAGTGGCTTGAGAACAATAGTCTCTACACTTCAAAATTTTGTTACCAAATGATGCACTTGTCCTTCTTCACTATGCTCTAGGGATTGAATTCTAAAATCTACAGAACTCATAGATTTTCCTTTTTGTCTCTGTGGTTGCTCATTCCCTACCTAACTTCCAACTTGGCTAGTGTATGTTCAGCTTCTCTTTTGAAAATAAATGATTGAAAAATATGACCTACTGTGCAAAACAAAGTTCTGATCTAAGGTCTTATACCAAATAGATGCGCTTACCTTGGACTGCGCTATGAGTAAATTTCTAGATTCCTGATGTCATTCTCTCAAGATCAATCTTTGAGGAAAAGATACAATGCATTGGTGAGTGAGCCTCTACCATACGAAATGAATAACTCTAATCGGCTTCTTTAACGATTTTTGGCTTGTCGCCAAAACCGTTCGACGTCCTCCTCTTATTCAATAAGTCTTTACCAAAGGTGTCGGATAAAAAAAAATCATCAAAGGCATCAGTTTCGCTAGCTGCCTTTGACTCTTACATTCAAATAGGGCATTGGCAACTCAAATCATGCTTTGCTTGCAATAATCCTTCCAAACGGAAAGACAATAAGCTTTTCAATAGAGTCCAACTATACCAATACTTTCTAGTTCTAGCAATGACCTCCAGAATACTTTTGAGTGCCTTTGTGAATTCACGCTTTGCTTCCTCTCCCCTTACGCATTACCTTGGAATAAAGATCGAATTCTGCAAACACACAGATTAATATAGAGTGATGCTTTACTCACAGAGAACAAATGGCTTTCACTATGCAATAGATCTTCCACTTAAAATATATAAACAATAGCTCAAACCAAACTACATATAATTGAACCCTGGAAGTATAACATATGCGATCCACATCCAGGCCAGGTGGTCTTGCATATAAACATCTTGATTCTTTACCCAATTGAATCACTGATGAGTTCCTCCTAAACTGTATTCAACAAAAAGAAGAAAAACACAAAAATCCAACTCAAATTATATATTCACATTCAGGACTGTGCGTATATTGGAAAGCTCTGCCACATACTTTGTAAAATCCTTTATTTCATATAGAACAATCTTTTTTTACAAAATCTATCAAAATGTAGTCCTTTCCCAGACTTGATCCTACACTTCCTCCTATACAACCTCCTACTCTACTACCTATACTATGCCCCACAATCTTGAAATAGTCCTAATTTACTAGGAATAACACTCAACCAACACCTAGAAAAACTCAACAAATGTTTTAAACATAGACTTTCTCAACCTACACTACTTATTTCTTGATTCCCCTTACATGGTTGTCAATAACTAAATTTGAATTAAATAGACCTATCCTAAGTGTACATGATTTTTTTTTTTAATTACAATAATTTTTTCTACTACATCTAAGCATTCCCATGATGCTCCTGCATCAAAACACATGATCGCCATGTATAATGCATCAAATGAAAGAGTTAACATGGTCAATTATTAGTTAGGAGTTTACACTCTTGACACTTCTAAGGTATGCAACTCTAAATATTCTCTTGATATGTCTAGAATGTGAAAGTTATACTTTGATGTTGCTAGATGTAAATATAGATCTAGAGTAGAAATTATTATAATAAATCTAATGGGCAAAGAGTTTAATAATTCTTACAGACTATAGTTTCCATGCACTAAAAATTTGGTAGATTATGAATCTTTAATCCTAGGATTGAAATTTGCTATCAAAGATAAGGTTAAAGAACTTCTAGTGTATGGTGATTTTTAGCTTGTACTTAATTAGGTTAAAATTAAGTACTAATGCAAATTGTCATATATTAAGAAATATAAGTTTAGAGTGTGAGAATTGATATAGTATTTGATACCTTTAACATTATCATAGTTCTTAAAGAAGATAAAAAAGCTTGCTGATGAGTTAGCCTTAACTGCAGTTATCTTTATCCCAGATCAAGACTTTAAACTAGGAAAACATAGCATTAAATTGGTTATACATGCCTTGTCTCTTGAAAATGTCAATCATTTATAAGTATTTAGTGATGATAAAAAAATCATATACTTCATGAAAAACTCTAAAGTATTTGAGTCTTACATCATTGATGAAGTCAATGAGAATGCTCTTGATGGAGACAAAGTTGATGACAAGATTATTCAATTGAATGACAACAAAATTCCCAACGGAATGATTTCCTTGGAAATAATATTTGACATATACAAATGAGCTAAAACTATTAAAATTCCCATGGTGAATAGGAAAGATTACAATGTAGTTTATGTAGGTATTCAAGGTCAAACTTAGCTGGTAAATATTGGTAAAAGCTACACAAATGAATAATTGAGAAATTCTAAAGAGTTTTTGATTAAGTAAAAATATGCTATAGCATGGTCCTATGAAGACTTAAAGATATTTGATCCTAGAGTCATTACTCATACCATTCCATTGAAAGAGGCATGTAATCCTTTTAGATAGAAATAAAGACCCGTCAACCCTATTTTAGAGACATTGATCTATAAAGAGGTCAAGAATATATTAGATTTGCATTAGACATTCTACTTGGGTATCCACCTTATTACCAACTAGAAAGAAAAATGGAGAAATTAGATTATGAATAGACTTTATAAATTTGAAAAAAGATTGTAAAAATGATAATTATCCTTTACCTTCTCTTGAACAAATCATTCAAATTGTTAGTGGTTCTATTATGATCTCTTTTCTTGATGGTTTTTCATGTCATAATCAAGTGCTTGTGAACAAAGAGGATAGAATGAAGACTATATTTACAACTAAGTGGGGAAAATTTTACTACAAGAGAGTGCCTTTCAGGATAATAAATGTAGGTCAAAATTTTCAAAGAGCTATGGACCATGATTTTAAAGGTCTCATAGGTAAGTGCATAATTATCTATATGGATGATCTAACTATGTTTTTTAAAAATAGGGAAGATCACATTATGAACTTGCAATAGGTATTTGAGCATTGTAGGAGGTATGGCATTTATCTCAATCCCAGAAAAGAATTTATTGTGTTACAAAAGGGGAAATTATTAGGACATGTTATAACCAAATATAGGATTTTTATAGACCCTGATAGAGTTGATACCATATCCAAAATAGAACCTACTAATAGTATAAAAGAATTAAAGTCTTTATTTAGGAAAATCAAATTTGTGAGAAAGTTTATTTCTAGTTTTGGATAAATTATGAATCCACTTAATGAGATGTTGAGTACGGATTCCAAGGTCACATGGAATGAAGAGACAAGAAAAGTCTTCAAGGACATTAAAGAAGTAATTGGATAGGCACCAATGTTCATAAGTTCCTATTTCACAAAAGATTTATATCTCTATTCTTTTTATTATGATCATACAATAGATACTATATTAACTTAGAAAATAGATAAGTGTGATCACCCTATTGCATTTATGAACATTAATTTTAATTATGGTGAGTTAAACTAATATTTTATTGATAAACAAGCACTTGCTTTAATTAAGGTGGTTAAGAAATTTAGACACTATATTCTTAGAAATCAATTGCATGTAATAATGTTAGACCCTGGCACTAAATTTATGCTTAGTCAATGTGAATTGGGAGAGAAAAGAGGTAAGTGGATGTCTATTTTCAAATAATATGATCTTGAGATAATAACTACCAAGTTGGTAAGATGTCAAGGATTGATTCAAATGATTGCCAATACTAATCCTAAAGTAAATGTCATTCAGGTGGACCAAAAAAAATTCAACCAAAAGATTAATATGATGTAATTATTCATATTTTAATCAATGGTTCTTGTCCTATAGGATTGAGTAGAGAACAAAGGAGATATTTGAGATAGAGTACTCTTCAGGAAGAACTATGAAGTTATATAATTAATATGTGTTTCAAAAGAAGAAGTAGATGAGATCTTAAGGACTTTTCATATAAAACTTAGAAGTGGACATCCTTCTAGAAAGACAACAACCCATAAGATTTTGAGGGAAAGATATTATTGTCCCACCATCTTCAAATATTCTGATAAGCATGTTAGGGAGTGTCACCATTGTTAGATATTCAACACTAAGGAACCAAGAGTGACTATTCCATTGATGTCAGTTATGATTGATACATATTTTGTTCAATGTGTATTAGAATTCATAGGGATCATCAACCCCAATTCTTCAAATGGAGAAAAATAGGTTTTTACTATTAGTGATTACTTCATAAGAATGACAAAGGCAATAACAACCAAGAAATGTAGAATTAAGGATGTAACCAAGTTCTTAAAAGAGAACATTTGTACAAGATTTGGGACACTAGTTTCATTAGTTTGTGATAATAGATCAACCTTTATATCTATTTATATGACTAAATAGGCTTTTTATAACAACATAATTCTCAAGTTCTCATCAAATCATTGCCTTAAAGGCAATGGAGTCTCACAATCAACAAATAAAAACTTGATGAAGGATATTAAAATGTCTACAACTAACAAACCAAGGAGATGTCATAAATTGCTTAAATATGCTTTGTGGGTAAATAGAACTAGAGTGAAGAAAGCATTGAAAGCATCACCATTTCTTCTAATATATGGTCAAGGACTTATATTTCCCATTACACTCAAGCTACCAACCTACATGTTCACACAAGAGTATAATGATGAAGATTGATAATTTACAAATTTAAGTATACTTGACATCATACAAATAGAAGATGTGAGGGAAAAAGCATTTACCAACTTCAGTAGAAATTAAACCATATTCAAAATATGGTTTAACAAGTGTTCAAAGATTAAGGTGTTTAAACATGAAGACCTATTTCTCCTTTGGGACAAAGCCTCAAAACCAAATGGAAAGCATGGGAAATTTACCCCTTTGTGGATTGGTCTATATCAAATTGCTGAGACATTGGGAGATAACATCTTCAAGATCAAAGACATGCAGTGAGTAGAATTCACATTGATAAATAATGGGAAATACATCAAGCATTAATTATCTACTCTTGCACCACAAGTATCCATATATTAATTTTTAAGACTAGTTAGAGTTAGTGTAGGTAGGCTTAGAATGGTTTCTTTCTTGTTCTTTGTTTCTAAATAATATTTTTAAGTATTTATTTGATTGGTGTCTATTTATTTACTTGTTGTGCATTTATTTTTATTTTATTTATTCCTTACTTTCAATAAATATTTTTAAAAATAGTCATAGCTCTAATCCATTCTAATTTCTCAAGAGAACCCCTCAAATAAATAATGTAGGTGTGAACCTTAGACAATGGTAGATTATGGAGATTTTATTTTGATATTATTATTTTGAGAAATTGGTGAGGATTGATATCTAGGTTATCTATTATTTAAAATCTTAAACCTTGTTCTGATCTATGTTTTATTCTAATAGGAATTTCATTTGTTAAGTGAAATATTGAACTATATAACCAAGTCATGTTAGCACTTAAACAATAATATTACCTTGGATGAAGTTTATAGCCAAGGATGATTGTCTTAAGATCAAACACTTGATAAAATCCTAAAACTAGGATAGTTTTGGTTCCCAACCTTTGCTAGGAGCTAAATATACTTAAAAAATAAAAATAAAAATAAATTTATTGAAAACTCAGAATCTCTCTAAGCAAAGGTGATTTGGGTAAACTACATCGAGAATATGGATGCCTAGATGGTAGTGGAAAAAGGCCTTGAGTGGGGCCAAAGGTACCTTTGTCAAGGTTATGAATTCCTAGTTGGTAGTAGAGCAATTCCCAATCATTCTTTCTTTATAAAGCATGATTCATAATGAATATATAAATATGTTATAAGTCAGTGTTAATGATTAAAATCATGAAATCTAAAAGTTGTTCTCTAAACCCCATAGTAATTAGTTAAGGAATCAAAGAACACACATAACATAAATAAGTTTTAATGTTTGAGCCTAATTCTAAATTTTTAATATTTGTTTTAATCATTGATTAATTTTAATAATGGTACTTGATCATGTGGAATTAGTACTCTAGGTATTAGTTCAAACCAAGAGTATTTGAGTTCTAACATTTTTCAATGTTTCCACCAAAAGTCTCTATTTATTGAGGTCAACTACCCCCATTTTTAAAAAATGGGGACCTTGTTAAAATTCTATAAATTTATGATTTAAATTAAACATCCTATTTAACCAAAGTGTGTTATTTGAATATCATGGTTCTCATCATTTTTACATTTGTCATGTCAACATTTAATTTTCATTTGACTTTATCTAGTATTGCTAATGTTTGATCTTTATTTCTATGTTACAGGTTTAATGGAGTGTCATTGGAATGAATATTTTTTAGGGTTTTGTAATTTAATGTTAACATAACCCTTTTTGACTAATCCTTTTGTCTTTTAGTCAAATTATTTTGAATCTATGTCTAACTAATGTTAAAAAAAATTTAGTCTAATATGTTTTAGCCTAAGTTCATTTTGAAATAGATTCAAATTTATGCCTGATCAAATTTACATGGGATAAAATATGTGTAAGAATATTTTATTATGTTTTAAACTTAGTTTAAATTTTATCTTAAAGTTCTAACCATGTTTATTAACATGATCAAAATATTTTTCTAAAATCTTTATTCTAAGTTTTCTCTATGTCCCTCAAGCCTTAGTTTACTTTCATTAGCTGTAGGAATGAACCAGTACAAGGATACCAAATGGAAATATCTTAGATCTCAAAAGGGAGATCAATTGTGTACACGAGCATCCACTTAGGTCAAATTCTCAAAGCTCTTGAGACACACTATGATATTGATAAGTATCACAATTATGGTAAACAAGTATGAATATCTAATGGCATAGGGAAATTTCAATAGGTCAAGGTTCTACAGAGGAATTTGAGAGTGATATGTGTCACAATCATGGTGATTTATCCCAAAATAAAAGGTCCATGTTTAGTCTGATTTAAAAAAAATAGAATCAAGTGGATCAAGATCGATGGACTGCATTGATCCATATAAAAGAGATCCAATGGTGTGAGATGAAGGTAGAATTTTGAAACAACTTAGAATGAACATGGCAGTGATGTGTGACACAACCAAAATGAATGGAATGGAGATCAACTAATGGCATTCAATCTCCTAGATCGAGATCTATGATGAGTGATGGGTCAATAATTCAATAGGACTATATCTAATAAAAGGCTACCAAGTGGAAAAAAATTGTTAAGCAATGAAGTGTGTTGGAAATAAGCATAAAAATCCCATAGATTTACCAAGTGTCATACTCTCAAGAACTCAAATGGAAGATCAATGGCCCATGATAGAGTTAAGGATAGAAAGACTTCTAAAGGATCAATAGTGTGAATTGATCAAGCTTCAAGATTGCACATGAAGGTGACACATGTCCAAAATGACAAACAATCACATTTTAGAAATAAATGAGTAATATGACATGTGATGACATATGATCAAGACAAGTCAAATTAAAATATCTTGTGGACCCACATACACAAAAGATATAAATGTGAAATATAAGTGAAATCTAAGGCACCAAAGCTCATTGTTTAAACTATCTACCACCATTAAAACCCTATATAAACCTTAAAAAAATCTCTAAGCATATGAATTTCCCTATTTGTCTCTAGAATCACTATGATTGAGCCTAAATAGTTAAATTATCAACCCCAATTGGATAATTTGATCAAGATTCTTACTATGGTAACCCATAAGCATGTTTCCAAGCAAGATGTGGAGTTATGTTTGACAACAAATGCAAAAGGTTGTGTGTTTAAGGAAATTGAGCTCATTGCTACTACCTTGAACATAGGGTATAGTAACTGGTCAAAATTATTCTAGAGAATTGAGAACCAACCAACCATTACCAGTGAAGAAGAGAAGAATATCTCTACTAGGAGACTATATGATGACATTGTAACAATCCATATGATTGGTCTATATTATGCAATAGTGAAACTAGAGGTAATCTATTGTAATAATATTATTTCTCCAATTTTATTGAAATATAAGATAAATAAGGGCATATTAATTAATGAGCACAATCACAAGAAAATTGCTTACATTTTTGATATTGCCTTTGAGTCCTATAATAAGTTACCCAAACCCCAAACTAACCTAGCCTCTATAAATTCTTAGGCTAAAGAACATAATTTGTTGGACACCCTTGTCATGTGGTTAGATTTTGGGAACCAAGTATTTTCAAACCTTAATAAGAACATTCCTATCAGCCAGTTTTGATTAAGGGTTAGGATTATAATGACAATGTTGAACAAGTTTTGTGCAAATGCAACTACCACATATGTAGACCTAGTATGGGTGCCTATGGTCTACTTTCTTTTTGAAAAAATAATTTTACCTCTTTTGGTTTAGATAATTAGTACCTCATTGAGTAGACAAATATATGCAATTAGGCATAAGAAGATAACTTAGTTTTACATGATATCTTACCTCCTAGATGCTCTATGTGTTGTAATAATGACTCCCAATCAAATGGAATGTTCTCCAAGTGGAACAAAGATAGTTTATCAATATTATTCAAAGTTTAAAATATTTAAATAAAAGGATCATATTTAGTTCATATGTGATTATGTTACCTAGATCTAAGTGAGGCTATAACTGATAATTGAATGGAGAGAGCAAGCTATCTAATCAAGAAATCTATAGAATCAATGGGATATATATGGTTGTATCCATATTGTACAATCCTCAAGATTGAGAGAACTTAGAATTTTCCTCTCAAAATGCTTCTCCATTTTCTTAATATGTTAGATGAGCAGGAGGTAACCTATCAATTATTCCATGGCATTGATATTCTTTGTAAAACTAAAAGGAAGGGACTCCTTCACAAACTCCATATGAATATTGGAAAGACAACCTTCAGATAGTGGAATCAAATTAAGGAAACATCAAAACATAGAGAATATCTCAATTTATATATTGATGAACTCAGATAATGGGATCACATTGAGGTAACATCAAAACATATATCATCTTTCAATCTATAAATTGATGAACTCAAATAGTGGGACCCCTATGGAAAGGTTAAGGAGCATTTGAAATAGAAAGGGATGCTTAATGTTCCATATTGACATGAAATTGAATCCTTTAATCATATATACACCAAGGCATCTACTTACTTTGAAGTCATTAGAAGGCTGAAGGAACACAACCTGAGGCTTGAGTCAAGACTAGAGAGAAATAAAAAAAGTATGATAGATGGCAACTGGGACCTAGATAATATCATCTTATTAGTGGTAAACCTTCTAGAACTCCATAAATTAGTGAATAATCTAATAAATAAATAGATTATAAGCTTGAAGAGAAGAGGTTAGAGGAAAGAAAGCCAAGTTAGATTGTTTCTACTTCATCAACTCTAGAAACTTCCAAGGCAACATAGCATGAATTACATCAAGAGGATATTCATATGGTATCCATAAATCCTTAAGAGTCTATTGTGGATGTGTTAAAGATGTTATATATGACATACATAGATTCAGATGAAGAGGAAGCAAGTGTTGAGAAGGATAAGGAGGAGGAAGGGAAAGAAAAGGTATTGGAATTAGTTCTTATTGATACTCCAAAAATGAAAATTGAGACAACCATTATCTCAAAAGATAAGAGACCCAAAGTGACACCACCTTTGAAAGAGGTCAATTTTTTTAGAGAATAAAACTTACAATATAGAACACCAATTTTAAAATGGTTCATTTATGAAACAAGGTTGGAAAGAGTACCCACTATGCATCATCCTTGGGCTATGGTGAAGGCTACCAATATCCGCTTGTAATAGAAAATGAAACCCTAGATCACTTCCATACAAGAAGAGGAGGCAAGGAGATTGGCCAAACCAAGTGATTCAATAGCTTCATCCTAAATAGAGGTCCTTATCCCACATGTGACCCAATCTATAGTTTGAGTCAAGTTTGATCCAACAACAACTAGATTGTAGAGAGTGGAAAAGAAAAGGTACATGATAGGAGGTGAAGAAATTTTGTATCAAAAAATAGACACATTGAATAGTTTGACTTAGAAGCAAAGATAGAGTCCTAATAAATATCCTATTTTTGAGAAAGATGTTATTGAATTAGCTCAAGCATATATAGAATAGTTTCAATCTATTATCAAAGGGATGAAGCAATAAAAGAAGAACATACAAGAGAAATCCATTTTATCTATTCCAAGAGATATGATAAATAAGTTTGAGGTAACCATGTATGATCCATTCATCACCTTGAAGGCTATAATATCCAAGAAAAATGCAGCGAACAAGCATAGTACCATGGATACAAGCCAAGTTGGCTAATGGTAGACTTCAAGTAGTAAGGTGAAGGAGCTATTCAATGTATTAATATAAGATTAAATTCCTAGGTTTAAGATCATTAGCCTAGACCATTTGAATATGGTTATGACAATATTGATAGAAAAAGTTAGAGGTTTAAGTAAATGGTCGAAGTGAATAGGAGATCTTTCTAATGATTTTAAGCAATTGGAAAGCATAATGGTCCACTTACATGGAATATTTATCAAGGATCCTAATTCACTCAATCTTACTAGTTCGATCACTGATGAGGAGTTCAAACACAAAGATGATCATTTAATGTAATAGGTAAGGAATAAAAGCAAAGGTAAATGAGGAGTAGATAAGAAGAAAGTCATGGACATTATTTTATCAATTAGAGAGAATATAAGAGATGACAGGAGCATTAATTAATATTTATAAAAGGATGACAAATATGTCAAGGGATTGGTAGGTCAATAAAAATATCTTTCCATGAAACCCATTTTAAACCTCAAGCTAATTGATGAGCAACACTATAGAATGAAGATATTACAGCATAAACAAAAGACTACAACAATAGGGGAGTCCTAAATTCAAGTTATTTGACTTCAATATTATTATTTTATAACTAAAAATGTATATCATTTTAAAATGAACATTATTTTCTATAAAAGTATTATGTAAATTTTAAAGTTTATTACTTATAGGCTAGTCCATTCAGAAAGTGTCATTAGTTATAAAAAGTTGTAGAAGGATAATTGTCCTAGACATTTGTATAATTGTCATTTGACATGATTGACTGACATACTCCGTTAGCCTTATATAAATATGGGTATTATCATTTTCAAAAATGGAGGGAGTTTTTGATTAAAAAATTGTGTAAACTTTGAGCAATTAATATAAGCAATGAATTCTACAAAGATTGTCCAGTATTTGTTTGTGTGTTTCCTATTATGTCTGCTCTCTCAAATAACTGGTCTAATGTTTAAATTTGAATAGTTTTCTTGGATTTTATATGTTTACACTTGATTGTAGAGTTGTCCATTTATGATTATCCTAGAATTATTGGAATATATTAGATTCATTTTGTTTCCTTTGATTTTCTTGTAGATGTGCTAATGCAATTTACCTATAGGAGTAAATATTTAAATTAAATTTGGTTCTTATTTGCATTATTTCTATTATCCTCAAATGTTTTCCGTATATATGGTAGGATTTTCCCATTATCTATTTCATGTCATATATTGGTTGAAGTGCACGTTTGAATGAAATTTAAACTTTGTCATAATGTCTAGATTGAAGATTAGCAACATATCTCTTCTCTGCCTTACCCTTCCTTTATCTCATTTTTTTACCAATTCACTTGAGTTTAGCTTTCATTGTGAATATACATGATATATTAGACTTTAGACTTAGGTTATGATTATAATTCACTCTACTCGATTGAGATCATCTTTATCTTTCACAAGAAAGCTATTAGGCCATGGTTGCTCCCAACAACAAAACTATTATTTTATAAATTTTGTGAAATAGTCCACTTACTTTATTGCTATTCCACCAAAGATATCAAGAATATCACAACCAACTACTCATGTAATGTATTTTTTGAATCCATAAATGATAAGAGTGTCTCTTAAACACTTTGAACCCCTATGGTACACTTTTAGGCATCAACACCAACATATTGATTCAATGATTATTTCTAGGGAATTGTAAACTAAATTAGGAGCATGCCCACCCTCTCTCTACCATGTAGATCACTATGTAGTTTATGTTTGAAGTTTAGGAGGCCATTAATACCCTGTGTGTGTGTGTGTGTGTGTGTGTGTGTGTGTGTGTGTGTGTGTGTGTGTGTGTGTGTGTGTGTGTATACAAACATACATACATACATATATACATATATATATATATATATATTATATATATATACATATACATACATACATATATATCAAGTTTATATGTGTTTTCATAATCTCAATATACCTATAACATTTTATTCATATAATTCACATAATCAAAAAGAACTTAATTACATCACCTACCTCTCAATTTTGTCCCAAAATTATTTGATATTGGGAAGATCTTCTTCCACACACACACACACACACACATGCGAATATATCAAGTTTATATGTGTTTCCATAACCCAATAGACCTATAATATTTCATCCATATAGTTCACATAATCACAAAGAACTTAATTACATTGCTTACCTCTCAATTTTGTCCCTAAATTATTTGGTATTGGGAATATCTTCTTCCTACCTCAGCTATCATCTTCACACTCCACTGCTTTCCACTTGCTCTATATGTGGTGATCCTCCCTACTCTCCCCATGGATATATTATTTTATTTTCATACTTATTCTCTTTTCAATAGATTTTTCATTTTCCTTTTTATTTATTTTTATTAGTTTTGATGAATTTCATTCTTTTTATTTTTCCTATATTTAAACCTTCCATTTCTCTTCTTTAATTATCATTTTTTTCTTAATTTTGTTTTGTTTTCATTTTTTTCCTCTTAATTATAAATTATTATATTTTCAAAAATATATAAATTTGCTAATTAAATTAGCTCTTCAATATTAGGATGGTTTAATGATAAATTAGTCAAAATATCTGAATGTAAATGTAATTATGAAAATCACATTTATAAAAGTATTTAATGGTCACAAACACAAATTACACAAGATAAACTCAACAAAACCATTAAATTATGCTAGAAACCATGTTAAAATATGTAACATAAATGGCATGAAAACACATTATGTTCACCATTTATTATGCATCTAACATGTGCTAGATAATGTGACGTGTGCAAGGTCTTATCCAATTTCTCTATTATCCTCTGATATCTCTATCTACATCACCCTCTCTGATGATGATCTCCCTATATAATGATCTAAGCGATGTGTTCTCTTGCATCAACCTCACAACAAGAAGGTAGTTAGATCATAAAATCATGCTATATGTTATCATAAAATATAGTTGAAATATCAAATCAAAATGATCATAATGTAAGAATATATACAATAGATAACTCATAGCAATACAATCATGTAATTTTAGCAATATCCTACTATCCCATATAGCATATATCTCAAAGCTTATTAAAATAAAAAATTTAACTATAAATGTCCATGGAAAATCAAATAGTTTTTCTTGGCAAGGAATTGGGATGTAACATCCTTCTCCCTTAAATATAGTTATCATCCTAGATTACTATTATTCTAACATAATTTATGAATTAAAAACATTTCTTAGCTAAGAAATAACATATTATAAAGTGTCAAATTAAGAAAATAAATGTGTAAACTACCTATAGAAATCATCATAGCTATCATAAGTATCACTATTCTTAGATTATTTGTCCCATAATACCCTCCTCTATGACATCTCCTTATTATGCAAACAAAGTTTGTGAGTGTCACTTCCTCTAAATGGTTTTATCATGACCACCTTAGGCTATAGAACCAATAAGGTAACCCTATATACTATAGGACTAACCACTTTTAATACCTTTAAGGGTTACACATATCTTGGTGAAATTTTTAATGACTTCCCAATATCATATTAAATCATCATTAAAACCAAAACAAATGGTCAGGGAGAATTCCACAAAACATTCTATCCCCTTTGCACATATTTCTATCATAGAGAGTGTTTTTTTAATTATAAAGAAAAGCATTTAGGGAACTATTATCACCTGGATTTTATCCTTTAAGGATATGACTAATCTCTCCTCATCAAAGTGTCACAATGGAATCATCTCTAGGCTTATGGGTAGCCTAATGATGAGGTGAATCTTTAGATAGGGATAACTTCCTTGATGTACCACTTTGGATTGTAACCACACCTAAACTTTGGGAGGGAAAGGGATAGAGATAAATAAAACAAAACTATACTAAGGGAGGTGATACACCAAATAGATTGATGACTTCCAACCAGCTACATGTTACACTTGAAACTAAGAGACAAACTGAACATACACTTCTCTAATCCACATCTTCTCACATCAATGTTACATTATGAGGTTATGAATGAATATGAAAAGATAGGAGGAATATAAAAGAGGCATTTAATTTAAATAGTGAATAGAATAACTTTCTAAATCCTTTACATTTCCTAAAACACTTCACATGCCCTGTAAGAAGATGTTTTCCAACTACAAATAGGATGAAAAAATGAAACAATATGTTAAGGAATCCATATTTTTCACTTATGAAAAATAAAAAATTCTAAATGAAAATAATAGGAACAATCATGGAAGAAGTAAAAACTAGTATTATTAGTGATTAAAATTTATGAAAATGAGTATGGCTTTTCCATACTCAGGTGTAACATAAGTTACAATGGCCAAAATGGCTAGTTCTTATAGAACCTAAGAGAGAGAGAGAACAAGAGATAAGTCCAAGGGTCACAAGGACAATTTTTAAGTGAATAAAATTATTTATTTGTGAATTATAAGAGGAAATTAGGTACACAATACAAGGTTAATAAGTACAAGTGTCCATCCAAGTCATCAAAATCTTGTAAAGTGGCAACAAATCCTCTTAACTGGCTCAAAAAAATTGCCTTCATGATTTGAAATTCATGAAAGCATCATAACTAATTAGGAATATTTAAAATTATTGGAATTAAGGGTAATTATTTCATAAATTCCTCTCCATGTATTATTTGTAGGTCTATTTCTCTATAAACTTCTAGAAGTGAGGAATCATCTATGGTCCAAACAACTTTCCTTTAATGCACCCTACACACTTGGCATAGAAATTGGCTTCAATTTTCCATTAAAGTCAATAATATGGATATAATGACACCTTTTAATACCCTACATGTCCTTATAATCATCAATGACACCTTAAAATGAGCTCACTTGAAGTTTTCCACCCTTCTCACTAGCCTGTCCACTATGCTAGTTTTGACTACCTAAGATGAGATCTCCTATTTAGGTATGTAGGAATTGTTTATAAGAATTAAATTAACATGGAGAGTTATAAAAATTCTTATTATTTATCCCCAAGTTTTTTTCATCTTCATATTACTCATAGAACTTGTACAATGTATAAAAGAGTCAATAAAATCCTATTTTGTATCCTATTCGTATAAGTCTATATAGCCAAAAAACATGGGGAATGTCTTTAGGGAGTCCTTAAAAATTTAAAATCATAATTATTATAAATTTTTTCCATTATATAATCTATCTAACTCCATTTTCTCAAATTGGTATTGACTGAGGGCTTATAAGGGTTTCAGGCATGTTTGACCTCTTAAGGTTCATTCCTAAAGCTATGACATCAAAATTTAAAAAAAAACCACAAAAACAAAATTTTATAGCTATAATATCATCCTTTAACTCCCTTACCATCCATTAAAATCCTTACAAAATATGTGAGAAATCAAACCTCTCCTATCGAGTTTGTTTTCTCCTTTCCTACATGCCTAAGTTGTCTTATGGTCCAAAAATAACTTATTTTTGGTTTAATTTTCACTCTAAAATATTTAAAACATATTATTTTATCCAATAAATATTTTTAAATAGGTTTTAATTCATATCTCATGTTATAAGTGGAAATGTCCTCTCATTTAGAATCTAGACTTCACCATGCCTAGTAAGATTAAGTACACCTTAGAGCTCAAAACGACATTTTATGGTTTTACTTACCTCAAAATAATTTATAAACTTATAAAATGATTAAATAATCATGATAAAATATTATATAAATCATATAAAATATTATAAGTGAAGATGACTTCCTCATCTAGCATTAAGCTTCACCATTCCTCATAGCCCTGACTGTAACCTTGCGAGTATGGAGCACCTTGTTGATTTTAACCTTCATGTTCTTAGTTTTC
This sequence comes from Torreya grandis, assembly GCA_037957365.1. Lineage (NCBI taxonomy): Eukaryota > Viridiplantae > Streptophyta > Pinopsida > Cupressales > Taxaceae > Torreya > Torreya grandis. The sequence goes on along the minus strand of JARHVA010006668.1, from coordinate 709,353 downwards.
ATTATTTTTATATGTGTTTTAAAACATTATAAACCTTAATATAATTATATTATATATTTTAGTCTACTTTTTTGTCATCATTCTCCAAATCTACCAATTTGTGCTTAGAAAGGAGTGCCCTCTATCTTGACAAAATAGAGGGTACTCCCCTGATCTATCAAATAATCATGGATAATTTATTATGTTATAAAAGTGATAAATATTTATTACACCAAAATTTATCTCTTGGTGACATCATTTTAACTTTAAAATCATTGAAGACCCAAGGTAGACTCCTTGTATGACAGACTGTGCAGGGTTCTTCATGAAGATTGTGTTTTGCACTTGAAAGTGCCTTCCCTTTGATTTTTTATCCATTATGATTGTGTTGTGATATTTTGATGATTATTATGAAATTTATTGAGTTCTAAAAATTATGTATAACCTCTACATATCCCTTTTCAATACCTTGACCAATCAAGACTAAGTATGATCTCTTGACGATGTTCTACATATGTTTCTTGTTTTAGAAGGTACCTATAGGTATTCCTAGCCTAAAAATAGCCTTATAACATTAAATTATACTTATATCAAATACTTTAGTGGTAATTTGTAATCATTTGGATCAATGTTCCTCTTATTCATTTCATATTCAAACTAAAAACACTACCTCCCCTATCTTGACTAAGATACTCTGCCTTTTCTATTCTTGTAGGTGCTTCTGAGATATCACTAAGCTTGGTAATTATGTTCAAAGGCCCTCCATGAAAAATGAGGTCCATATATAAGTAAATTTAAATTATTCATGCATATTTATTTTAAGTTCATATCAAGGATCTTCATTTTCTTACTATCTACCCCTTACAATCAACTATAGTTGACAGTGTGGGGCTTGTAAGTGCCTTTACCATTCTAGTCCTTGAAAATAATGAATTAAAACCTCTTTCAATCTATATATAACATTCCATAACTTCACTTTCTCCTTTTGTGCTTTAGAGTGAAGTATGTCCTCAAGGTGTTTAGTTCAAACTTCATGATCACCTTCAACTAGGTTGTAGGGCTACATTGCAAGGAAAAAGAACCTATAAGTAGACATATGGGGTAAAATATAGTATATCCTCATTTTGAGTGACCTTTAAAATCATGAATGTTACCTTCACCACTTAAAAAAAATCACACTATGTCAGCAAGGTCATGTTATAACTTTGGGTGACAAATGTCTCCTTTTGACTCAAAACTATAGATCAGACTACCCGTATTTAGTGTTTTTATAGGCAATTTTAGTCCTCAAAATTACCATCCTCCACTACTCATCTTCTCTTAAAACATTGAAAGGTCATTTTCCTAGATATAGGATATAATATAATCACATTAGGATAAATAAAAATTTATTTTAACCTTGTTATTTGATTCTCCCAAAACATACCTGGACCTCTATTTTGCTCTTTAAGGGACTTGATCCCAGAACTCAATCTTTGACTCCTTGAACATGATTTTCAACTCTAGCCTACTAAATTATCATTCAAAATGGATCCATAATGATAAAAAACACATTTAATTATCTCAAGGAATTTTATATCACTTATTTCTATGCCCTAAGACAAACTCCTTAGCTCTCTAAAGTGTCACATGTATGTGACCATTTTCCTATACATGTATCAAGTGCAAAATGGACAGTATACATTGTTTAGGCCTAATTAATAGACCAAGGCTCATTAAAAATAACCAAATGGTTTATAATAATTATAATGGTCTTGGAAATAACTTCAAAACCTCCATTTTAACATGATTTTTTTCCTTCATGACACTTGTACATGTTCATCAATGGTTGCCTGACTGTGAATGTTGTATATGACTATAAACTCATGGAAATTACCTTGAATAATGAAGTTTAAAATGTGAATTGAATTCATATAACATTTTAAACATGTGAAATTTCCTATCACAATCATCTAAAAACATGAACAAGCATGAAATTCCTAAAAAATAGTGAAAATTGCCTATAACTTAGAAAGGTGTATCCTCTTACAATTTTGAGCTACTTAACTTATCCAAACATCATGAAACATGAAAAAAAGAATTAATAGCATATAATTATTAAACAAAAATCATATTTAACCAATATTACTAGCTATATTGTATGAAAATTTCCAAACTAAAGTAAAACCTATAGGGTGCACAAAACAAGAAGAAGAAAAGTATAATAAACTTCACGAGGATGCTTCATGAAGCATAAAACAAAATTAATAAAACTATTAAAATTAAAATTAATTTATATATGTTTAATTTAACCTCCCAATTTTATTTTATTTGAAATCTCTTCTTTTGGCCATACCAAGTACAAACCTAAAGACTACTTTTGCTTGTCAAGAAGGGTGAAAAAGAAGCATAATGGTTTTGGGCCAAAAATGGCACTTATAGAGAACTTAAAATGTGAAAATGAGCTTGGTAATATTAATATACGTATAATTATCTTATCCCACGTGGCACACTTCCCCATGGGCTGTACAAGTGCTAAACTCATCTTTTTTCCTAATAAAAATGATCTTTCTTTTGAAGCACCTACCACTTTCAGTAACCAATAATTGATTAAGACATGTGAGGACACATGTAACATGAAATAACCTTTTTTATCCTTAACACTTCCTAGTAAATCCATAAAACTCATTAAATGCCCCTTTTTGACCTCAAAATGATTAAAATGACAAAAATGACTAAGGATCAAGCCTAGTATAACACTAAATGACATTAATTAACCTATAAAACACCTTGTGACATATTTATTAGACCCATAAAACACCTAAAAGTAAAATTTTTACCTAGGGGTGCCCCAATTTGACCTAAAAGTCAAATTTGATTAACAAATTAGTGACTCATAGGGGTAACATTCCTGCTATGCTAACTAAAACAATAGCCTTATTTGTCCATTGGGTTTAGGGATCCATTTGAAGTTTGAGAAACAATAAGTGGACTTTAACCATATTATTTGATCAATACAAGATAAATAATTACCTCAACCACAAAAAATAAAGGATACACAGAAGCAAATCAAACACACTAACAAGACACACACACACACACACACACACACATGTGCTCAAGGCACTTAGAAGAATAATTAAAAAAAATTATGAACTAGAAACCAAGCATACCTACTTTATAGGATCAAAAGGAAATTTTCTTGAATCATCATCTTAATGAGATGGATCATAGTGATAAGTATGTTTCTCTTTGGATTGGGTACTTTGTAGATCAAACATATTCCTTGGCACTTCACTTGACTTGCTCTCAAGTAGATCATATTAAAATAGGTCTCCAATATATACATATTCATTTTCACATACTTCATAATTATTCCCACTCTTCATTTAATGGTTAACATGCAACTTCTTTGTAGGCATGGCTTCAAGAGTATTAGTATCTTGTTTCTTAGAATATTGAGGCCAATAAGATCTTGTTCCATCCTTCAAAATATGATGTATTTCTCCCAAATCATTGAGAGTATTATATCCCATATTGATGACTTTAAACATGTCATCATGAAATGTATATGCTTATTTAAAGGATAGATTTTAAAGGTTGCATTTCCTTTGGATACTTACTTGAGTGTCAAGGTTTCCTTCTTCATCTTTAACTCGATCATAGCCTCCTTAAAGAGGAGTATAGAATACTCTAATTATTTTAAACAAGTCACCCAAAGGCTAAGTAATAACTTGCCTTTGCCCATCCATAGTATCTGTCAAATTTATGGAAGAGATAATGATCATTTCTTCTTCCTAATCAACTCAATCAAAAATTTCCACACAAAAAATCACTTCTTCATCATTTAGGACCTCTTGAGGGATATCAAGTTACATTTCAACTACCAAAACATGACTTTGGTTCTCAATGACTACAAGATATTCCATCTACATCTTTTTACTTCCAAGAGTAGGCATCTTGAAATCATATGACTTAGTTCAATGAGGATTTCAAGGAGTTATGTCTTATTCGATCAAGAGTTTTTGATTTTTATCAACCAAATACTCCTACTTAGGTTTCCATATCATAGGTGAATCAATTAAAAGATTTATGGTGTGAGGACAAGATTAACTAATTAGTTGAGGTGGCACATATAACTCAAAATCAGATTGAGAGTGAAGTGTAGGGGATTATTTTGGAAGCTCTTAAGGAAGGGGAGGTAGACCTTGGGCTATAATAATTTGGTTTTATTCCTTCCCCTTGATAATCACTTCAATCACATCTAATTTATATTTATCACTCTCTTGAGGGGGGTTATACGGGGTGTGTTTAGGCATAGGATCTTATTTTGGGTATAAAACTTCCATCACACCTTGACTTATCAACTTCATTCTTGACTCTAACTCTTTAATTTTCTTTGCTAGATTCACTTGGAAAAATATTTCTTGAAGTGTTGACAAAATTGACTATCTATTCAATTTAGGTTAACCTATATATCAAAAAATTTATTAGGGGGATTGTCATAAGTCATTTAGTGTTAATTCATGCTTGTAATAGTCTAATCTTGGTGAATTTGGCCCCACAAGTCATTTCAAGTATTTCTAAGGTCTTTTTAATAGCAAAAAATAGTGAATTTAATGACTTTAATATATTTATTGGGAATTATAAAAGCTTAAAAATATTTTTTTACATCATATGTGTCAATTCTAACTTCTAATAACTATTTTAGCTAACAAATTGGTAGAATATTCATAAAAGTAGTTTTTTTGAAGAAATAAGAGGTTTTAGGCACTTGTACAACCTATGAGGAATAATGGTATGCATGTTAAGGTTGGAATATAATCCTTCATATTCTTTAACCCATCCCTATGTTTATCTAGCTTTAGAAACACTAAAAATGGCTCAAAACCTTCCCAACTCTTTATTGCTCTATTGGAAAGTATTTTAAAGTTCACAGATTTGTAATTGGTACAATCAAATGGAGGATTTTTAGGTCTAGTGATTTTTGGGGAATATATTACATGATTTTAAATTAATTTTAATTTTAGTATTTTATATATTTTTGGGTTGATATTTATGAACCATCTATTAGAAGTTTTCCACTCCATTCCACTTGTTATTTCCCATACCTTGTAGGTTTCCTCTTCTATTGAGGTGGTCCATATGGTGTAATTTGTGGAATAAATTCATGAGGTTAAAAATATCTTCCTCGCCACATCCAAACTTTCCCCCATATAATTTTCATGTGTGGATCACTAGGGCACTTCCAAGTTTCCCTCTAGATCTTCGAAGGAGTGTTTTCTAGTTTTATAGATGAAGGTGATGTTTCCATGGTTTTAAGAGCTCATAAACCTTTGTGTTTATGTTTCATATCCTAAAATATCTCATTAAGTGTTGAGAGAAATCTGAAAACCATATTGGTATATAAAAATTCATGGAGACCTTTGTTGTTTTGAAATTAATGTTGTTTGTTTCCCAAGTTTTGGTTTTCATGTTACTGTAACAAGCCTATAGCAATGAAGAAGTGAAAAAAAGACATGAACAAGGAAGTGTTAAATTTAATGGTACCTAAATAGTTTTCTCTACAAAAAATGAGGTTATATATTCATTTAATATAATTATATTCTAGATGGTATATCTCATCTTAGTTGAAAGTACATCCTAAGTGTATGGAGGAGTGTAGAGAATTTATAATTAGCAAAAAGGGTCACACTTTGATGAGGGTAATACTAGGAGATAAGGATGGATTATAAAGGTAAAAATAGTTTTTTTTGTATATAAAATTTAATTTAAAATCACTAACATGAATCCTACATACAAAAATAACGTACAACCAACCTTCAAAGTGTCAAGAACACACACAACTGCAAATGGGATGAAGACAATTGGAGGGTCAAGTGCCTCCACAAGGCCAAGTGAGAATCTCCAAGGATTAAATATAATGATATAAACCTAAAATAACATGATGAGATAGATAAAATAATTCAAATTTATCAAATTTATCCACTTATGAGGTCAAAAAGCCCAATTTCACCATCAACTTACAATCACCTTCAAAAGTTAGTTGAGCTTCATGATAGTTGGAGGGGTAAATGGGGGAGTTATGAGATAAAATTTAGTAAAATGGGTACTCATGACCTAAGTAAGCCTCTCATGTATTCAAAAGTGATAAAAATAAGGTAAATTACTCTCTATATTGTCTCAAAGATAGGCCACTTTTAGGGCTTAAAACTTGTTAAAGAGAGAGAAAATGGTGGAAATTGAAGGTTAGGTTTGAAGTGTTTATAAAAAAAGTTTGGGAAAGCTTGGATAAGAATTTTAAAACATTAATTATCGCAAGGTTTTGGAACAAGCCCAGGTGTAATACATCCATGAAAGAGGATCCAAAACCACTAGGCGTACATCAGAGCTATGAACTCCATTAGAAAAATTATGGACTCCAATAATCTAGATTCAGACTCCTAAAACAAAAATATGGACTCCATTAGTACCCTAGGACATTAAGTAAAGTTTTTGGCAACTCCATGATGATCAAATATATGGATTCATATTGTATGAAATTGATACAAATGGAGGAGGGACCAATTCCTTTAACACTTTCTTATGGTTTTTAGGTTTTAGAGATGATAAAAGAATGATAATGACTTTAGAGAATATATTGGGACTTGAATCAACTCCTCATGTCATTTAAAAATCTCAAAAAATTTCCTAAGTGTCTCTACTAGGTTTCTCACTTCAGTGAGTCTAGAATGAGAACAATGATCACATAATGGAAAGAGTGGCAACTCAAATTTGGAGATATTTTAAGGTGTTTTAAATGGATATGAGCATATGAGGTGTCCTAACGTGTACCATAAGACCCTTTCTATTTATTAATTAGGGATAATAAGGATATGATAAGGTCAAGTGTCAAGAAAATTCTATAAGGAGTGATCACAATGATAGATGATGATTCTTCTGGTGGAAGAAAATACAAATGATTTATAAAACTTCCAATTTAGGTACATGATTCCTTGTAACTTTATCTTTTTAGTGAAAAATAGACACTTGCCCCTAGTCAGCTTTGGAATGCCCAATGAAGGCCAATGATGAAGTAAATTTCATGGAAGGTGCTCGAAGATATGTTATGCCAATTTTGGAAGAGGGTGATTGTTTGGAATGGAAGCATATGAAAATCAATTTTTAAATCCTCTTACACTTCACCTACATGCATTGTAACTAGTTTCCACATTTTGACACATGTCCTTATGTCTCTTATTATTTTTTTCCCTCTCTCTCTTTCTAATTACTAGAAGTATGAGCCATTTTGGCCATTGTAAAATAATACCACATTTGGTATGGTGAATATCTATTAGAATAAAATTGTATTTTTCTTTTGAAAATTGAATACAAGTCTAATTCCTAGTTTTGAACATCTTTGTCTAATTGTGAGAGAGATGAATAGTTAAGTTAAGTGATAATATCATCATTGCTTCCTATATCCTTCATGTTTAAGCAAGATTTATAATCTAACAAGTCATGTGAAGTGTAGTTATGATACTAGGATCCTCTTTAATCAAGTTATTGTCTCTATGGTGTGCAATCTACCCCTAGACTAGTTGTCTTGTTGATTGTCTCATGTATGTTACCTTCACATTGAATAACTTATGTTAATATCCTTTAAGGCTTGGAGTTGGTCTTAGAAATATTTTTTATTTAATAGAATTATTATATTTTTTGGTATATCGCTTGGTGAATCACCAATTTATCATAGTTTTACTTCATGCAAAATTCTAACTCTTTCCCTATAATCAAGCATTAGAGTAGTTTACAAGCATTTCAAAGAAGATATAGGGATTTATCCCTCATAATAATATAGATTCATATCTCTTACAAGTTCCCACAAACTTGAGAGATGACTCCATGTTGCATCAAATTTAAAGAGCTAAGTAAAGAGTTCTAGGCTGAAGAATTTGATGCCAAAAGTTTTGGCATGCTCGATGTGATAACAGGTCCTAATTATTTCCATGTAAATGTAAATTTTGGACTTGAAAAGTCTAAGGTTGTATAAGTGTTCTTAATTTATCATTTGGTGATTCTAAAAGCTGATAATTTCTTATTGTAGATCAAGTTATTCACATTATACTTCATGGTCTTCACTAGATCATCTTCTAGTAGAGCCTTCAATCATGTCCCTCTACCTGAAACTCCTCTTAAAGAAAAACATCCTAAACCATTTTTAGAATTTTGAAATCTGGAATAAGAAGGTTTTGAAGAGGAATAATAAGAAGAAGAGGATATGGGAGATTAAGAGGAGGAAGAAGAGATGGCTAGAAGACATCCTTTCCCAGCCTTCAACACTCAAAATCCAATTAACCTTCCTACATATGATCTTATTCCTCCTAATGCTACAAAAAGTCTCCCTAAATTGAATGGAGGTCTTATTACCACATCTAAACACATTAGGGACATTTAACACTTTTTCAACTTCCATAATATCACCCAAGATAACATATCTATTATATTACTTACCATGTCTCTAAAGGGTAAGGCACTTGATTGGTATATAACTTTAGAAGGTGGTTACATTACTAATTGGGATGACTTTGGATATTTTTTGGTGGATAATTTTTACAATAAGAGTGACAATAACTCACTGATTCACTAGATAAATGTGATAAAGAGATGTCCTAATGAATCCATGGGATATTTCAATGAAAGGTTTCAAAGGACATGGTGTGGGTTGCCACCTATCACGAGGCCTCCTCCAAGCTTTGTATTCCCCACCTATCTGAAGGCTATTGGCACTGATGTGGTAGTAATGTTTCAATAAATGGGAGGATTTGCTTTACTTGAGGCATATGAGATAGACATTGAATTTGATAATAGTTTGATACAAGATAGTAAATTACCTCTAAGAGTCTCCATGCCATTATTGTCTCATAATTTAGTTTAATCCCCAAGCATAGCACAAATTCCCAATACCAATTTCAAACCTAAAACCACTCCCAAGAAGGTGAAAAATGCTATAAATAAGGATGAGATGATTCATTCTTTACAAGCCTAACTCAAACCATCATAAATGTATGCAAGTTCTCTCAATCATCAACAATATCCTCAATAAGGATATAGACCTCCACCCCAATATACTAACTAAAGAATAGGAAAAGGTCAAAAAGGTTTCAATAGGTAGCCCAATTCCTATAATCCTAATTATAATCCATCCACAAAGGTTTTTATTCCAATCCACACCAATCTTGTTCAAGGAGAGGAACATTTGGATCATTGGGGGCAATATCAAGGTCATTTTATACATAATTTTGGAGAAGGTAATCAATATTTGGTAGCTCAAGAAGGAGATACTCCTTATGTTACAAAAAATAAGAAAATCTTATGCAAAGGGATTTTCAAAGAGAAGGTAGCAGCCAAAGTACTATTTTTATGAACTTACAAGTAGAAGAAAATTATGTATTGAATCAAAATACATTAGTTACAGACAACAAAAGGGATAAAAGGATGTCTTTAGGAGATAATCCAATAACAAAAGTGACTCCAAGTAGTGCCTTTTCAAGGCCATAAAGTGCAAGTATCAATGTAATATATCGTACTAGTCACACTACTCCTCAAAGTTAGAATGTGAGCAAAGCTGCCAAACCTCCAATAAAAAAATTTCTATCTCCCTCATTGCATTAAAGAATTCAAGACAAGGTTAATATTTTCTCTCTAAACATTATTTATTCTTTGAAGTATACCAAGACAAGCATTTCTCTTTAGGAATTCTTGCATATTCCTAGCCAAAGGGAACTTCTACAAAAACAACTCTCAAACATTCATGTAAACCCTAAAGTTCCAAGACAAAATGGTGTAGCCCTTACCAACACACCTAATTATGTCCTATAACCATCCACCAAATCTGAAAATCCTCCACCTTTCTACCTCACACTCATTGTGGTAGACAAATTGGTTCACAATTACATTATGGATAGTGGAGCTAGTACCAAGGCTATGCTTAAGGTGGTTGCTAACAAGTCAGGACTAAAGTATGAGCCTCATAATAAGGGTGTGTTATAGTTGGATGGAACTCCAGATAAGATGGTGGGTTTGGTTAAAGTTTTGAAAGTTTTCTTGCATGATTTTCCATGTTTCCCCATCCTACAAGACATTGTGGTGGTTGATCTTCCAACTCATTTTGTTATATGCTTGTCAAGAGACTTTATGGCTAAGATTAGAGGGTACATTATAGATGATTGGTCTTTTCTAACTTTTATAACAAGATATGGAGATAAATTAACTATAATAACATAACCCTTGGAAAGGTTTCACATTTAACCATATGTGGAGATATGTTCGAATCAGAATTGTATAATTAGTAAGCAAGAAGTTGCTATTGGTGGTCAAACATCCTTTCCCCTTGATGGTGTTTATGACCTCTTTCATGATTATTATGGTACTAAAACTTATGATCATAATCCCTATACATTCCTAGAAGAAACTAAATTGGGGGTATATTGTATGCATGAGAAGAACATTCCTATACCATCACTCACTAATGAGGATCATGAACTTGAAGGGATATGGGAAATGTTTTCTTTATGGCTCTAAAAGCAAGGTAGGGGTAGGATCTGGTGTCATGTTGGTTTCTCCCTCAAAGAACCAATATTACTCTTCATATAGATTCCATTTTAGCTATATTTAAAATTTGGTAGAATATGAAGGCTTGGTTCATGGCCTCTAATGGGAAAAGAGAAAGGGAATCAAGAATTTGAAAGTATATGGATATAGTGAATAAATTATACATCAAGTGAGAAACCAAGATATAGCCAAGAACCCTTTGCTTAAGTCCTATAATCATAGGTTTTGGGATCTAATGGAGTACTTTGATGCTTTCAATATCTGACCTATACCAAGAGATTCAAATAAACAATTTGATAGGTTGGATATAATAAGAACACACTTTGCTATAGTTTATGATGTAAGTAAAGAGAAGGACTAACCTCACATCAAGGTCATTGTGAGACCTTCTATTCCAGATAATGAAGTTTCTTGTAAATTTTTTGAGAGTGATAAACACATTGTACACTTTATAAAAAATGAAGCAAAATTTTCTTCAAAGAACCAAAATAATCTTCGCAATCAATATAACAAACAAGTTATTCAGCTGAAGATAAACAAGATACCAAAGGGGTTGGTTACTTTGGAGAGTGTGTTCAATGAATATCATCAAATAATGAAGGAAAAGGTAAGCATTATACAAAGGAAGATAACTAATAAATAATCTTGATATTTAAGGACAAACTTCTAAAAATTGGTAAAATATGTTCTTTTTCTGAAAGGTGAGCCTTCATTGAATTGTGTAAAGAATTTCATGATATATTATCTTAGGAATACAAGGATTTGAAATGGTTTGATCTAAGTCTATCTCATCACACCATTGAGTTAGAACATGGAGGTAAACCAGTTAGGTAAAAGCAAATGCCTATCAATCCCAAGATAGAGGAACTAATGAAAAAAGAGCTAACTAAATTGATTGAGTCTAGGATTATTTTTCCTATAAAAAACTCAAATTGGGTAGCTAACCTTGTACCTGTTAAAAATAAGATTGTAAATATCAGACTTTGTGAGGATTTTAGGGATCTCAATATAATTTCAATCAAAGACCATTATCCATTACCTTTCATGGAGCAGATTTTGCAAGTGGTTTCAGGTTCTCAATGCTTTTCACTACGTGATGGTGTTAGGATAAAATAAAACACATATTTATCCACAAATCACATACAAGATAAACTATGAAATGAATCAATTAAACATACAAAAAATAATCATAAACATGAACAAAATAGGAGACCCCAGATTTAACGTGGTTCACCCAAGATGGGCTACATCCACCAAACTTGTCCAGTATATTATTTCCATCAATACAAGGGAGAAAAAAATCCTCCAACAAAACATGTTACACCTCTCTTCCTTCTCTACCTCCTCTCTATTACAAAAAAAATCATCTTTCATCTCAACCATGTAATAATACATTTTAGGGCAAAAAACACCTAAACATAACTTGCACCATTAGATCTAGAAACCTTTAATCAATAGCCCAAATTGACTAATAAATTACAAAAATATAAGATTTTAACCCCCCTACAACCCCCCACACCATTGTGGATACAAAGAAAGGGATCTAAAACCTGATTGAAATAACATCATATTTTTAACATCTAATATTGGAGGAAAATCAAGATCCACACCTAATAGATGACTATTTAGGTTATAACCAAATATTGGTGAATGAGGAGGATCAGTTCAAGACATCATTTACCACAAAATTTGAATCATTTACATATAGAAATATGTATTTTGGTTTGTCTAATTATGGTGATACCTTCTAAAGTGCAATGGACATGGCCTTTAAAGGTTTGATCAATGAGTTTTTACTCGTATACCTTGATGATATAACTTTTTTTTTGAAGATGATAATGAACACATGAAACATCTAAGGCAATTATTTGAGAAGTGTAGAGAGTTTGGAGTTTCTCTTAATCCAAAAAAATGTACCTTTTCTATTCATGAAGGCAAGTTATTAGATCACATTGTGTCAAAAGAAGGCTTGTCTATTCATCCTAAAAGGATTGAAGCCATTATAGGCTTGTCTTTACCTCTACACAAGAAATTTTTGCAAAGTTTTTTGGGTAAGATCAACTTTCTAAGAAGGTTTATTCTAGGATTTGCTACTTCAGTGAAACCTATCACAACCATGCTCAAGAAAAACCAATATTTTTCTTGGACAAAGGAAGGTAAGAATAGTTTTGAGGAAATTAAACAAGAAATTGCCCAATCTCATACTCTTTTGAATCCAAAATTTGCCAAGGATTTCATAATATATATTTTTTCTAACCTTGACACAATCTCAGCTATGCTTATGTAAAATAATGATGAGGAAATTAAACAAACCATTGAATTCTTTAGTCAAGGATTAGAAGACTATGAGGTCAAGTACACATTTGTTGATAAACAAGCTCTAGATGTGATGAGAGATTTGAAAAAGTTTAGGCACATGGTTTAAAATAACAAGATACATGGCATGGTCTATCATCCTAACACCAAAGACTTCCTCCTCAACAAAGACCTCAATGAGAATAGAGTTTGGTGGATCACAAAGTTAATTGAGTATGATGTTGATATCAAGGTAACAAACTTGGTAAGAGGAAAGGGGTTGTGTGAAAATCTAGATTCAGATCTTCAAGATCCAAGGGAAGAAGTCTTGGTCAATCAAACTCATCCCCAACTAGCTAGTCACATACCAATTCAAAGTTGGACAAAAGACATCATTGGTTTCTTCCAAAATGGTGAGTGTCTTAATGGTTTGAACAAGTAACAAAGAAGGTATTTTATATTTCAAACCATTCCTTATTGTATTGTATATGGTATTATATCTTTTAGGGATGTGAATGGTGTGCTACTAAGGTATGTTGAAAATGATTAGTTTGGCATCTTACTAGAAATGTTTCAGAATGGTGTAGATGGAGATCATTTCTCCCCAAAAATAATAGCTACAAAGTTAATGAGGGCTAGGTATTATTGGCCTAACATCTTCAAGGATTGATACTCTTGGGTTAGGAGGTGTCCTCAATGTGCCTTTCTTGTGGGAAAATAAAAATTTTTAGCCCTTCCATTGAATCCCATCCCAGTATACCAACCTTCGATGTAATGGGGCCTTGATTTCATTGGTATGATCAACCCTCCCTCTAGTGATGGGCATAAATGTATATTGACTACAACATACTACTGTAAAAGGTGGGTAGAGTCTATAAAACTAAAAGAGGCAACTAAAAATGCCATCTTGGAGTTCTATGAGAGCATCATAACAAGGTTTGGAGTTCTATACACTATCATTTCTGATAATGCACTAGCTTTTATGAGTATAAAAACTTTTGATTGGGAAAATAAGAATGGATTTTACTTGATTAATTCATCTAATTATTACCCCAAAGGTAATGGATTGGCTAAGTTAACTAATAAAAATATTATTAATATTATCAAGAGGACCTTGGAAAATAATCAAAGGCAATGGCATATCAATTTGAAGACAACCCTGTAGGTTGAAAGGATTACTCCTAAGAGGTCAACTGGCAATTCTCCCTTTATGCTTGTCTATGGAAGGGAAGCTATATTGTCTATCTCTCAAGATCTACATGCTATAGAACTTTAAAAATAGCTAGAACTACTTTAGAATACTCTATTTTAGGTCAAATTAGCTTAACTTATGTAGTTACAAGAAGCAAGAGATAATACCCACAGGACTATGGAACACCATCAAGTGTTCATGAATAAGTATTTTAAAAATAGATCAAGTACTAGAGTGTTCAAATAAAGTGACATAGTTATGAAATGGGATGAGGATAGAGCTAAACCAAGTAGACACACAAAATTTGATGCTTTGTGGAGTGGCCCTTACATCATTAACAAGTGTAAGCAAAGCAACTCCTTTCATCTGACCCAGATGGATGGATAATATTTACCTATTCCTATGAATGGGGTATATATATATATATACATATATATATATATATACATATATATATATATATATATATATACATATATATGTGTGTGTGTATATGTATATATATACATATACATATATATATATATATATATGTATATATATATATATACACACACAGACACACACACATATATATATATATATACATATATATACATATACATATATATACATATATATATACATATATATATACATATATATATATATATATATTTATGCTATTAGTCCTTGTGAGGTCTATTCTATACATAGTATCATAGGTGTGTGCTTCTTTTTTTGGTTGTGTTCCGTAAGTGTTTTAGTTGAACACATGTGTGTTTCCTTTGGGTGTGTCTTATTGTGTGTGGTTTCCTTTAGTTTGGTGTGTTTTTTGAAGGAATTTGAGTGTTATAAATGTGTTAGAGAGACTCCATGGCCCAATGGACAAGATAGAATAGTGGTCTTAGTTATAGCAGACATACCACCCTTGTAAAATTGCCAAGAATGTTGACCAAATTGATTATCTACTCAATTTGGTTCAACCTACATAGAAAATATTTATATTATAGGGTATGTAATAATTAATTTAGTGTTAATTCATGATTTTAATACTATAATCATGGTTAATTTTGCCCCATATGTCATTTTAAGTCTTTCTAAGATCTTTTCAATAGCTAAAATAGTGCATTTAATGTCTTGTATGGATTTTTAAAGAATTATGAAAGCTTAAAAAGATGATGTTACCTTATATGTGTCAATTCTAACTTATATTAACTATTTTATCTGATAAATTGGTGGAGTGTTTAGAAAATAAGTAGTTTTCTTGAAGAATTAAGAGGTTTTAGGCACTTGTATGGCCTATGAAGAAAAATGGTATGTTGGAGTGTGACCCTTAAGATTATCTGAACCATACCTATGTTTTTATAGCTTTATAAACACTAAAAATGGCTCAAAACCTTCCCATCTCTCCATCACTCTCTTGGAAAATGTTCTAAAGTTCACAGATTTATACTTGGTATGGTTAGTTGGAAGAGTTTTAGTTATAGTGATTTTGGGGGAGGATAGTACATGAGTTGACCTTCATTTTCATAGTATGAGTTTAGATATTGGTGGCATGATATTTATGAACCATCTCTTATAAGTTAGCCACTATATTCTACTTGTTATTTCCCATACCCTTTAGGTTTCCTCTTTTGCTAAGGTGGTCCATATGGTCTAATTAGTGGAATAACTTCATGAGGGTAAAAATATATTCCTCACCACATCAATCCTTTCCCCTATCCATTTATCATGTGTGGAGCACTATGTCACTTCTAGGTTTCCCTTTGTATCTTTAAAGGAATGTTTTATGGTTTTGTAGATGAAGATGATGTTTCCATGGTTTCAAGAGCTCCTACACCTTTGTGTTGATGTTTCATATCCTAAAAAAGCTCATGAAGTGTTTATATAAATTTGAAAACCATATTGATATATAAAACTACATGGATACCTTTGTTATTTTGAATGTAATGTTGTTTGTTTCCCATGTTTTAGTTTCCATGTTACTGTAGCAAGCTTATAGCAATGAAGAAATAAATAAAAGACATTAAGAAGGGAGTGGTGACTTGAATGGTATCTAAAAAGTTTTGTCTACCCAAAATTAAGTTATATATTCATTGAAGATAACTCTAGTATGTATGGTACATCTCATATTAGTTAAAAGTACATCCCAGGTGTATAGAGGATTGTAGAAAAGTTGCAATTGGCAAAGGTCACACTTTAATGAGGGTAATGAACTCCTAAGAGACAATGATGGATTATAAATGGGGAAAAAGTGTTTTTTTTTCCTATGATAGGTCATTTAAAGGCACTAACATGACTCCTACATGCAAAAACAACCTACATCAAACCTTCAAAGTGTCAAGAACACACACAACTGCAAGTGGGATGAAGACAATTGGAGGGTCAAGTGCCTCCACAAGGCCAAGTAAGAATCTATATGGCTTGAATATAATGTTAATGACCTCAAATAACATGATTAGATACATAAAATAGGTAAAATATATCAAATTTCTCCACTTATTTGGTCAAAAAGACCAATTTCACCCTTAACTTACATACAATCACCTTCAGAAGTTAGTTTTGAGTTTCATGCTCTTTAGAGGGGTAAATGGGGGAGTTATGAGTTTAAATTTTTTAAAATGGGTCATAATTATGTAATGAATCCTCCCATGTATTAAAAATTGATAAAAAGGAAGGGCTAGTACTCTCTATTTTGTCTTAAAGATAATCTACTTTCACAGCTTAAAACTTGCATAAGATAGAGAAAATAGTTGAAATTAAACGTTATGTTTGAAGTGGATATGAGCACATGTTGGGGAAATCCTAGATAAGAATGGAAAAAAATAATTAAATATCATAAGGTTTAATAATAATCTCATGTGTGATAAATCCATAAAAGAGGATATAAAGCCACTAGGCCTATAATAAAACTATGAACTCCATCATAAAAACTATAGACTCCGTTAGTCCAGCTTCAAACTCCTATAGAAAAACTAAAGACTCCATTAATACTCTATGACCTAAAGTAAATTTTTTTAAAACTCCATGAGGATCAATTCCATGGATTCATATTATATGGAATCCATATGGATGGAGCAGGGGACCAGTTCCTTTGACACTTTTTTGTGTTTTGAAGGTTTTGGAGATGACTAAAGGATGATAAAAAATTGAGAGAATATATTTGGACTTAAATAATCTCCCCATGTGATATAAAAAGATATTTTTTTTCCTAAGTGTCTCTACTAGGTTTCTCACTTTAACCAATCTAGAATGAGAAAAGTGATAACATAGTGGAAAGAGTGACAACTCAAATTTGGAGATCTTTGAAGGTGTTTTGGATGGAGATAATCATATTAGGTGTCATAAAATGTGTCCTAAAACACTTGGTACATATTAGTTATGGATAATAAAGATATTATAAGGCCAAGTGTCGAGAAAATTCTAAAAGGAGTGATCATAATGATAGATGATGATTCTTCGTGTGCAAGAGAATATAAATGATTTGGAAAACTTCCAATGTAGGTAAAGGATTACTTGTAACTTTCTCTTATCAATGAAAAAGAGACACCTACCCTTAGTCAACTTTTTAATGACCAATTAAGGCCAATGATGAATGCAATTTCATGTAAGGTACTTGAAGAGATGTTATGCCATTTTTGGAAGAGGATGATTGTTTGGAATGCACACATATGCAAATCACTTTCTAACTCCTCCTACACTTCAACTACATGCATTGTAAGTAGTTTCTACCTTTGGACACATGTAATTGTGTCTTTTAGACTTATTTTTCCCCTCTCTCTTTCCAATTTCTATAAGTATGATCCATTTTGGCCACTATAAACTGATACCACATCTAGTATGGTGAAGCCATACTAGAATAACATTGTAATTTTATTTTGATCATTGAATGCAAGTGTAATTCTAAGTTTTGAACATATTTTTATAAGTCTGAGAGAAATTAATAGTGAATATAAGTGATAATATCATCCTTTATTCCTCTATCCTTTGTGTTTTAGCAAGAGTTCTGATCTAACAGGTCATGTGAAGTGTAGTTAGGATACTAGGCTCCTCTTCAAGCTAGTTGTTATATTTATGGTGTATAATCTGCCCCTGGACTAGTTGTCTTGTTGATTCTCTCATGTATGTTACCTTCACATTGAATTCCTTATGTTAGGATCCTTTAAGGCTTATATTTGGTCTTAGAAAGCTTTGTTATTAAATAGAAGTATGATAGTTTGTGGGATATCTCCTTGTGAATCACCACTTTATCATAGTTTTAATTCATGCAAACTTCTAACTCTTTCCCTATAAGCAAGCATTACAGTATTTTACAATATTTTTAAAGAATATATAGGGAGTTATCCCTCATAATAATATATATTCATCTCTCTTAAAATTTCCCACAAACTTGAGAGATGACTCCATGTTGCATAAAAATATAGGAGATAAGTAAAGAATTATAGGGTGTAGAATTTGATGCCAACATGAAGTTCATAGGAGTCTTCATAAGAATGAGTATAAGAGGGTTAACATGGAAGATAAGAGGTTCCTTGAAGAAGGGTGCAAGGGACTTACAAAGTATCCACATCATTCTCAACTTCACACTCCTTAACAATGCTTTTATCCTCTTTCTTTCCCCATGATTACACTATCTAAATCTAGCTTAGGATATTAGGATTAGAATTATTTTATTGAGGTGGTGATGTAATTTAAGGATTATATGAAGTTTTCAAGGAATTTGGAATCTCATTAGGCTTGGATTCTCGACCTTGTCTCCAACTTGGAATCTCATATCTAGAGGTCTCTCCTTGAGATGGGGATTCAATATGAGAGGGAAATAAGGGATTGATCTCCATTTATTTTTTTATAACATGTATTATTTCATATTCATATTATCCAACTCATTTTTACTATCAATATTATCTTAAAAAATAAGGTTTCTCCTTTCAACTCTCTCTTCCAACTAATTGGGAAAATGATGACTTTTATATCCTTGATTGGGCTCATGAGTAGGGATCAAATATAGCTAATAGAGAACTTGGGGAAGTGGATATGAAGTTTGATAGGTTTGGTGAGGTTACCTTTCATGAACTACTATCATATCCTCTAAGGAAGAAACTAGGCCACTCACATCAAGAACCTCACTTGTGAGCCTTTCCCAATTGGATTTCTCAATAGGTACCCACTCTATTTTGACCACCTCTAATGCATCTTTCACATTATGAATAATATCACTATGAACCTCTTGAAAGAATCCCATTAAACTATTAGGCTCCAAAATGTACCTCTCATAGCCCAAAAGTATTTGTTGGAAGTTGCAAATGGATGGACTTGAGAAGTGACTAGGTTGACTAGGAGGAGCATGAAATTGAGAAGGCTATCTATAAGACTACTACATTTCATGAATGAGTTGATACACCTCATTTTGAAGCTATTAAAATTTATTATAGGGCTGATTAATAACTTGTTTTTGTTGATATGGATTGGCACAAGCTTGAAATGTCTCACCAACTTGTGTAAAATAGTACTAAACACTAAAATTAGCCATGAAACTTCATTAAAAGCAAGAACACAAAGGATAATGTTACCAAAAATATTCAAATGATAACATGTGATACTTGACCAATTGATATATCTTTGGAATTGATATTAATGCTTGGATAGATGCCTCCAAAAGTTGAATATTGAGAGACAACACCAAAAATCTCTCAACTTCTTGGACCAAGAGTCCCATTGGGCATGCCAAAAACCATTGTCACTTGGATTTACACCCTTTGAGGAGATTCCTAAGCTCTCCACATCCAATTTTCATAATTGAAACAACTATAGTCTTGTGGGTAACCTAATGACGAAGTGAATCTCTAAATAGGGATAGCTCCATTGATGTACCACTTTGGATTGTAACTATACCTAAACATTAGGGGATGAAGGGAGAGAAATAACTGAAATCAAACTATCCAGAGGGAGGTAATACACCAAATAGATTGATGACTTCCAACTAGTTGCATATTACACTTGAAACCAAGAGATAAGTTGAACATACACTTCTCTAATCTACATCTTCTCACATCAATGTTGCATTATAATGTTATGGATGAATATGAAAAGTGAGTAAGACTAGAAAAAATGCCTTGAATGTCACTAGTAAATATAATAACTCACTCAATCCTTAACATTTCCTAAACACTTCACATGCCTTGCAAGAAGAAGATTTACAACTACAAATAGGGGGAAAGAATGAAATGACATGGTAAGGAATTCATAGTCTTCACTTATGCAAAATCAAACATTCTAAATGGAAAAACTAATAAAAATCATGGATATGTAAAAATAATTAGTATTAATGATCAAAATGTATGCAAATGAGTAGGGCTTTTCCATACTCAAGTCGAGCATAAGCTACAATGGCCAAAATGGCTAGTTCTTATAAAACCTATTAGAGAGATGAGAAGAGAGAAGCCCAAGGGTCATATATTTAATTTTCAAGCTGATAAAATAAATTAATTTGGCATGATAAGAGGATATGGGAAAAATCATGAAATTTTAGGAAGTATAAGTGTCCATCCAAGTCATCAAACTCTTGCAAAGTGGCATAAAATAGTCTTAACTGGATCAAAAATTTTACCTTCATGATTTGAGATTATTAAACACATCATAAATAACTAGGAATATTTTTAATTATTAGAATTAAAGGCAAGGATTTAAAACATGCCTCTCCATGCATTAGTTGCAATCTTATTTCTTTAGAAACTTTTAGAAGTGAAACATTATCATTTATAATATAAAAACTTTCCTTTCACGTAATCTGCACATTTTCCCTCAAAATTGGCTTTATTTTTCCATGAAAATCCATGTGAGGGATTGGATGACACCTTTAAATATCCTCCATGGCCTAAGAATCATCAGGGAGAGCTTACAATGAGCTCACTTGAAGTTTTCCACCCTTCTCACTTGCTTGCCCACTATGCCAGTTTTGATTAGCTAAGATGAAATATACTATTAAGGAATTTAGGTGTTATAAATATTTAAATTAACATGGGGAGTTATCACAAGTATTAATATTTCTCCCAAATTTTGTTTCATATTTAGACTCTTCCTAGAACTTGCATAATAGATGAATCTATCAAGAAAAGATTATTTTGTACCTTGTTCATACAAGTTTGTATATAAAAAAATCATGGGGAATATATTTAGGGATTAATTTTCAATTTAAAATCACCATCCTAATCAAACTTGTCCATTAGAGTATCTATCCAACTCCATTTTCTCAAATTGGCCATCACTAAGGGTTTGCCAATGTTTTAGGCCTATTTGACCTCTTAAGGTTGATTCGTAAAGATATAACATATAACATGAAAAAAAAATTAAAAAAAAACTTTAATACCTATTATAAAATCATTAAACTCCCTTGAAATCCATGCAAATCTTTTTGAAAGATGTAAGCAATCAAACCTCTACTATCAAGTTTATTATCTCCTTTCCTACATGCTTGAGTTATCATAAGGTCATAAAATGGATTAATTATGGTTTATTTTTCACTCTAAAATATTTAAAACATTATTTCACCCCATAATTTTTTTTAAATATGTTGTAATGCATATCTCATCTTATAAGTTCAAATGTCCTCTCATTTGGAATATAGGCTTCACCATGCCTAATAAGATTGACTGCACCTTAAAGTTAAAAATGACATTTTATGGTTTTGATTTCCTAAAAATATATTATAAAATTTTAACATGATCCCATAATCATTCTCCAATGTATATAAATAATATAAAAGACAAGAAGTGAAGATGACTTCCTCATCTAGCACTAAGTTTCACCATTCCTCATAGCCCTGACTATAACCTTAACAGTATGGAACACCTTTTTGAGTTTAAATTTTATGTTATTTGTTTTAAAAAATTTAATAGGTTTTTTAATATATTATAAACCTTTATATAATTCTATTTTATCTTTTAGTCTACTCTTTCATCCTCATTCTCCAAATCTACTAATTTATGCTCATAAGAGAGTGCCCTTTATCTCTAAAAAAATAGAGGGCACTCCCCTACTCTCTTAGACAATGATGGATACTTTAGTGGGTTCTCAAAGTGATAAATATGTCTTTTACCAAAATTTATCTCTTTTTGACATCATTTTCCTTTTCAAATCATTAAATACCCAAGGTAGACTCCTTATATGATAGACTGTGCATGATTCTTCATGTGGACTGTGTTTCACACTTGGAAGTACCTTCCCTTTGATTTTTTATCCATTATTATGGTTTTTTTAGGTTTTTATGATTATTATTAAAGTTATTCAGGTATTAAAATCACTTATAACCTCCAAAAATCCATTTCTAAGACTTTGACCAGTCAAGACTGAGTATGATCTCTTGACTATGTTCTGCCGATGATTCCTATTTTAGAAGGTACATGTAGGTATTCCTAGCCTAAAAATAACATAAAAACATTAAGCTATACCTATATTAAGTCATTACATGGTCACTTGTCATTATTTGGATCAATTTTCCTCCTATTCATGACATCTTCAAACCAGGAACACTACCTTCCCTATCTTAACTAAGATACTCTACCTTTTCTATTCCTATAGGTTCTTATGAGATATCACTGATCTTGATCATGATTTTAAAATTCATTCCATGAAAAATGAGTTAGATCTAGTAGTAAATTTAAATTATTCATGCATATTAATGTTATGTTCATATCAAGGATATTTATTTTCTTACTCTCTACCCCTCATAGTCAACTACAGTTGACTGTGTGGGGCCTATAAGTGCCTTACTATTCTAGGCCTTGAAAAAATTTAATTCAAACATATTTGAATATATAAAAAACTTTCCTTAGCTAAAATTTATCCCTTTTTATTTTAGAGTGAATTCTTTCCTCAAGGTGTTTAGTTCAAACTTCATGATCATCTTTAGCTAGCCTATAGGGCTCCATTGTGAGGAAAAAGAACCTATAGGTAGACATATGGGGTAGAATACATTATATCATCTTTTTGAGTGACCTTTCAAATCATGAATTTTAACTTCACCACTTATAAACACTTACACTATGGTGGAAAGGTCAAGTTGTAACTTTGGGTGACAAATGTCTCCTTTTGACTCATAACTATAGATCAAACTACCTATATTCAATGTTTTTATAAGCAATTTTAGGCCTCAAAATTACCATCCTCCACTTCTCATATTATATTAAAACCTTTCAAGATAATTATAATATATTTAAGATACAATATAATTACATTATAATTAATAAAATTTAATTTAACCTTGTTATGTGATGCTCCCAAAACACCCCTAGACCTTTGCTTTGGATTTTAGGGACTTGATCCCAAAACTGAGTTTTTGACTCCTTAAACGTGATTTTAAACTATATACTACCAAATTATCATTAAAATTGGATAACTAATGATAAAAAATACATTTCATGATGTCAACGAAGTTTCCATCACTTATTTATGTGTTTCAAGATAAACTCCTTAGCTCTCTGAAGTGTCACCTTTAGGTGACCATTTTCCCATATGGGTAGCAAGTGGAAAATTGACAATATACACTATTTAGGCCTCATGAATAGACCAAGACTCATTTAAAATTACCAAATGGTTGATAATGATTATAATGGTTTTGGAAAAAACTTCAAAAACTCCATTCAAATATGAGTTTCTTCCTTTATGACACCTATATATGTTCATCAATGGTTGTCTGACTGTGAATGTTGCATATGACTGAAAACTCATGGAAATTACCTTGAAGAATTAAGTTTTAAATGTGAATGGAATACATAACACATTTAAAACATGTGAAAGGTCCTATCACAATCCTTTGAAACCATGAACAAGCATGAAATTCTTCAAAATAGTGAAAACTACCTATAACTTAGAAAGGTGTATCCTCTTACAACTTTGAGCTACATGAATCATTAAAACATCATGAAACTTGAAAAAAAAAATTGTATAAGATTAGGATTAGTAAAAAATCATATTTAACCAATATGACCTATCATATTATACATAAATTCCCAAACTAAAGCAAAACCTATAGGGTGCATGCAATAGCAAGAAGAAAAGTACAATCAACTTCATGAGGATTATTCATAAAACACAAGCCACAATTATTAAAAATATTTAAATTTAAATTAATTTATTTTATTTTAATTTAACCTCCCTAAGGTGTTTGATCTAAAACCTCCTCTGCTAGCCATTCCATGTATAAACCTAAAGACTACTTTTGCTTACCAAGAAGGGTGAAAAAGGAGTAGAATAGTTTTGGGACAAAAATGGAACTTCTAAATCACTTAAAATGTAGAAATAATCTTGATAAATATGAATATAAATACCATTATCTTCTCCCATGTGACACACTTCCCTGTGGGTTGTACAAGTGCCAAACTCAATTTTTCCCCTACGAAAACTAATCTTTCTTCTAAAGAACCTACCGCTTTAAGTTACCAATAGTTGATTAAGACATTTGAAAACAAATTTCATGTGAAATAACATATTTTAGCCTTCAAACTTCCTAATAAATCTATAAAACACATTAAATGCTCCTTTTTTGACCTCAAAATGACTCAAAATGACAAAAAAGACTAAAATAACTAAGAAAAAAGGATATTATAAAATTAAATGACATTAATTAACCTATGAAACACATTTTTAAATATGTAATAGACCCATAAAACACTTAAAATTCATTTTTTTACCTATGGGTGCCCCAATTTGACCTAAAAGTCAAATTTAGTCAA
The DNA here is from genome assembly GCA_037957365.1 of Torreya grandis. Lineage (NCBI taxonomy): Eukaryota > Viridiplantae > Streptophyta > Pinopsida > Cupressales > Taxaceae > Torreya > Torreya grandis. The sequence goes on along the minus strand of JARHVA010006668.1, from coordinate 684,603 downwards.
CAAAAACTTTTAAAGAATGATGTGCATAAGTTAATACCATCTCTAATCCATGTATATTTTGATAAGTATAACATGTAAATATTACCACTACTCCACATAGCTCCTAATAAGTATGATGATGAATAGGAACTACAAATATTACATTTTTAATGTATACTACATTTCAAAATTAAGGAATACACATTCCACAGTATACATGTGTATGGCTATACAAATGAATTTGAGAAGTCCATCTACCAAATCCTAGTTTTGATAAGCTCCCCTTATCAAATTAAAAATCATTAACTATCAAGTTAATGTGAGACTGAATAGGATCCACTCCCATCTCTTAGTACTCACATTCTTAATTCACCACTCTTTCCTTAGGTCTCCATGACTTAATAATCTCCAAAATGTGCACAAGGTTCAATGAATCAGAATTACATACTAACAGATCATAGAAATTAATAATATATGATAAATACTTCTAGATTTACTAACATACATACAAGAAAAATCATATAATCATTCCATAATTATATTAAGTTACCACTAGACAATCGTATCTTAACTTATTCTATTATATTCATATTCAAGAGGAAATAATTTTAAAATTATCATAACATATAAAGGTCAAGGATCACACCATCCTTATAACCTTAAAATAGGAATAAATGAGACAATACCTTCCTAATTTCTTGGTTAGTTACACAATAAGTTAAAAGTTTATCTCAACCCTTTTAGACTAACAAGATGTTCTGCACATCTTATGCCCTACTCACTCCCGATCAAAAGTACATAAATAACTCTTCAAAACAACATGATTTAAGAAAAAAGAGAATAATATCAATCTAATCAAGGGTATATAATAACATAACAATTATAATCAACTTATAAACCTTTCAGAAATAATTTAGGAATAATGTCTATCTCTCAATAAGGGAATAAGGTCAAAACAACATTTCAGAAACAATTTCCTATTTAAGAAAAAAACTAAATCAACATCATGAAAATATGAGCCCCTTCAGTGGCTTATAATGATGTGAAATGAGGGTGAGAGAGTAACAACTCACCTCTATTCTAGATATGAGAGAAGACATATCTTCATTATTCCAAATAAACATAGGGGTGTTAATCCATGATCAATCTACTAACACATTAGAATCCTCAACAAAATTGACTACTCTATACTATAATAAAATTCCCACCATACAAGGTTGTGCCAATCTAAAAATGGTCTTATAATATTTACCACTCCTAAGATTAGTGTATATAAGACATAAAACTAATACACATCTACTTAAGTGAGAATAATCCCATGATTTTTAAGCATTAAAAACATAAAACACAAGTGATCAATGTGACTTAATCACCCAATGAAGATGTAATAACTCTCGAGGTGTTCTATCTAAATAATCATAAAATATGGTAGGAATCTCTTGTTCACCACTCATGAACTATACTATGCACTCACCTACCAAACATTTACTATAACAAACACCATCGAAACACTTGATAACCAACACTTTAACAACTCTAAGATGGTACAAGTATCTTAAGGGTACACACTCAATGTATCACACACATTTCACTATCCTTCTTCTTTATAAATAGGACATGAAAATGTTAATGGAATCATTAGGTCCTAGAGTTTGAGCCACAACTTTGATACCACAAACAACCCTGCTAGGTTTGACATAGAAATACATAATATTTTTTTAATTTAAACACATGTAATTTAAATAGATTACAGCATGAGAACCTAATTACTGACCATATAAAATACTCTAAGAGTGATAGATATAAATTAAGCATACTACATCATATGCCATTGATAACTATAATCATAAGAAATACATCATAATATGAATATATAAAGTAATTACAAATAGCCATCCACATATGGTACAACATATAACCACTGCTATCAATCCATAGTAAATAATTACTTATAACTCTTCATGATAGTGTTTCTAATAATAAATATGATATAATACAATGTATATATATATAAGATACATGGCTCCCTAGAGCATGAGTTCCTCAGACTCTCTAGTATTTATGGTAATCTCTAGTGTTATGTCAAAAGTAGTATTGTTGTGGGGAGGAAGATCATCATCCAAT
>JARHVA010006668.1:515000-670000 GCA_037957365.1 Torreya grandis | reverse complement strand
TTTTCAATAATTTCACAAATCAGGAAAATAATTTTGCAATTTAGGTCTATAATTTTACAATTCAATGATTTAACAACTATGAAAACCAATTTCACAACTTGCGAAAACAATTTCAAAATATAGGTAAATAATTTTGCAAGTTTGTGATTTCACAACTATCTCAAAGCATCCATAAAAATGCTTAAATAGGCAAACAATTTTCTATTCGAGTGTATGATTTTACTAATAAGTGCCTTGAATTCTAAAATAGCTAATAAAATCATGAAAACACAAAATAAACAATAATTTTCAAATTTAAATGATGATTTTACAATTAAACTCTACAATTTTGTAATTAAAATGGTAATTTTAATATTAAACTCTACGAATTCATAATTGTAAAATAATTTCATAATTAACTTAGAAAACAAAGAAAAAGACTCATTTTCTTTTGGGATGAATTCATAGTTTGTTGAATGATTCCATTATTTCTAGGCTCAATTTCATTATTACATAGAGTGGAGTCCAAACCAAAGTGATTTCATTATTTTTAGAGATGATTTCACAAATTCGATCAAATATTTCATAGTTTACCTCATCAAATTCATAGTTACACAATCACAAATTTAAAAATCCATTGTCATAAGCAAAATATGGAATGTTAGAAAAAAATCATATAATTAAGATATATAATGAAATGTTCTTGTCTCAAAATCTCTCAAGATGCTCTATTTATGCTTGTGGGGTGTGCAGTCCCATTAGGCATGCTACTATGTGATCAATAGGAATCTAAGAGGGGAGATTAGTATGGTCTTTTATAATTAATTTTAAAAAAAAAATACTAATAAAAACATACACCTCTATCCTAGACACTCAAAGAGTAAGAGAACTATACAATTAAGTACCAAATGAAGGAAAAATAAATGATTTTACCTTCTATGATAGAAAGTGTTTTATGTTGGCAATGAATTGATGTGCTTGGTTATATGATCAATACTTCTTTAGAAATGGATCACCTTACACTACATATCTTTATCAAGATATTAATTTTGGGCTTGGATTTGGATTTGGTTTGACTTGGCTTATAAAATGGGCATGATAACACTATACCAATAGGCTCCTTGAAGGTATTTTTATATGATAACTTTCACCAAAAGAACTTGTTTATCAATGGATGAGGACTTATATTTATATTCTTCCAAACTTAATATAACCAAAGTGTAGTTAGGTTAGATTTAATTCTCGTTAAGTTTTAACTAACCCTATTTTAGTTAAGGAGGGGACATGCAATTAATATTTTGGATAGAGATCTCATTTCTTAAGAATGGCTCTCCATTTCTGAATTTAAGGCATTTAAGGAGATATTTTAAGTTATATCATGACCTCATTTTTATTAAATTTAAAAAAAAAATTAATATCACTAATTACACATGGAAATTATGCTTAAGATTTTAATTTGGTTCTACTAGTTAATTCATTCTGCTTAGCATTTTTGCATATTAGCAATTGATTAAGTGCCTTATTTAATGGGTTTGAAGGCCAAACTATTAATTTGATTGGTCTCAAGTTGAATAGAGATGAATTTCTGAGAGGTTACTATTTTGTATATGATGATACCCTAAATATGGACGCCTCAACATAATTCTAAGAACTAATATCCAATGTGTGGATGAAATTGTTACATTTAGTGATTCCTAGGCTTAATTTGCACTGTTTGGTAAAATGCAATCTAAAGTTAAATTGGAAGATAGTTGTGATAAAAGTGGGCTGTCTATAGTATATATCTTCAAGGAAAAACTTGGTAATACCATTTCTTGTAAGTTTCATGTAATGATGGGCCTCTCAAAGTTGTCATTGATGGGGAGTGTGCATGATAATGACACTTTCTAATATTCATGTGTTTCTTCTCTTTATCTATACTTATTCTCATTGTAAATTATTGTAAACTTCATGTTGAAGTTACGTGTTGTCAAATTCATGTGGAAGTTTTAATTTTTTACCCTAATAAATTTAAAATCATACTTTGTAATGGAGGTCCTTATGTTATAAAAGTCTCCAAATATGCTTATTGATTATTCATGAGAAACTGTGAGATGTAGTCTCACAATCATGCTAGCTTAAAATTACTTTTGAGTAGTTTATGTATTATAATTTATTTAGTTTTAAAAGGTTATGTTTTTAATGATGAAGGTTTTAAAATCCTTTAATTATTTATATAGTATAATTATTTTTTTAAGGTGACTATGACATTTATCCCCACTTAGTTTTAAGGGAGAGTGTTAGAACATTTAATGACTAAGTGGTGTTTCATTAAAACTTAGCTCATCTTGGTGTTAATTAAATAATTAATAGTATATTATTTATTAATCTAAGATAAAAACCTCAGTTAAATAATTAATAATATTATAATTATTTAATTATTAACAAATTTTATTAAATGTGAATTCAAGATGGATGGACCTATTATATCAAAATGGTTACCTCCCCTCATGAATTTTATAAATACATTTTCCCATATTTTAAATTCATTTGATCTTAATATGATTTAAAGTGAACAAGGTTTTGTGAAAGCACAAAGAACATGTGAGATCCATAGGAATTATATTAGGATACCATTAGTTATGGTAATTCCTATGTATAGTGTTGAACAGTGATCTGTGCGATCCATTTATGCTTTGATTATCATTATTCATTCTATATCTATCATGTGTATTACATTAATTTATCTATTGTATCACCCTTGGTCCAATTTCAACATTAGATTTTGGTCTGAAAAAGGTTAAATAATGAGGTTTGAACTAACCCAAACCACTCCATGATGAATTATTGATCACTACAGACATATCTAAAACTCTAAAGAGGGATGTAAAATTTCATGTATTTATCCTCGTTAGGAGTCTATGTATGGGTGCAATAATGTTTATTTAATTAATACAACTTGTGTTCTAACGTTCAAATCTTATAAAATGATAATTTTTCTTGGATTTTAGATGCTTCAAACTTCGATAGGACTATATTCTTATTATTGATGGATGAATTATAACTAATAGGGTAATTCCTTTGAATGTCCAAGTGTTTCAGTATGCTTGAAAATTATTTACTAGATAGGAAATAGGATTATAACTGATGCATATTTATGTTATAATCCTTGGATACTTTATCAATCCATTTACATAAAAATGTATGCACTAACCCATTGTACACCACAATAACAAGAGAGGTTAGTTCATTATTAGTGATTAAAAATTTAAAAAAATAAAAAACATGATATCTTAAGCATAACCCCTTAGTCTAGGCAAAGTCTAAGATAATATAAAAAAAACACAGATACAAACAAAAGTTAGACCTTCCCAAAGGATTTGTTATCTAATTTGTATTAATGGTGTATTGATCCTAATATTGTAGCCATGGAGTCTTTGTCAATGTTGTACTAGTGTAGGCAGTATATCCCTTAGGTTACATATGATTTGGTATAATGGATAATAAGAAAATGGAATAATTATGAATCTTTCCTTTAGATTTATATAGAGTTTATTTTCACTAAAAATCTTGTTTATTATGTGAATTGAGACTTTTATTTATAGACTTCTTAGATATATTCTAACCATTGGACCAATATCAATATGTGGGGAAAGAATTTAGTCTAATTTGGGTAATAAATGTCATTAATATTTTGGGTTTGGGTCTATATTTATTAACCATGGCTTCTAAATTCTGAAATTTAATTGTACTTACTACTAATTCTTGACAAATTTCTATGTGATGTCATGCTGATGTCAAGATTTACATATTTGTTGAATATTTGAATATTCCATAATTATAAATATGTCAATTTCTATGGGTTTTATTCTTAGTAATTTTATTTGATTATATAAGATAATTAATCCATGTTATTTTGCATATGATTTATGCAATATCAAAATTTGTCCATTTATTCCAATTGATTATCGTAGAACATTGCTTGTAAAATAAAAAATTGGATTGGATTGAATTAGATGAATTTTAAAGTTGGTTACAATATATTTCCATAGTCAAGGATGCCCCAATTTGTTTTATAATACACACATCATGTGTGTGGAAAAAATTGGTTATTTATATGATTTTCACATTATTTCTAAAAATCCTTCTACTTGTAATTTCAACATAATGTGATTAGAATTGAATGTCTACATATTCCCCCTATTTGGGAAGGTGTTGTGAGATACTAGATGAAGTAAAGTATTTTCAAATAATGAAACAGTCTTTAAAATTATTTAATAAATATTTAAGAATGATGTGTTCATGCTTTATGGATTCTTTTTCAATTTACTAAAAATGAGTTCACACCAACATTCCAGACAATGTTTGGGATGCCTATGATGTGCACTAGAGGGATCAACCAAAAAATAATATTGATGGATGGTCCTTAAAAAATTATAAAATGGAAAAAGGATCCATAAACATCCCTCCCAATAATAAGTATCAATGATTAATCCACATGTAAACTAAGGCTTGTACATTTGGATGTCTAATGATTAATAAAGTATAATATTTATTTACCCCAAAATAGGGGGTGTAATTTTTTAATATATAGATATATTTACCCCAATAGAGTAGACTTGATCATGGAATAATTGATTTATTTGTTCATGTGATTGATTATCAATCATAACTCAAGTATTTAACTATTTGATATAATAGACAATGTGCATGAAACTCTTTTATATGTTGAGTAGGATATGCACATCTTGATTAGCATATATTTATATAAAATGCTCAAGTGTTTAAATGGGAACATGGAAAAGGTGATGAGGTTTTCTTATAAGGGGAGATGTTGTTTCAAGTGAAATTGTAGATAAACCTTAGGTGCTTATTTTTTAATGTAACACACAATGGTATGCACCATGATATAAAACACTATGATGACCTAGATGTAATGTGCATAAGGATTTATCTTAGATCCAATAGACAACTAAAATAAATGCACCATGATATGGAAAGATCAAGATGAAATTATGGTCAGATGTCAATGGATGGACTCAAATTACAGTTAAAGTAATCACCCCATGAACACATATGGATTGAGTCAAGGTAAAACATTGAAATTAAATAAATAAGTAGACAAGAAAAAAAATGTACACAAACGAATAAAGTAATAAACAATAAAATAATAATTGTGTTATGTATGTGATAACAAAACATTATGATTAGTGTTTTTCCCATAATTCAAGGGAGTTCTAGTTAGGATAATGTGACTATTTTGAATTTGAGGGTGAATAGAAGAATGAGGAATGGGTGGCCAAGATGACTCTAGATGCCCCATGTAATTTAATGCCACCTACATATTCTAGGTATAACTTTAAGACAAATTTAGTTCTCTCATGAATGGGAAAAAGTAAAAATTATGAAAATGATTAGAATGAAACTAATTGAATAGGAAAATGGGATTGGCTCAAAAAATAGTTAGATCATAAATAGGCTTGCAAAATGGTGAGAGCATGGAAGATAAAAAGGGGGAATGAAAATGGGAATGATAGTTTTTGAGCTATCCCAAGCTACCCCAAGTAGCCCAGCACTACTTACATAGTCTATATATAACTCAAGATGATGTGGTTCTCTTTGAACTAGGAATTTAATAATTAAATTATAATGGTAATTATAAATGATGATAATGAGATAAAATGTGTCCATCCATGAAGACATTAAAATGTAAATGGAGGATTATCCATGTCATATGTAAATAGTGCCACCTATATTAGGACCAAGAGTAAAATACAATGGTAAAAATGATGATAAACTATATAAATATTTTTTGGCTTTACATCTCTTTTGGAAAGGTGAGGCATTTTCTGAATATTTTTGATTTTTTAGTTTTTTAATTTTTTAATGTTTTGGGATTTTTAGAATAAGATATACATGAATGCTATGTAAAAAGGATACATAAAGGGAATATGAATAAATTTACAAATAACTATCTAAATGAGTAAACAAAATGTTAGGTAAGGGCTTAAACAACATCTAAATTGGTTGTAACGTCACTCTAGGATGCAAAGGGACTACCTTTCAGTAGAAAATTAGTTATGCAAATAAAGTGATGAAAAATGAGGAACATGACTAGAAGGAGAGAAAAAATATATTAAAGAACTAACAAGTAATAAAATTATGATAAATAACTCTCATATTCGTCCTGTAAATATATACCAATGATGACAAAATCTGAGTTTCCTTCCAAACTATCTTCTCAAAACATATATAGTACTTGTAGACTACAATTAAGATCAGTAATGGAATAGGATAGGGGAGAGGATAATAACTAACATGAGGGAAAAATATAATGAATTTGAGAGTGAGAGTACATGATCCAAATCTAGGTCACTCATAGATAATGTTAGAATGAAGAAAACATTAAACATGATTAAATTAAACCTCCATGTTGTTGGAAATTAATAAGAAACACATACGCATGATTCTAATACAAGCCAATATCACCATGTATAGAATAGTAGTCTTATCAAAAACCAATATACAAGTGTGGGCCCCATAAATCACATTGTACATACCTTCAAGTGTTAAATGAGATTCATCTAAGTGTAAAAATAGAATGAGCATCCCATCATAGCCTCCATAATAGATTATAATACCAAGAAAAGTGTAGCTTAATGTGGTAGGGATCAAGGATTATTGTTGATCAGGATACAATAAAATAATAAATTTATGGTTTTTAGAGTCAAGTGTATTTATTTGGGTATCAACAAGAATTAGGACCAGTAATATCACATACCAATGTTGATTTAGAATAATTATTGATTTAACCTTTTAGGGTTTTACATGTGTAACTACCTATGTTTGGTTAAAAGGGTTGAGATGCCTAAATCAAATAAATAAATTAAAATAATTAATCTAATGATTTGTTAAGTTTTTTTAACTTGTTTTATTTTATATAAATAATAAAAAATAGGGATAAATAAATGCTTAGAAAAAATTGAATATCACAAATGACCTAGGTTCTAGAATTTGAGATCTAAGTAATTATGAGTATCACCAATAGGATTCTGATATTCATCTATTTAATAAATAGAATCACCCACATTGGATAGTAACATCATCACGTGTAGTGTCCTCAATGTGGTGTTAATGTCCTCTTTTTATGATTGTTCCTATTTTTGAGGAGCACCTACATCTATGTTCATATGTTCTAATCTTGTATTATTGAAGCTTATAGTTGTGTATTACACCTAAAAAGATTGATTTTGTGTGCAAAACCCTAATTCTATTTTCAAGTATGATATGAGAAAGAATTGAGTGTGTTAGTGGGATGAACTAAAAATCCTCAACACCTCACTGTGTAGAGAGCTACCTACATACCAATACTCCAAAGAGGAATTAAGTCTAATGTAGTTCTCACACCTAGTGCTTTATTTATGTGTAAGTGAATGCTAGAATGAGAGTGGCCTTAGATGCGTTGAATGTTTTTAAGCTTTAGAATTCTTGAAAACTAGACTTAAGTATGGTTTAGGTGTAGTATGTAGAAAGTATGAAAAATAAGAATAATGTGTGCTAATTTTGAAGAACTTTGAATTTGGTTTAAATAACTTTTGCACCTATTTTCCATCTAGTGAATAGATGTGGATTATAATTGTATTTATAGTGTCTTTTTACTTATGAGTATAATAAAATGAGATTAATCCAATCTTAGGAGGGGTATATATTTGAAAATGTATCTATTGGGAATAGTTCAGGCTAAGAATAGTAGTGCCTAATTGGGGATACTAGCACCATATGGATGTAGTGTCCCAAATGTAGTGCCAATGCACTTTTGATAGACTACTAAGGTAGTTTTATGGTTTATTTTAGTAGGCCATATAAAAACTCCATGGAGGTCCTAAGGTTAATTAGATTCACAATGATGGAAAAATCAGTTTAGAAGATGTATCGTTGTATAGGAAAATCATATGATGACATATGATAAATCACATAAGGCCTCTCAAGATTATTTGACCCTCACACACAAACAAAAACATGGTGTAGGAAAATTCCAACATATCATAAGTGAATTCAAATTCCCACATGATACAGATGAATGATAGTGGCATGCAAATAAACATCTTTATGATTTGGGTGAGTGATGATCGAGGGAAGATGAATGCTAGTATGGTGTGGGTAGATTCTAAAAATATGAAGATATAAACTAGTGACATGTCAATGGATGTCAAATGCAACATCATGTTTTTGATAGTCATGCACTTAATGTGTTATAATTCATCTAAATCATGCACTCACCAAGTGGCTACATGACTATTAAAGGTTAATGGAAGAATATTTATATTATGTATCTATAATGAGAAGACACATGGGCACGTATATGGGATTATTATTTACCATATCTATATGTGGGGGTCTATTCTTCCCTATATAAAGTGAAGCATAATTTTCCATCCACTCACATAATGTAGGAATCTACTCATAGACTACCGACATCTATTGTAGACTATTAGTAAATACCAGTAGGTTGTCTATGGGTGGATGTTGGTAGACTAACTATGGGTAGACACCCATAAACTATTGGTGTCTACCTTTAGGTAGTATACTAATGTTTTCCTAGAGGTAGCTTATCAAAATCTACCCCTAGACTACCAACATTCATCCATAGGTAGCCTACCAGTGTCCACCATTAGCCTACTAAAATCTATAAAAAATACTAAAAAATTATATTATAAAAAAATGTTGCATACCTTGCTGGAAACTATTGATCTTGAAACCCTCCTAGGACCTAAAATACAAACCACCAAGAAAATTCCTCAAGTCACCTAATGGTATATGGAAAATTCCTTACGATTAGATTTTGAGGTACTAGTGAATTACATTTATATGAAGAAATTTATATTCAAATGTGGGTGAACCTTTCCTTAAAACCAACTTGGACCCCAAAAATTTAGGTGACCCAACGTTGTCAACCACTCCACATATCACCAAATGTTGACTTCAAAAAATGAAATATTCATATATTAATGAAGATTATCAACTAAAAACAACATTGGAAAGTTGGATTGGGGTTGGAGATGATAGTTTAAAGACAATGTACTGACTAGCTATAGGTGAATATGGTTTTTTGAAGGGATGAAAATGTAAGTCTAAGGCTCTAGAATATTTTTATCCAAGCCTAATGATAGGGTAACTCAAGTGACACTCTTAGAATCCAATTACCACTTTTAGGTGATTAAATTTTCCCCCATTTATGTTAGTAATTTAGCAGAGAAAAATGGCTAGTATAAATGAAAAACAAGCATACTTGAACTTACCTTGGAATTAAATCCAGCATAGCTAAGTTTGAATATGTGAATTTGGGTTTACATATGTGAAACATTATCCAAAGTGATGTCCTATAATAAAACATGAAAATATCAATCCATACTAATGAGATAATAAAAAGTAAAAGACTATGTTGAAATGAAATAACTAAGTAAAGAGAGAGGAAATGAACAAAAACACATATTTGGGTATGTAAACCAATGCATGAACCTAGTCATAACCTATATGTGTGAATATGCACAGTGATCATATCATTGAATAAATTGAACTAAGATTATGGATTTCTTAATCCAATTTTGTATCCATTATTTCCCACCCCTATATGGTGGATCTTGATCTTTGTGAATAGCTTGGATAAGCCTATAAGTGTGTCAAACCCTCTCATATAGATGTATTAATAACTCAAGTAGGAAAATATTCCACCATCACCCCATATGTTAAGTATATGCATCTATAAATATACTATCTAAAATTCTTAAAGTATATAACTGAGTAATCAAACTATGTATTCAACTCTATAGTCACTCAGGTATATTAGGCAACTCTAGACAACTCAAGAATGCTAACCACTATATATGGAGTAAGGTATGAATTTGGTGACAACATATAATGTGATAGAAAGTGTATACAACATATAAAATGACATAGATTTTTCCATTCTATCTAATCAACCTATCTAAAGTTGACTATATGTAAACTATGTGTCATGCACATGCCCTTAATTTGGTATTTGAGTATACTAAATCTGAATCAAGTATGAAATACATGGTATCTATGTAAATAATTTGAATGTATGTGTGATCATGTCATATATGATGCCACCAAAAATGAGTAACTTGCTTGAATCTAAATTTAAATGACTGAATCTAAGTTAAATCTAAACATAACTACCAAAAATGTGACTATATGTGTGTAAATTTATACTATACTTAGTGTATTGTCTTTAATAATCTTAGCTATCCTAAATTTGGGGCTACTAGATAGCATTACCCTATAGTCTACAATATTACCCTATGGCACTAGTGTCTTAATCTAGGTAATAATGACGACCTGGTTTGATCTTTGTGTGTTCTAGACTAACTATTGAAACTTCATTCTATTATGTGTCTACCATGAGTCTAATTTATATAATTAATCATATATTCTAAATGTATCTATGAAAATGAAAATAATAGATTGATCTCTATAAAAACCCATATAAATACCCCCTCTTTTGAGAGTATTTGTGAAACCTATTAAAGAAATGCATCTAAATAATTATCTCTACAAAATGTGTTAGCCAGATCATGATATTCTAATATAATGTACAAACATATCATCATAATGCAAGTGTATTTGAGCAATAGTATAAAATGTAATATGTATGTTATAATATATCATTTAGACAAGGGTGTTAATATAGATGTAATAAATGTATAAAAATAGTAAAAATGAGTAACTACCTAGTGGGATGGGGTATGATGTCCATCAAGGCTCCTAAGTAGTATACATAGATGCATGAGATATCTCATGGCATCAAAAATTGGTGTGTTTGTGTGTGTGTGTGTGTGTGTGCACGTGCGTGTGTGTGCACGCATGTGTGCATGCGTGTGCATGTGTGCATGCATGCACGCGTGTGCGCGCGCGCGCGTGTTTGTGTGTGTGTGTGTGTGTGTGTGTGTGTGTGTGTGTGTGTGTGTGTGTGTGTGTGTGTGTGTGTGTGTGTGTGTGTGTGTGTGTGTGTGTGTGTGTGTGTGTGTGTGTGTGTGTGTGTGTGTGTGTGTGTAACAAATAAATACAAGAGTCATGGTGTAAAATCATATACAAAATAAAACATACAAGAACATGAGACATGAAAAAATTAGGCCAAGGGGCCATCATACTATTAAGAAAAATAGAGTTTGTACATAAAAGAGTGAGCCAAACATATGACAAAATAATTAATCATGATAATAATTCTCATATTATTATTTATTTTATATTAAAACCATATGGGAAATATAAATATATAGGAAAGTCATTCCTATAATTGGGTAGATCATATCTCCACCAATATCTCACCCGAATCTCCCTCAAACTAACAAACCTAATATATACAAATATATTGTTACCAATAATATGTTTGAGTAACTAACAACCTATATAAAATTAATCTTTTAATATATCACAAACCTATTAATGTATTATTATTTATTAAACATTATTTATGTTATACATTAATAATGTGAACACCACACCTCAACATTCACCCCCTTGTGAAAATTATGAATCATATCTACACCCCATTAATGTGAACATGGGGAAAACAACTCTACCATATCTACATCTAAACCCATGATTTAGTGATTTTCAATGGACAATCACAAAACTTACATGATTGTTTTAAAAATGGCTGACCAATAACCAAAAATAATTATTTTACAAGTGGTTTACCACAAACCACAAAACAATGGTTTTACAAGTGGCTTACCATAAACCACATCATGGTGTGCAATATATTTTCTATATCTCATCCTTATCACATTTCAAATAAGTTACATAGGAGTATTCAGCTCACTTATGAAAAAAAGGAATAGGCATACATCATCTATTCTTATTTCAAACCATACCATGCTGAAATCAAACACAAAACACAACTAAAAATAAAAGTGCCACTAAAGTATAAAGTGGCCCCATTTCTAATGGCTAATGAGAGGATATGAAACATACATCCTCCACTTCCTCCTTCATCTAATAGGTCATTGATTAATCAAATAAAGAGTTCATGAATATTAGATTCATGAATTTGTAAAGGAGAAATCACCACCCCCCCCCCCCCCACAAGATTGACAAATTCAATATTTGACCTAGGACATTGCATAAAAGCGATATGGCATCCTTTATAAACATTTTTTTGATGATCAAACATAATTAATGATTCATTAAAAAGAGCTTGATTATTACGTAGAAATAAGACTCTTGATTCATTTTTTATTTTGATAATATGAACATTTAAAAAATAGTAAAGGATAAAATTATTTTTTAAACAATAACTTGACTCTTTTAACTCTTTTATATTTGTATACATAAACATACTTATAAAATGTATGCATTATATATATTTTGTTAGTAAAATAAACTCTATGAAATTGCATTAACACTAATCAAAACTAAATCTTAACAAATGATGATACATAACTCTAAATGACTATAAATCATAATAACAAATGCCTTAATACTAAAAGACCATTGACTCAAATTTAAAATAATGCCTAAGATATACATATAACAAACAACTCACACTTGGATGGCATCTAACAAGATAAAAAATGCACGTATGGGTCTAATAAGACTGAATCAAGTCATGCCATGATGAGATGGTAGAATCTTCTATTTGATAGTGATAGTAGAATAGAAGGTGAGTTTGGATGCCATAATGATATCAACCACCATAGATCTGAATGTGGATGTAGAATGTAGTGCAGATGAAGTTGAGGCTAATATAAGGACATATATAGATGCTTGAAGTTAATAATTGATCAAAAACATGCACACGTAAGATATTACATAGAATAATCATAGATTTGAATGTTGAGATTGTAATTTTATCAATGGGTTGTGCCTTTATTCTTCCCTAAAATATGGATAATAATTAAAAATTCAATGCAAATACAAACTAATAAAAAATAATCTCACCCTATCATGAATCTTGATGATTGAACAATGTTTTCCAAGTTGTTGAAGTAGATAGAGGACAGTGATGGAAATGATAGTAGGTACCATGACTATACCAGAGTCCCTACATGATATTGAATTAGATTTGTTGAGATTGTAAGTGAGATGTTATATAATGATGGATGTATAGTAGATGAAAATATAAAAATAATAACTAGAAAAGAGAAGTGGCATAGAATCTAAGGAGTAATGGAATATTCAAATGTCCTTGAATATGGAAGAAACATAGGATACACAATCAAGTCTAATTTAGGAACTAGAAATGAAAGCACATATGACTATGTAATACAAATCTATATAGATGCTAGGGTTCATATATACTGAATCTAACTAGTGATAGTCAACACAATTTGAAAAATGAATAGAAATTATCAATATCAAGGTAAATCAATGCATAAATAGAATTTATAATATGTAAGATACATCATGTTTATATTAATTATGTAATATATGCCCCATGTGGGTATATGTAGCAATACATAAACATAGATTGATGTGAATTCCCCCCCTGGGTAAATCATAGCTTGTCTAGATTGGTTTGGTAGACTGAAGTCCTATCTGGAATCTACAAGCACTTAAAAAGATTAAGTGAATAATATATGTATCATAAAACCAAATACACTAAGATAGTAATAAATATGTAATATCTAATAAGTAGTAGAAATGTAAACAAAGCAATGTATATAATCTATAAAAGAAAAATTATTTTTGAAATATTTGAATGTTTTTATACTTTGACATGTTATATTCTTTTTTTGTTTTCTAAGTGTAAGACATTTAAAATAAAATGAAAACACATTATATACATGAAGAAGTGAAAGAAGGAAGTATGTACAAGAGTATGAACCATACTAGCTAATAGGTCTCATGGGATACTCACTATCATGGTGGCCTGTGTCAAAAATAGGAATGGTAATATCTTATACAATGTGATTTCTACATTGTATTTTAATGTCATTATAGTATAAATTTGAGTATTGTTCATCATTTAAATCATATTATTATTCTACATCATAATCATAATAACCTAGTATGATGGAGGGAACTACTTGATATTATGGATTTGACATTTCTATATTGTGATTTGGCATATTGATTATGATTTTTCCCTTTGAAATTGTTCTTATCATATACATACTATGTTGTGAAGGCTCTTTTTATATAAAACCTATTTTGAGAATGTTTATTGGTTGAGCAGGATTTTAACTTTGCAACATATGATCTAGCTCTTTTTTTAACATTTCATGTGTATTATATGTTTTTCCTTAATAAAATGTATCTGTGATGGATGTGCCTTATGATGTTCAACAAATACCAAACCATGTTGACCAATATTATAAACTGCTAAAATAGGAGTAGTGATGACTTAGGCCTACTTGCCCAAACCTTGAAAATGATAATCATACTATTGTAGATACTTTTGACCAAATCCATACCATATTGAATGTTGAGCCTATTTTTAGAGAGGTAGCTTTGCTTGATTTATCTGTGCTTGTTTTACTATTTCTTGATTTTATTATACTTTTTGAACCTTTTTGTTCTAAGTTATTATTTAGTAACCATTTTTGTACTATTTTAGAATCTAACCCTTTTATAATTAGTATATGTACCATTATATGTTGTGTGGATGATGTGTCATATTTTTTTCCATAATTTGACTAATTAAAGATGTATAAACATGATTTGCATTATTGTGCCCTAGAGGCCTTTGTGTTGTAAATTGATTTTCCAATGTTGTAATATTTTCATTTAATATTTGATTCTAATTTTGTAAACCTATAATTATCTTGGTCAAAATTATAATTTCATCATGTATATTCTCACATGTGAAAACCCTGTCTATTTCTATTTGAACATGTAGGCACACAACCTTTAGGGAAAAAGTGTGAATAGGTTATGTAGGGGGACTAGTGAGAGTGTTATAGGTTGTGTCATATTTTAGAGGAATGATATCATGGACTTAGTTAGAGGGAAATTAGAAATCACCCTCATGGATATTAGGAGGATAAGAATATTCTTTATTGTACATAAGATATGACATTGAAACTTGAAAATTAGTGGTTAGTTTATATGTTAAATCCTCTATGTGTGTATGGGTTTGATTATTAATAGAATTCCATATAGAATAAATATAACATACAAAAGAAAGAATACAACATGAAATATATTTTATTTGATTTAAAATGTCATGTTTGTATATGTCTATGTGATTTAATAATAATGTCTTAATTATTTTGCACATAGAAGAAAGATAACATGCTATGGAAAGAATACAACATGAAAGATATTTTAGTTGATTTGAAATATCATGTATGCATATGTCTATGTGATTAAAGAATAATGTCTTAATTATTTTTCACATAGAATATATATAGCATGCTATATAATATGATGAATATTGTATCTAATAGTAAGCATCGTCTATACATGCATTGATGTGTTTTCTTAGTTCATTCTAAATTGAAGGGAATAAGCATGCAAATAAAAGTATGAAACTTTGTAATTAAAATTAATTAATTTATTCTATCATTATTATTATGATGATATAAATTATAAGATATGTGAATCCAAAATATGTGTTTCAGAAATAAAATTTGAGTATAAATAGAAAAGGATACAAACCTTAAGTGTGTCTAGGTTTTGGGATTTTGAATCTAGGGTTTCTTTGAAACAATTTAAATTATATGTAAAATAAATTGAAACCCTAATGTAAAATTGATTTTAATTATCTAGGTTTTCTAAATAAAATAAAAAAAATAGAATTAGGTAGTGCTAAATATATTGCATAAAAATAGGAATTAATGTAAGCTAAGTTTTGACGCAATATTCAAAGTAAGATAGGTTCACCAAATTATTTAACTTTTTAGGGTTTTACACATTTAATTACCTATGTTTGGTTAAAAGGGATGAGATTGCACATAGCTAGGGAAACTAGCACCATGTGGTTGTAGTGTCCCAAATGTGGTGCTTATGTGCTTATGCTCACATTGAGGTAGCAAACAAAAATTAGAAAGCTCAGATCTCCTAGATAATAACAACAAAGGTGGAATATAGTGTCAATGCCACTCTTATCCATTTTTATGCTCCTGTATAATAATAAAATTAAGGCTAGATCTAGATTTATGAAATCATCTCAGTCTTGTACCTTAATTTCTTACACCTGAATCATTCATTTCAATCCATTTTTAGATAAGTTTATTTCTCTTCCTCATGTAAGTTATTAGATAAAAATCTATATTTTTCCATATTAAACTAGATTTCCCCCTTACTCTAGACCCCTTATTATTTATGAACTACACACTAATTTCCCAAAAATAATAATACATTTGGTAAACCTGACTTACTTTGAAAAAATCTAAAACTCTAGGTACCTTTAGGGCTTTCCTTCATATTTTGTCCAAAAAATTAATTTCAAATTTCTAATTTTTGTATAATTTTTTTTCATTTACTCTATTCAAAACTATTTTTATAATTTAAATTATTGGTATAGTTATCAAAAATTCTAAAACCCTAGATTTCCAAAGTAGGTCCTCAAACCCCAAGTTTTCCTCCCTTACAATTTTTAGAAAACTATTCTAGAATGTTTGCAAATTTTTTGGAGTGTCAAAAATATTTTCAAAATCTAAATATTAGTAGTTATTTTGTGCAAAAATTATATTTCAAATTTATAATTTTTTTTACATATATACTATTCAAAATTATTTTTAGAATTTAAATTACTGGCATAATTTTTAAAAATTCTAAAACCCTAGCTCAAAACCATAGACTTCTAAACTAGGTCATCAAACCCCAAGTTCTCCTCCATTACAATTTTTAGAAAAATAGTTTTAAATTTTTATAAAAATATTTTGGGTTATCAAAAGCAATTTCAAAATCTCCATTCTAGTAGTTATTTTTACATTTATTTACTTAATATAACTTTTCCATACTCTCTTTTGTGATATAAATAAAATTGACACTAATGCACTTATTCCCTCTCATCCCATTGATCAATTTCTAAAATTTTCACATAATTATGACAATAAATGGACAAATTTACAAAATTGCACATTAGATAAAATTGTGGAAAATGATTTTATTTACAATGAAGATAATAACTATTGTTGTAGTGAGGAATGTGATTATATAATTTAAATTGATAGTGAAGCACAAATAGATGCACTTTCTTATCTCAAACCTATATTTTTTATTCCCTCTTCTAAAGTAAATAATTTTGATAAATGGGAAAGATACTTCTCACCTCATTCTCTTATGCACAATGCACTAAATGAACAAATTAGTCATGCACTTCCAAGTGAACCTCTAGTTGGTTATAGTTTGCTTCCATATGAACCTAATCTCTCTCTCTTTCTCTCTCTCTCTTTATACTTCAATGTTCAAATTAAAAAAATATAAACATAATATATTCAAATTACAACTACATAGTTCAAATGATACATCTCATGTTCCTAACTCTACTATGTCTAATGAAAATTTAAATGATAAATCTCTCTTAATTGTCTTGAAAATAATGCATGTACTCCCTCTATGGATGACATTGATGCACATGATATTCCAATTCGAAATGATAATTTATTGTATATTATAAAAGAATTAAATTCTTCTCTTACACCTCTCCCTAGTTACACTAAAACTGACAAGGAATATGATAGTGAACATGCAAATGAATATGAAAATGAGAGTGATTATGAACAATATTCAATGATGAAAATGCATGGAATAATGATGATTATTATGCACATAGTGAATAAGAATATACATCTCATTTTTATAACTCTTATCTCACTTGTCCTCTCAAACATAATGCACTACCAAATGTTGTTTATAATTTTATGCATGATTCTATTTCAAATAATGCACATGTTAATGCTAATAACACATATTCTACTCAATTAGAATGTGATACACTAAAACATAAAGATACCAATGAATCTCCCAAGCCACTCCTCACTATAGTAGAGCCTAGTTCTCACTCTTCACCTAAAGAGAATGGTAGGCCACATCCCTCTAGTAAGGTCTAAGTCACCATTACTCCCAAGGTTCAAGTTAGCTCATCCCCTCTTTATGACCCAATTAATAAATGTAGTATTTCCATGGCTTAAATTAACAATCAAATTCAATGATTAAATGAACCACTTCAAGATACTAATGTACCATCCCAGGAGATTATCTCTTTGCTTCATGTAGTTGGTGAATTAAAACACCAAGTACATCTCCTTACCCTAGAAAACAAGGATTATAAGTCTTGGATAGATGCCAATGATCTACATGGTAACCCACTTTTGAAGACATTAAAAAAAAAATTATTTCCTAAGCATTTTTAGATACCATCATTGCCTCAATTTGATGGAACTAGAGACCCATTTGTACACCTTTAATCCTTTTAGAAGGCTTTGCCATCTCCTACAAGTCCTTTGATTCTAAAAAATATATTCTAGCATACATAAGTGGAAGAATCACAAAATTAGTTCTTTCATTTACTCGCCATTGGCTCTTTACACACATATGATGACATAGAAGAGGCATTTAATAGACATTTGATAGAAAACATGGGCCCTCATGTTACATATAAGAAACTTGTAACTTTACATCATAATAATTCAGAGCTAGTTAGTGATTATATCTTATGGTTCAAGAATCACAAGTTATGATTGATATATAAACTAATAGATTTATAGATTTAGAATATCTTTATTAAGGGGCTTCACCAACCCCTCCTTGAGCATCTACTATATCAAACAAAGTCTTCTTATAATTACTTATGCTATATAATTATAGATTTAGAAAATAAATTAGGATTGATTGAGGTACATTCAGTTGACTAGATTACTCTAGATTTCATAGTAGTATCTACAGCTCCTAGCATCCATCATGTCCTAAACAAGATAGGATGCCATAGCTAGAAAATCAAATAGTTAAGAATAAAAAAATAATTTTTAGAGAAAAACCTATAGTATGCACTATAGAGAATAGTAGTAAGGCACCACTATAGTTTTATTTAGAGTAGGATATCCCATGTGTCATATTATCATCACTATTAGATAGGAGGTTAATCAAATTTACTTATACTCATTGATGAGATCCACATCTCCTATATAAACAACTTCATCAGCCTTTTTATAAGTATCATCATATTCATGGACAAAGAGATAATGATTGTTATGGACTCAAAGATTACATTAATAGATGTGCTGATAATGGAATCATAGCATTCACATAAGGGGAATTGAGATCTCCTCTATTATGGAGCCATATACCTCATTCATCCATGACTAATTCATCCTAAGACATTCCTTCAAAAGAATCATCAGCCACTCATTATGAGAGTAATGGAAGTTTTAGGATAAATCCTCATAGGAAATCTCCTATTCCACTTATTCTGAAGGTTTGGAAACTAATGCAGTGAGAGCATCCTACATATAGCACTGTAGTCTAAGGAGTACATAGTTTAGTTCCATATACATATCTAGTAAAGTCATAGACACTATGATAGAGTACTATTCTAAATAAATATTCACTACAGCCATATTTTCTAGGTCTATCTCATGTATCAATCCACTATGGTTAAGATTAAATAAACACATATCATAGAGTATTCCTCATGATAAATATTCACTATGGCTAATTTTTTTGGGTCCTATCTCATGTAGAAATAAACTATGATTAAGATTAAATGAACCCACATCACAAAGTACTACTCATGAGAAATATTCACTACAACCATATTTTTTGGGTCTTATCTCATGTAGAAATACACTACACTTAAGATTAAATAAAATCCCATCATAGGTTTTACCTCCAAGTTCATCTATGTCTTAGTCATACATATCACAATAGAGGCCACAAGGTATACAATTACAGATAGATGATCCTTCTTCACAACACATAGTTCCTATTGCATGTCTAATAAAGTTACATTTTATAAAATTTCCATGTTTAGCTATAGTTAGTACGAAGTAGACAATATCAGATACAAAGCAAATTATTACACAACATGAGTTTTATAGGTATTTTTTTAGTTGTTCATTGGGGTTTAGATAGTGATACAACATAAAGTGATATGATATGCATTCATACCAACATTAGTTCATAGCTTCATTTAATAGGGAAATGATTAAGCCAAAGGTCTAGCTATCCTTTATATTCTTGAGCCACTCTCAGGGAAGTAATATGCATAACGTGTTATCTTACATCTACACATATTGATAACTAACATTCCTAATTCCCAATAGCTATCCATAACCAAAACCCAACTTATCAAAAATATAGATCTTAAAAAATCCTATTTTATCAACATTAAACCAACTCAGCTTATCCAAAAAACTTACCAATCTCAAGCCAACTCAATTTAGCCCAACAATTTTCCAATTATGAAACTAATAAATTTATTACTCACATATAATTACAAACCAAATAAATTTCTTTACTTACATACAAATTTGAAATAAAAAACCTAATATCACACTTTAACATATCATCAACAATCAAATCATATCCCAAGTAACATTTTACCAAACATATACAAACTTCAACTCAATACTAAATCAGCTATTTCTAACCAAAAAAATTACAATACCAATCTATTCTACAATCCATAGTGCAACATGCTTGAATCAAAACCAACTTGTATCCATATATATAGTAACATTTTCAAAACATATACATCATATCAAGATACAATCAATCTTGAATGGGCATCTTGACCTCACTCTCAATCTCACTCTCTCCTCTAGTATGACTCCCAAAATCCACTCTAGTGCTTGATGACCCCACATCTCCTCGAGCCTTTAAATGCCTCTTGTGATGACTATCTCACTCTAGTAACTACCCATGTTCCTCATGTAAGTCTACATACTTCCTTTGAATCTCCATGTACTCATCCATAATCTTCATTATCATTGACCCATAATTAGGTGGAGGAATCCTATACCTATCTAGCTTAGCCCTCAACTCATCTCTCTCTCCCACTGCCCTAAAATATGTAGTTTTATCTATATCAACCCTATCAAACAAATGAACATAAAAACTAGTTATAACTATCACTTTTTCTATAAAACCCTCCATATCATTATTAGGAACATGTCATGTGAGCTCTCAAACTATAGATGTAATGATGGTCTCCCAAAACCCATCATCTCCACCATCTACCCTAGTAGGAGATTCATCCTAAGCACCTCCCACTCCACTTATATAAACAAGTAAAACACTATGTTAGGCATATATTTTTGAGATAGGTTATAATGATCACAAACTTGTACAAAATTTAAATATAATCAATACTTACCTCCCATCATCTATATCAGAGTAAGATATTCATACTTTGGGGCATCCCCTCCATTAATAGGATACAATGGATCCCACCAATGCCTCATCCACCATGTAGTATATGCCTTTGTGCATCCAACATCATTTACATTAAGAATATCTATAGACATATCTCATGCATTTAAAGGTAATGGTTCTAACTAAACCTTTGTAGGCCTCCCAAGAGCTCCTACACTCGCTAGTGCCTATGCACTCCTCACCCACACCCATGCTACATGAGGCACATCTTGTGGTACCCCAAACTATCTAGTCATGTGCTCATATTGAAAAAAATCAAACACTCCAACCTAGTGGTCATGTAATAAATAACTAATCCTCATATAATACAATTACACTCTATCCTTGGGCCACCTAAGGAATCCTCTATAGGGCTTTCATATGATATCTTAAGCCACTAGTCTATCTAAAACTCATCTATAGTGATCTATCCTAAGAGACTATATATCCAACATACTCATCCACCACTATCTAAATGGTTTTTGAGGTACCCAAATCTCCCTCTATAATCTTATTGGTCACACAAACACTATGTGCTCATTAGTCTAGTAATGCAGTAAAGTAGCTACACTCACGCCACCATTGAATGCCTCCTAAGTAAACCTATAAAGGTC
The DNA here is from genome assembly GCA_037957365.1 of Torreya grandis. Taxonomy (NCBI): domain Eukaryota; kingdom Viridiplantae; phylum Streptophyta; class Pinopsida; order Cupressales; family Taxaceae; genus Torreya; species Torreya grandis. The sequence continues at coordinate 648,104 of JARHVA010006668.1, read as the reverse complement.
CCTATATAAGTGGACAAGCATAGTCCTATCCCATGATAACATATTGCCATACACCTCTATACTTCACATGATCCTATGCATCTTGTATTTAATCAATATTCCACTCCCATATTTAGCAATAAATGAAGCCAACAACACAACCAACCACTTCCATTGATATAGAACACTTGACTACAAAATAACTAAAAATAATACATTAGTATCAATGCCACTCCTATGTATGCCTGAGGGCACACTAACAAAATATAAGGATACATGATCAATAACATCTAAACCCATGTCATCCTACAATGTCACCCAATGTCTATGAATTGACAAATTCAAAATGTAATAGACGTCCTCTAGAATAATTATAATCTCTCTAGTAAGAAGCTAAAAAATACATGTGTCTGCATTCCACATCTCATATAAGGTAGTAATCAAATACCTATCCCACTGCATAGTGCCTAAGTCACACACATGACCTATCCCTAATCTATCCATCATAACCCTCTCATCTATTGACAAAGGTAATAATATCAATGTCTCATCATATGGCCTCTACAAAACTCCCTCATCCATACCTTAACCCATAAAATTTAATAAAATAGTATATATATATATATATATATATATATATATATATATATATATATATATATATATATATATATATATATATATATATATATATACATATCAGTCAACTATTACCAATAAAAATAGATAAGATACATAACAATAGCAAATAACTTAGAAGATCAAAAAATCTAGCCAAGATAATAGTTCTGGGTATAAGATAGTAGCACTGGACAAAAGTGTTGTAACCTAGATATCAACATTGAACACTGGATAGGAGCCCTAACTCCTTACAAGAGCACTAAAACTAGTCAAAATTTTCCTAAGACTATTAAAATAGTTCAAAAATGTCTAAAATAGGCTTCCAAATAGGAAAAAATCATGTTTTTAGCTACTTACCAAGGTAACATCATCACCAACCTTAATTTGGGATACCAACTATTCAAACTAGGTCATGGTAGTTGCTCATCTCCTCAACATATCTCTCACTTTAGATCTCCAAATCTCAACCTAGTCAATGCGTAAATAAATCAAGAATCAATCTAGTTTCCTATATCAAACAACTTTCTCATATAATATAAAAAAACTATTTTTACCATAACTAAAACATCGTAGCTCTGTTTTACAAATGATTTTATTCCACAAAATCATGACAATGATACCTTCAACATCATGCAAGACTTACTCTCTTCAATACATCTTCCACCTACTATGGTAGACACATCTCTATACCCCTTTTATATCTAGACATATAACTTGATCCTAACAAATCAAAGACTCATTCAACTATAAAATAACTTAGCTTAACCAATCAAGTAAACTTTCAATCTCCTCATAATAAACCAACCTTGTTGATAGTTATTCCACTACTCATCACTTTTGGCTCAACCTCCTCTATCACAGATCTCATCCCTATCCTCAAAAATATAGCATCATTCCTACTATTTCTATTCTTACACTTTCCTAGCATACCCATCCATCATTATAAGTGGATACACCATGGTTCTTACACCTCCGGTAGTCAAATAACTAGGTTTATCTTAGATCGATCAAAATATATAGTGATTTAGACTATATGGGTCACTCATCATGATTTTTACACCTTCGATATTTAGATTATTAGATTCAACTCAAATTGGTCAAAATATATAATGATTCATATTACATGGGTCACTCAACGTTACTCAAGACATTCAAGGAGATATACCTTCATTTTACAAATACACAGACTATTCAAATATAGTGGTTCAAATCATATGGATCAGTGATGATTTTAGTTTATAGATATAGCAACTAGTCAGATGTAGTAGTTGATGTCATATGGATTCATGAATAGAATGATATCTAGATGCCAAATTTTGGGGCATGTAGGTTACTTCAAATATCAAACATATAACATAACATAGTTACAAGACCAGATAGTAGATTATAGGCATAGTGCAGAGCATAGTGTTTTAATCTCCAATTTTTTATATGGGGTATGGTATGATATGTCATTTCACATGTGGTTATACAAATTTCCAAACTATACATATGCATCACTCACATACCAAATTTGGGGGCATGTCATAGATTTTCATGTTCTTCATCATCCAAGATTATACATAGTATAATGGCAAGGTATGTCATTCTCTTTTTACATAGTTACCAAAGTTTTATATTACACGTATTTGTACCTATGTTGTCACTAGGTTGGATCATATGATCATTTGTAGGGGTTGGTCCATAGCATTACCCAAACCTAGACTACATAAGTTTATGTGAGATAGACGATAGACATTGGTTTTAGGCCTCTGAGCACTTCTCATTTCTGGTTCAAATTATTTAGAGTGGGGGGCATGACATATTTTCTCTTCATAATATATAGATTTTATTCACACATTACAGACTACATGAGTTTATGTGGGATAGAGGGAAGACATTGGTTTTTAGGCTCTGAGCATTTCTAATTTTTAGCTAGATTCAAAATAAGGGTCTCTATGATTACATGGATTCCACTTTCATATTAAATATAAGGGGTATCCATTTCATGGACTCCTTCTTTCTCTAGGCACTATAGAACTCTCCATCCACTTCCCTAGCCAAAAAGTGAGTTGCACTCTTTTTTAGCACACTTAATTCCATGTAGGTGGGTTTATGTACAGATTTCTTTTCTTTCTTTTACTCTGGTACTTCATTTCATTGCATCACTAGATTAAAACGGGGGAAATATATGCACCCTAAATTGGTCAAACAACCACACACATAATGTAATTTTATAGGAGACTTCAACTAGAGAATATAAGCCTTGTTCACATTATCCATGTCTTTGTTTTACTTATATTGGTCTTGTTTATTTATTTTATCACATCTTTATTATCTCAGTCAATTGACCTATACCTCTAGGAACCTTTAGACTTAGTCTATGTTAGTCCCAACCTATTTATCTAAGTCCTAGACAATAGAATTATGTAGGAATATAGTGCTTGATGATCATGTCCTTTTTGGCACTTTTATCCAAAGGTTTTTTTTCTTTCTTAACGGGTCCTAAACCCTTCTTAATCCCTCCCTTAAGTTTTATTTAGATGTTTTATGTTGACCAATGTGAATAAAGCTACCAAATTAAAAATGAAGAGTCTCCTATATAAATAACTTCACAAGGCATTTTATAGCTAGCACTTACTATTTTTTCACATTAGATAATACAAATTAATTAATAGTATAGCTCAACATTCTGCATCACTCATAGGATTTCATGCTTTATCAAGGAAGGTCCTAGGCAAAATTCATTCTTGCATCTACCATGAATGATGATTATACACGTTCCCTAAGGGAAAACTACATTTGAACTAAAAGCCTATCTTGAGGGTTAATGTAGGAAATGATCAGGATAGCAGGGGTTTTAGATCATGCAATCATTCTTCCCCTAACCTAGTTTTTTCCCCTCTTGATTTTGATGCATTTATTGTTTACATGTGTATAGATAGATATGTTGTTTGGATATTGAAACATACCTATAATGAGCTGTATTAACTTCCATCCACTAAATTTTTTTACATAGGCTCACATCAAGGTAGTGGACAAAACTTAGAAAGCTCAGTTCTCCTAAATAGTAGTATTAGAGGTGGAATACAGTGTTAGTGCCACTCCTATCTACTTTTGATGCTTCTAGACAATCATAAAATGAAGGATAGATCTAGATTCATGATAGTGTCCCAGTTCTACACCTGAATTTCCAACCCCTGAATCATTTATTTTAGCCCATTTTTACATAAGTTCATTTCTCTTCCTCTTGTAAATTAATAGATAAAAATATGTATTTTTCCATATTAAACTAGATTTTCCCCCATACTCTAAACCCCTTATTATTTAAGAACTACACACTAGTTTTCCAAAAATAATAAAACATCAAACCACATGTAGTTCTCCTACCTATTATGATTATGTAATTTTTACCCTTCACTATATGAATGAAACAAATGATTGACCTTAACATTTAAAAAATATTACTTTATATCTGATTTAGTATGATTCACACTTGTCTTATGACTTATCCTGGTGATAAGTTTAAAAATGAAGAAGAATATATTTTCTCAATGTGTAATAGTTTATAGATGTATATCAGATAAGTGTTTAATAACTTTTGAATTAGACATTTATTTCTTATATATAGATCTAATTGAATAATTTATCACACTACTAGCACACTAGGGTGATGGGCTAACCCTAATGATTGTTTTTATTTTATAAACTAATTTTTCATTGGATTAGGTCTGTACTGACCATATGGGTAAGTATCAACTCATGATATTGACTATGTCTAGTGGAACTAACTTATATACAAGAAGAATAAATTGAAAGTTTCAAGATGTCTGTGTAGAATACTTAGTAGGCTTGAAATAAATAGTGAGGTTATTTTAAGTGTATAATAGTATAATAGAATTATTGAATCATACTATAGCATGAAAGCGTGAAATAAAATTTTATTTGTAACATATTTGAGTGCTCAAGTCATGTGTGGTAAATGTGTGTCAAGCTTATGATTTTTAAAACCAAGTAATAAATTTTAGTATCTTCAAATTACCCCAGTTTATTATAATTATGAAATTTATATAGTAAACGGATAAAATGTACATGGGTGTATACAACACATAATTTTTGGTATTTAGAAAAAATTATAATCATATGTAGTCAATGTCCTTAGATTGACTATTTTATATCTAGAGTTGAAATTTTGAAAATTTTAAAGATCAAGGGGTAGAATACACCTATGCATTGGTGAAAATCATGTTGCCCTGGAAACTTGATGGATAATATGCTTCATCATTGAAGCATTAGATAAATTTGTGCTTCCTTAGTGAGGAACATGGAGAGTTAGGATGATTACACTAAATGTATGTAATAATAAAGAATCTTGGGTTAGAAATATGGTTTTCACATCACACATAAATGTGTGGAAAATTACACCAAGTAATAACCCAACTAAAATCATGGGTAAAATATAGAACCATCATGATAGGTTTACTCAAAAAATAACTATGCAATTACATGAGATAGCCATTAGGATTGTTTCACTACTAATGAATCAATCACTATAGATGGATTATAAATTAAATCTTAATGTGTACTACAATTTTTAATAATTGGACTCCATAAATTAATTTTCAAAATGGAATGAACAATGATGATTCAATCATCATGACCACATGTTTCATAAGTGTTAAGTGGAATAATATAACTTTTCATTCAATTTTAATCTATTTTTTTACATGTGCATGAAACATAATAATGCCATTAAATATTAAAATGTGTATTTGTGTGCATAAACAAGTAAAATTTACATTAATTTAATGCAAACTGATATAGAATATTGTACATCTATATGCTCAATCTAAGAACTTTTATCTCAAATTGAAGTTTATATGTAAACTTATAATTATGTTTTTGTAAATTGTGTGAATACGCACCCAAGTGTGTATGAATTTGTATTGAAATATCTATAAATTAAGTGAAAATGGATAACATATTCCCCCATAATTTGTATTTTTGTGCCAATATATTTCATGTAAATAAACCATCTAATATTTGAACAATTATAAATCTTCAAAATCTAGAAAATCTATAGCTTGATTTTTTTCTCATAGAGGGTCATGTCTCTATTACAATCCCACTCTAATGCCCTAATTTCTAGATGATGTATGTATCATTTAACTCACTTGTATATAAATAATATTTAAATATCATGTCATGTGCAAATATAGTATCATGTAATATCATGTGAACATGTGGAGAATATGTCATCATAGGAATGTATATATCAATCAAGGCATGTACATAACATATGGATTACAAGGCATGTAATTGTTTTTTATAGATAAATGTATCAATAAATCATGTATTGATAAGATCATTTAATAATACTAAAAATTTAAAGTGAATGATATAAATCATGGAACCACTCAATGTCAATAATTTTAACAAGTATAAAAATCCTAAGTGTTAGTGTCGCACATAATACCAAGGTCCAATTATAAGGGACATAAAATGTCCCAATAAATAATTCCAATGGAAACATACAAGGGACAAAAATTCCCAACAAATAATTCCATGGGTTTCACATAAAGTGACATGGAAAATGTCATAAACAAGTAACTCAAGGAAGTCACATCAAACAAGGCCAAGGTCCACAAATAATGGTACAAGGAAATATCACAAACAAGGGACATAAATGATGTCAAATAAATCAAGGCCAAGGGACAAACACAATAATCAATAATAAATTATAATATTATGCAAAATATTAACATCAATCAAGCACAGAATAGAGAAATAGCCTATACCATTCATATGTATCAATACCACATCACATTATAATGGCATATTATGTATCAATGTGTAAGATATGAGTAGATAACAAGGCATGTGTAATAAATATAGTTAGATAAAAAATTTATATAGGCCATGGAAAGATATAAACTATAATATTTAGACATGTGGAATAATATTCCCACGATATCAACATGACCACTAGGTAAAGAGAAAACTATCCTTTATATGTCCATCTGTAACTGTATGTCTAAAATAACACTAATATACATGAAATGTGGGTGTGTATGTAAATATTCCATATACCAAACATATGATAAATAACATATATAATAAGTGTAATATATAAATCAATATCATGCTTAGGACCTGATTTAAATTTTATGAATATTTGAATGTTTTTGTATTTTATGTTTATTTGATTTTTTTTGTATTTTTGCAATGATTGGATTTTATAAAATATATTTTATGATCTAGTAAATTTGAGAATAATTTTGAGATATTATATAATATAGTGGAAGAGTTCTCTGACATGGATGGAATGTCATAACTATGGGTGAATCAAGATCTGATAATGAATTATGTGTGTACCATACCTATATAATCACTACTCAAAGAAATCAACGTGGAATAGGTAACTCTAAATGGCCAATGACTATATTGGGTTTATTGTATTGTATAATGATGTCTTGTTTCATATATTCACTATAAAGCATGTTAACATATTTTTAGTGTAAATTGAGTATGTAATGTATGATATTCCATCCTCAATGGTCTCTAAATAACTATCAGATTTGATCAATGTCAAAAAATGTGAATGGTGAGAGGGCCCAAATATATTCCTTTGAAATGGTTATTTAGATAGATATTATATATTGGTGAAAATGAATTCTATATGATCATCCTAAATATTTGTATCAATAAACTCAAAATAATGATCCTAAATAGGTGTGTCAACTATCTCTGAATAATGATCCTAAATATGGATATCAACCAATTTTGATGGTGGTGGGGGTGGAGGAGGCGATAAAACTAGCTATTAAGGATATGCATCATGTAAACTTCAAAGTGTGACTACTCTATTTTAATGTTTTTACATTATCAATTAATTCATTATTCATGGAACTACTCATAATATCTGCATCCAAGAATATCATAAAAACATGTCAAATTTCCCATTTCTATATATAACAATGTATGGTTATTCTGATAAGTCTAATTCTATTTTGATAGGTAACACTATGCATCCAAAAGTATTATGTTTATGTCCATGTAATCCTTTGAATAATTTAAATGTATATTAAAAATCTTTTCATATGTACCCAAGTTACTATAAAATTTTCATCATGCAAACATTCTCACTTAAACCACTTTCAATCATGATAATATGTATAAGGTTTTCATCGATATATCCTCATATGAAGAGCATGTGAAAATATGAATCATCATCAAATATATTTCTATTATTGAATGTGATTATAGTCTAATGAGGTGAATTATCAGTAAGTGTTCCAAATAATAACATCTATTGGATGATCATGCATCACAAGTGGGTGATGCATGTGGTATGTATAATATGCCTCTAAATTTTTCTTGATCTAAATTTTTTCATGTTTAGGAAAAGGATCACTAAAAAAATTAACAATTTGATTCCCATTTTACTAGGGTATATATTTCTCAATATGGGTGACCAAGTCAATAATGTTGTCATTGATATGATCTTATATCTTATGTCTCAATTATAAACATTTATTTGTCTAATTTCCCAAAATATAATGATAGTCACAAAATGAATTCACATCATAATTCCTTGTTTTAGGCTTATCTTTTTATATCTCTCTTAGAGGAAAGAGTGTGATAAAGCTACACTCAATAAAATTATTTAATATCACTTTAGGAGGGGTGGCAATCATTAAAACTACCTCTTTGTTAGAGTTATCAATGTTAACTAATTTATTGGTTGTGAACCTATATTGATTGTAACCTTTGACTTGTTGGGTGAATATTTTGTCAATCAGTGTACTGATAAACAAAATAGGTCTGATCAACCATAGTAGGAAGATTGGTTGGTAAAATGTGTATGTTTACCACATCAAAAGGGGACTAATCTCTCCTCTCATCAAGGGGAGGTTCCCTGTAGATATGCTATATATATATATGTGTGTGTGTGTGTGTGTGTGTGTGTGTGTGTGTGTGTGTGTGTAAAAAATAATGCTCAAGGGTAGGATAAACCATCAATCTCTCTTTTTTTAGAGATGATGTGTGCAAATCAAAGGAGAAATCTAGATGAAATGATAGAAAACACTCCTCTCCTTTTAGAAGTGTTTTTTCAACAGATAAAAGGAATCTTTTTGGTGATGACAAGTAACTATAAAAGGGTATAGTAACACAGTAGGATGAAATGAGGCATAAAGTCTCCACCTCAACTACCAAAGAGTGGAATATGAATAAAAATGAGGGCACAAAGTCATCCCAAGCTTCTTTACATAGAAATAGAAAATAAACACACACTGAGGACAATTATGATAGCACAAAGTCTGAAAGTAACTGGCTTTAGGACACCTTCGTTGTCACCTCTACTGGCTCTACTTATTAAATTGTATAAACAAGAATACATTTAGGAAATAGACATAAGAACAATCCCATATAATGATACAAGATATAAAAACACAAAGTCTGAAAGTAACTTGCTTTTTGATTTAAATAAAGAAATATGATGAACAATCTAAGCTCAAAGTCTCAGTAATGTCTTTCAATTTGGGTAGAGTTTTGTTTTTGATAACAAAGAGAGAGATATATGGAGATAATAGGAGAGATTCCAATATATAGCCCTCCAAGAAAGACTTGGGGAGTAGTAACACATCATGTTGCATTAAATTTTGTTAAGAAGATATGTTGGAATTGGGCATATTTGCCCATTTGCTTTTCTCGATGCAGAGAAATAGGTCATGCCATTGAATATTTATATCCTCCAATGTCCACTTGGTGATCTACTTCTAGAAACATATCTTATGTATGAATGTTTCTAGTCCTTCTTCATCATTCCTCCTTTTTGGCTATTGAATTGGGTCTTTGATTCAATCAAATCTTCTGTTCTTTGGTTGCTTTCCATTGGTTTTGACATGTGGTAGGTTTTGCTACAAAATAGGTGAGGACACTTGGCAGCATCCATGGGACTCTGAGAGATGCTTATTTGAAACAATCTTTCAAACCTATAAGAAACTCAAGATGTAGATATAGACACTTGTTGCATTCCATGGAGTTACAACAGGACATGTGGCAGCTTTCACTTGTCTTTTGAGAATCCCATGGAGGATGACACTTGGCATGCTCCACTTACTTTAGTAGCTTACTAAGGGCCCACCACAATCTTTACTTAATAAAGAGACCAAAGGAAGAAACTATGGATGTCAACACATGGCAGCTTCTGCTGAGCTTTAGCTTCTCTTTTGAAAGTCTTCAAGACTTATATTAGTTTCCTATAGAAGATGACATGTGGCAATCTCTATTGAGTTTTGAAGATGACATGTGGCACATTTTGCTACTTTGATAAGGGACACATAGAAAATTGGTGGGTTTTTTGTTTTGGGGGATTTTTCCTTTGGACAAAAAGTCTGAAGGAATTCTTTCAGACAATTTGTCTGAAGGAATTGTTTCTTTACAACTTTACCAAGTGAAATTTTTTAAAGGGACTCCCTTGCTCGTTTGGCCTTTGAGTTGGTTTGTTTTCTCCCCACCTACCCTCCACAAGGGATGTTTGAGCTTTAAATTAACCTTTCAAATTTTTGAAATGGTCCATTTGGTTTCTAAGTGCCCTCTAAAAGGGTTGTTTGTCATTTGGCTTTGCCTTAGTTGATTTTCTACCAATCTCAATAGGTGACCAGTGGAAGCATCCACTGTGAAATAGGTGAGGAAACATGGTAGTATCTACTTAAATTATAGAGGATTTGGATGCCTTTTGAGTGTCCCATGGAATATGACATGTGGTGGCTTTTGTTAAGCTTTTAAAAATATTGTAGATACACTTGGGACTCATTTTAGATTCATGTGGATGTTGACACTTGGTGTGTTCTACTTATCTTACAAAGGACACATGGAAAATTCTATAGCTCTTAGAAACAAATTGAAATGGGGCTTGGTAGATGACACTTGGTACCATCTGCTGGGCTCTAATGGGCTTTTGTTTTGGGCTTTTTCTTGCCTTAGTCACTTTTGCCATGAAATTTACTTCACAAGGGCACTTGTCTCTTCTACTTTTGGGGCACTCCTTTGAACTTGTCACTTGAACCAACCGATTGAACGAACTTTGGTTCAATGGTTCATTCCTTCATTTTTATTGAATTCTTGAACCAAGCTCTTTGAAACAAGCCTTATTAAACCAACCGTCATTGAAACTGTTGAACCTATTGAACCCATTGAACCTTTTAAACCTAAGTGGTTCAATGGTTTAAGCCTTCTTCTCTTTGATAAATGTCTTGAAGTTGTTGAACCTGAAGTGATTGAACTTTAAACCTTGACAAAATCTCTTAATTCTTAAAACCTGCTAACGTCATTGAACTTGTTGAACCTTTAAACCTATTGAACCTTTGAACTAAAAATGGTTCAAGGTTCGATGGTTCAATGCTTCAAACATTGCATAGAATCTTGTTGATACATTCATTTGATTGAACCATGGCATTGAACCAATCCTAAAAATGACTAAGTGTTGGAAACTTGTTCTTTTGATTGAACTCACTTATAAAAGCCTTTGAAACTATTGAACCTGTAACCAAAAACAACTTAAATAATTCCCAATTTTGAAATCTTAGAACAATTTTTTGAAATGGGAAGAGATAATTTTATCTTGTGGGACCAAAATAGCTTAAATGTTGTCCCAAAAATGAGTGAGATTTTTTAGGTACAATAGCTGGCTCCAATTGGGGAACTTTCATCAATTGTAAAAAGAATTGAAGGGAGTAGAATCTAGAATATCCAGTGTCTTCATGTGTACCATTGGGCTACAGAGTCATGTTACTCAAAAAGAATGGTTCCAAAAATGAAAATGAACAAACCAAAATGAAACTAAAAACTATACAAATATACATATGTTCAAATGAAATGATCTGATACTTCAAAAATTGAAGTGTTCTAGATGCTCCCCATTATGAGCAGAGAAAAGACTGTGCCATCTTGATACTTCAACAAAAAGATATTTTCACCATTGTGCTAATGAATAATAAACATGCATCTCCAAAGGGAGTCAAACTTTCCATGCATTCCCTTTGGTTCTATTCTTTTGTCCCACAACAGGACTTGATCTCCAACTTGGAAATCATGGTTTTTTGCCTTCTGGTCAAAGATTTTCTTTGTCAGACTTTGATGGGCAGCAATTCAGTCCACCACCATAGTTCTCTACTCATCTAGGTCGATCAGGCACATGATTCTCTTATCAAGGGAGCTTTCATATGTCTGATCTTCAATTGCCTTAGCCAATTTCAAGGCTACTAGTTCCAAGGTGATTGGTATCTCAGCAGTGATACCATAAAGAAGTTGGAAAGGAGACATACCAATTGCTCTCTTTGGTGTGATTCTATCTACCCATAGAGCATCAACCAATGCTTTATGCCATGGTATTTGGTTGTCATTTTCTAGCTTCTTGATAATGGTAAGCAATTTTTTATTACTTGATTCAGCTTGTCCATTCCCTTGTGAAAAGTAATCAGAAGAATGGAAGAGTGTAATCCCATTATAGAAATAGAATTGTGTAATCTCCTAGGAAGTGAAACAAGTTGCATTGTTAGTAATAATCTTGGTTGGGACTCCAAACCTAGAAATGATATTCTCCTTGAGGAAATTGCACACAACTTCTGAATTAGCATGCTTGGTTGGGATTGTTTCTATCCACTTGGTGAAGTAGTCAGTTGTTGTAAGGATATAATCATGTCCAACACTTGAGGATGGGTTTTGAGAGGGTAGCTCATGAAAGAAATGGGAGATTCCATAGCTTATTTATTCTATTGAACTAGAATTGATGAAAGCATGTGTTCAGAAGCATAACTATATATGATGAACTCTTTGTTATAGTCTGGACAAACCAAGGTAGGGGCATGGGCAATGGGAGTCTTTATATCCTCAAATGCTGACTTGCCTTCTTTAGTCCAACTAAAGGTGGTTTTCCCTTTCATCATGTTTACAATGTGTTGAGTCTTCTTAGCAAACTCAAGGATGAACCTTCGTAAGAAATTCACCTTTTTGAGAAAAGAGTGAACATAATTTTTACTTGTAGGCAAGGTAAGCTCTTGGATAGACTTGACTCTATTTGAGTCAATATTTATGCCTTATTTGGACACAATATGCCTGAGAAGTTTCCCCTCTGTTACTCCAAAAATAGACTTCTTAGGGTTCAAAAAATGCCATTTTGGTGCAGCACTCTAGCACTTGTTGTAGGTGGTGTAGATGATTAGAATGATGCTTTGAAAAGATGGTCAAGTCATCAAGCTATACCATAATGAACTTACCCATCTCATCCTTGAAAGACAGGTCCATTGCTCTGTGAAAGGTGGTGCCAACATTTATCAAACTAAAAGGCATCCTTCTATATTCAAACATGCCCCAAGGTGTCGTGAATGCAGTCTTGTGTTGGTCTGCTTCACCAACTTCAACTTGATTATATCATGAGAAGCCATCTAGCATTGATAACATCTCTAAGCCTATCACTATTTGAAGCACGTGATCCATGATTGGCAAAGGATAATTATCTTTCAAAGATGACTGATTTAGATTCCTAAAATCCACACAAATGTAAATTTTGCCACTCTTCTTCCTTACAGACACTATGTTTGCAATCCATGTGGAATGATGGATTGGAAAAATGATTCCAGCATTTAACATTTTTTGTATCTTAGATATAATAGTAGCTGATATCTTTAGATTGTGCTATCTATATTTTTTCTTATAAGGCATTGAATCAGTCTTAAGAGGAATGTTGTGGTGGATTTCATCAGGTCTAAGAGACTTCAAGTCATCATAGGAATATGCTAAGACATCCATGTATTGGCAGAGTAGAGTAGTGAACTTGAACTTTTCTTCTTGAGTGCAACACTTACCAATGTTAACCATCTTGGGATTTTCTTCAGTAGTCAAATTTATTTGATCAAATCCCTGAGAGGAGCTTGAATCTATTTGCTACTATTTGATGAATCTATCATGCTTGTTAAACAGTTTCTCAAGGGAAACCAGGCCTTTGGGAATTTTATTTCCTTTCAGCTGTAAGAATTATTCATTTACATTTGAACTTGATTCAGGATCTAGTTCACACTTATAAGGTTTACTACCTTCAAAATGTAGTTATTCAAAGTTGTCTTTTCATTCCAGGAAGGCAATGATTTGGTGATCATAATTGAATACTTGCCAATGATCAACATCATCAAACACACTTGGTCTAAAGACTAGCTCAATAGTATACCTATCTTCTTTGAAGTCTGAGTGAGGAACTAAGAGAGCTCCTGAAATAGCAAGTGCATCAGCTCTATCATTGGATTCCCTAGGTATGGCAAAGATGTTGAAAGCATCAAAGCTTTCAAGTTGGTCCTAGACTAGATTATGGTAGTGGCCAATATTTCATTTTTGGTTTGGTATAGGTTTCTCACCTGATAAACCACTAGTTCAACATCCCCTTTGGCATGAAAGAACTTGATGCCTTTGTCTTGAGTAGCCTTCAATCCAAGCAATAGAGATTCATATTCAGTTGTGTTATTAGTGTTGCTGAATTGTAACTTGTAAGAGTAGGAGAAAATATCTCCTTGAGGAGATATGAACACAATATCATCTCTAGAATTGGTAGAGGAATAGCTACCATCAAATTCTAGAGTCCATACCTCATTAGACACTAATTTTTCTTTAGATTTTCCTTCATTAGAGAGGGAAGATCCTTCTCCATTTTTATTACAACCTACCAATTCTTCTGCTATTCCAACTGAACTAATTTTTGGATTGACACTTTCAAGAAATTTATCAGATACTTCATGAGATTCATTTATAAAAAGAATGTAGTTACCCATACCTAAAGACTCAAATAGAATTTGAGCTTCAGGGGCTGATGTCTGAGTGAAAATATATTTTGATTCCTTTTCAAGAAGTAGCCTCTGCATGGTGCCTTTAATAGGGATCCTTACTTCAGATAGGTCCATGCTCAATTCTCTACCAACATCCTTGTAGAAATTTTTCCCTAGTAGAATACCATAATATGTTGGAACATTAGCCACCAGAACTGTCATCTTGATTCTTTTGTCTAGAAAGGCTGCAAATGCAAATTGGGCATCCTTGATTTGTCCCAGTAATGGAACTTATTTGTCCTCCATAGAGAAACATCTCCCAAATGTCTTAGTTAGTGTGAGATCAAGAGATTCTGCCACTTTGGTAGGCATGACATTATTAGATGCACCTGAGTCTATGATACAATTACTTAGCTTGTGACCATTTATCAATAAAGAAACATAGAAAGGTTCAATTTTCCCAGGGGTGGTAGGAGGAGTAATGACAAGATTGTTTAGAATGGGAATGTTCTTTAGGAAATCAGGAGTTACCTTCTTAGCCTCTTGTCCTACATGGATGGCCTTATTCTTCACACTCTTAACTAACCTATCCAGCTGCTCAAGATTAAATTGTAAATATTCAAACTCAGTCATTTAAATTTTGGTTTTCTTAACATGATCAATTATGTCAAATGACTAAATTGGACTAGGAACATAGCAAGGTAATTAAACCTTTTGGTTTATAAATGGGGAAGGACTGATTTGTGAAATTGAAGTTAAAGGTGAAGGTGAGATTGATGTATTTACCTTTTTGGTGATTATTGGATCATTTAGCTGGAAAGGTAGAGAGATTCCACATTTAGCAATTGAAATTATTGGTTGAGGTTGCTCTTCTATTTTATTTTTATCAGCTTGCTAAGTTGATTGGTTCTTAGACTTGGTAAACACTACATATGATCCATCAAAAGCTTCTCCTTTACTTTTGGGTTCATCCTGGTAGTTTAGGAAACTAATATTGGAGTCACCAGCTAACTCTTCTTGGTTTTCTACAAGGAGATCAACATCAATTTATTGACTCAATTTAGGATGGAAAGAGAAATCCAATTCTACTTTAAGATATCCCACTACTAAATTGGTTGGGGGTGCTTCAATGGCATGTTTCCCTTATGGGGGAGGGAGATGATTTAGCTGCCCTTGATTTTTAGTAGCATTGCCCTAGTACGACTGATTTGGGAATGTCCTTCTTCATATATCTCTGTATGAAGAAGCAAAAGGCATTCTTTGTGCCATTTTTTTGAGAGCAAGTAACTTATTTGCCAACTTTTGCACCATTGGATTAGTGGTGCTTGTTGATGGATATTCAGAAGATGATGAGGGTCTATTTATATTTGGATCTCTTCTTATCTTCCCTACCAAGATGAGATCATCTTCTACTTTGGTGGCCAAATTTTGAGTTGTAGTGAGGTCTATTTGACTAGCACATCTCAATAGGAAACTCACTTTAGGTAGCTGAGAATTAATGAAGAAACATTTAAGATTCTCAGCTATAGGTCGAGCAATTACATGGATCCTGTTCCTCAATTTGTCAAACATGGCTATGAAATCCCTCATTGGTTCATGAGGCTCTTTCTTCATCTGTGTGACCTAAGACAAAAAGGCATGTGCATCTTTTTTAGGCTTGAACCTAGCTTCAAACTTAGCTTTGAGGGTGTTCCAGTCAGTTACTGACTGAACCTATAGATGGTAAAACCAATATGTAGTAGCACCTTGTAATGTTTATACAAATAGCCTAACTGCTACATCCTCAAATTCCACTCTAATTACACCACAAGCTATGCTGAAGGCTACAATGTGTTTGTCAGGATGAACTTTCCCATCACCATAGAATTTGGGGAAATTCTTCCTTAAACTACGTGGGAGTTCATGTAGAGGTGTAGTAATATTGAGAGGACCAAAAGAATTACCCCAGGGGCCTTGAACTACCATTATATGACTATGAAAAGGAGGAATAACAAATCTCAAAGGGGTAATTATTGGCAAAGCTTTATCAATAGTAGAAGTGGATACTTCACTTGGTAATGGAGACCTGATTTTAGTAGGAGGAAAGCTCTTAGTTCATTAGAGGCGAGATGATGAAGGAGACAACTAAAAATTACTTTGTTGTATAAACTCAAATATAGGGTCAACAATACCTTTAGCCCTTTGGCTTTGTGTATACCTTGAATCTGCTAGGTTGTGAAACAAAAATGGAAAAGAATTGACCTTGCTTTAGTTTAAAGCTTGAGGCTTTAAACTATGTATTCTTTCCCAGTTGGTGTGGAGGTGGATGGTAAGGTTATAATGATAATGGATAAGAATTGAAATGGAGTCACTAGAATCTGTAATGGATAAGGGTAGGGACTGCTTCAATCTAAAACTTTGAGGCTTCAGAATGTTGATATATCCCTAGCGGAGTCGCCAAAAAACTATTGGGTGAATATTTTGTCAATCAGCATACTGATAAACAAAATAGGTCTGATCAACCATAGTAGGAAGATTGGTCGGCCAAATGTGTAGGTTTACCACATCAAAAGGGGACTAATATCTCTTCTCATCAAGGGGAGGTTCCCTATATATATGTTATATATATATATATATATATATATATATATATGTTTTATATATATATATATATATAAAATAATACTCAAGGGTAAGATAAACCATCCATCTCTCTTTTTTCAGAGATGATGTGTGAAAATAAAAGGATAAATCCAGATGAAATGACAAAAAACACTCTTCTTTCAAAAGTGTTATTTTAGCAAAGAAAAGGAATCTTTTTGGTCATGACAAGTAATTGTAATAGGGTATAGTAACACAGCAGGATGAAACGAGGCACAAAGTCTCCACCTCAATTGCCAAAGAGTGGAATAAGAAGAACAATGAGGGCACAAAGTCATCCCAAGGTTTTTTACACAGAAATAGAAAATAAAGACACACTGAGGACAATTATGATAGCACAAAGTCTAAAAGTGATTGGCTTTAGGATACCTTCTTTGTCACCTCTACTAGCTCTACTTGTGAAATTGTATAAACAAGAATACATTTAGGAAATAGACATAAGATTAATCCCCTAGAATGATATAAGATATAATAGCACAAATTCTAAAAGTAACTTGCTTTCTGATTTAATCAAAGAAATATGATGAACAATCTAAGCTCAAAGTCTCAGTAATGTCTTTTAATTTGGGTAGAGTTTTGTTTCTAATAATAGAGAGAGATATATATTGTGACAATAAGAGAGAGTCTAGTATATGGCCCTCCAAGAAAGACTTGGGGAGTAGTAACACATCATGTTGCATTATATTTTGTTAAGAAGATATGTTGGAATTGGGCGTATTTACCCATTTGCTTTACTCAATGCAGAAAAATGGGTCACACCATTGAATGTTTATATCCTTCAATGTCCACCTGGTGGTTTGCTTCTAGAAACATATCTTATGCATGAATGTTTTTGGTCCTTATTCATCATTCCTCCTTTTTTGGTTGTTGAATCAAGTCTTTTATTTAATTGGATCCTCTATTCTTTGGTTGCTTTCCATTGGTTTTGACATGTTGTAGGTGCCGCTACAAAATAGGCAAGGACACTTGGCAGCATCCATGGAAATATAAGAGATTATTATTTAAAGGAACTTTTAAAACCTGTAAGAAACTCAAGATGTAGATATAGATACTTGTCATGTTCTAGATAGTTACAATGGGACATGTGGTAGCTTATGCTTATCTTTTGAGAATCCCATAGAGGATGACACTTTGTGCACTCCACTTAATTCAATAGCTTATTGGGGACCCAGCACAATCTTTACTTAACAAAGAGACCAAAGGAAGAAACTATGGATGTCAACATGTGGTAGCTTCCATTGAGCTTTAACTTCTCTTTTGAAAGTCTTTGAGACTTATATTAGTTTCCTACAGAAGATGACATGTGGGGATCTCTGCTGAGTTTTGAAGATGACACATGGAATGTTCCACTGCTTTGATAAGGGACACATGGAAACTTGGTGGGTTTTTTGTTTCAAGGGATTTTTCCTTCAAACAAAAATTCTGAAGGAATTCTTTTGGATAATTTGTCAAAAGGAATTGTTTCTTTACAACTTTGCCACAAGAACTTTTCCAAAGGAACTCCCTTGCTCGTTTAAGCTTTGAGTTGGTCTGTTTGCTCCCCACCTGCCCTCTACAAGGGTTATTTGAGCTTAAAAGTAACCTTTCTTATTTTTTCAATGGTCCACTTTGGTTTCCAAGTACCCTCTAAAAGGGCTTTTTTCATTTGGCATTGCCTTAGTCAATTTTCTATCAATCTCAATAAGTGACATGTGGTAGCATCTACTGTGAAATAGGTGAGGACACATGGCAGTATCCACTTAACTTATAGAGGCTTTGGACACCTTTTGAGTGTCCTATAGAAGATGACACGTGGTGGCTTCCACTAAGCTTTTAAAAATATTGTAGATACACTTGGGACTTGTTTTAGATTCATGTAGACTTTGACACTTGGCATGTTTTGCTTATCTTACAAAGGACACATGGAAACTTTTGCAGCTCTTACAAACAAAGTGAAATGGGGTTCAGTAGATGACACTTGGCAGCATCCACTGGGCTTTGACGGGCTTTTGTTTTAGGATTTTGCTTGCCTTAGTCACTTTTGCCATGAAATTTCCTCTACAAGGGCACTTTTCTCTTCAACTTTTGGGGCAGTCCTTTGAACCTATCACTTGAGCTAACTAATTGAACCAACTTTGCTTCAATAGTTCAATGGTTCATTCCTTCATTTCTATTGACTGCTTGAACCAATCTCTTTGAAACAAGCCTTGTTGAACCAACCATTGTTGAACCTATTGAACCTGTTGAACCTTTTGAACCTGAGTGGTTCAATGGTTCAATGGTTCAAGCCTTCTTCTCTTTGATAAGTGTCTTGAATCCATTAAACTAGAAGCGATTGAACTTTAAACCTTGAAAAAAGTTCTTAATTATTTAGACCTACTGACGTCATTGAACCTATTGAACCTTTGAACCCATTGAACCTTTAAACTAAAAATGGTTCAAGGTTCAATGGTTCAATGGTTCAAACATTGCATAGAAGCTTGATGATAAATTCTTTTGATTGAACCAAGGCATCGAACCAATCCTGAAAATGACTAAGTGTTGGAAACTTGTTCTTTTGAATGAACTCGCCTGTAGAAGCATTTGAAATTGTTGAACTTGTAACTGAAAAAAGATTGAATAATTCCCAATTTTTAAAGCTTATAACAATTTTTTGAAATGGGAAGAGAAAATTTTGTCTTACAGGACCAAAATAGCTTAAATGTTGTCCCAAAAATGAGTGACATTTTTTGGGTACAACAAGACTCATTCTTGTTATCACATTTTTACCTTGTAACTTGGTTTTAGTTGAAATTCCATTATCAAAATATTCACATAAGCTAATGCATATTTGAGTTTTTCCAAATCAATTAGCTTAAATTCTTTTCCCCTCACTATATTGCATAACTTGTAAAATTATTAAAATATCTTAAATATAATGGAATCATGTAGTAATGCTAGTAAAATTTGTTTAAATACATATTTTAATTCATTATTATCCTTAATATTGGTTATCTTTCCTATCAAAGTCTTGTAATGAATCATATACTCATTGATTGGTTCATTGGATCTTTACTTTAGTTTAGAAATTTATCTATACCATAACATCTCATTGATGTTGATGGAACATGTGATACTATTTTAACCTTTCGAGACATAGATGAATGTAAATACTATATATTTTTTGAGTTGAGTATACTAAATTAGAGTACAGATATTAAATAAATATAGCCACTGATTTGTTGTAGAATTGACTAGTTTTATCCCTTCTAAAAATAGCAATAAATAATGTAAATGAGAATTTAGTTGGAAAATGACTAAGATAGATGATCTAAAGGATAAACACTGAGAAATAAGTTGGTTTGAGTTTCACAA
The DNA here is from genome assembly GCA_037957365.1 of Torreya grandis. Classification (NCBI taxonomy): domain Eukaryota; kingdom Viridiplantae; phylum Streptophyta; class Pinopsida; order Cupressales; family Taxaceae; genus Torreya; species Torreya grandis. The sequence continues at coordinate 627,735 of JARHVA010006668.1, read as the reverse complement.
AACTAAGAAAGATGTTGTAGATGGTAGTATGCAAAATTAGGGTAGAATATGGATTGATAACCCTAATTATGCATAACTTATTCTAAGTTTGTATGTGTAATTTGCATCTCATTTTCATATAGTGGATAAAGGGATAAAATTAATGTATATATATTTTTCTAGTGCTTTTGCAAGTGATAAAAGAGGTCTATTTTGACCCTAGGATGTCTAAGATTGTAAAACATATTTATTTGTGTAAAAAGAACAAAAAGGATAATATCACTAAAATTGGGACACTAGCACCATGTGATACTATTTTCCTCATTATTGTGATAATATCTAGGTGGTAGAACATAAGGTAAGAAGGTCCAAGATGTAATATTGAGTGTTTGGGAATGGTTTAGGGATAACTAAGGATGCTTATGGCTCACACAAAGGTTGGATAAGTGTGAAAATAGGCCATAGGATAGGTGTACAACCAAGCTAGGGATAAGTGGTCTTAAGTAACACTCTTATCAATCAATGGTCATTTTTAGCTGATTACATTTTCCCCCCCCCCAATTATATAAATGTATCAAAGTGAAATGACTAGGATAAAGGTAAAATAAGTATACCTATACTTACTTAAGAGAAGAAGCCCATGATTCTGGATATGAATATGTGAAGCATGATCCATTGTGTATACTAAAAGTGAAATATGCATAGACTAGTCCTTACATAATAGATATCAAAATTAAATACAAAACTAAGTAATGAAGTAAAATTAGTAAAGAGATAAAGCTAAGTAAATAATTAAATTCACTAAAGAGATAAAATTGAGTAAATAAGAGGAAAATAATGAATACACCTCACTGGGTATATGAACCAATGTATAAACCTAGTGATAACTATGTTTTTACATATATATACTGATAACATTAGTGAATATATCATACTAAGATGATGGCTTGCTTGATCCTCAGGTATGAGTGTCTTATGAGCTTAATCTAGTTTTGACTCCATCATTACCCACCCCTACTTGGTGGATCATGACCTGTGAATAGCTTAGATTGGATTGATGGTGTGACCAACCCTCTCATGTAGGTGGCTCAAGAACTCAAGTAGACTATGACTTCATCATTGCCTACCCATGTGTAGTAGATGCATCTAAAATTGAAACTACATGATGTAACTAGAAATGTCTAACTAGATATATCCAACTAGAGATAAATAAATTGAGATATCTAACTGAAGATTTTATCTCTATGTTGACTTGGGTATATTAGGTAGCTTTGGGACACTCAAGAATGGAAACCACTATAGATGGAGTAAGGAATGAATCTAGTATGTAACCTAGAATATGTTGTTTGATTTGTACAACATAGATAATGACATGGAGTTTGTCATTCCATCTGATCAAATGGGTATAAGTGAGCATAAAAAAAATAATGTGCCACACTCATGACCCTACATATGATATTTGAGAATATAGATTCTAAAATGAGTTTTAATAATTTATATCTGAGTATCTGAACTAAAAATGAGAATAGTCATGTGATGCATGATGCCCCCAATCTTAATAAACTAGTATGAATTTGAGCAAAACTGAGCAAAACTAATAAATCTATAACTAAACCTATACAAAATTAGATTTTAACTACTATAATTTTTTGGCCAATCTATATTTTCTAAAACTAAGGCTACTAGATAGTAGTGCCATATCTTGGATAATAATTTCATGTGGTGCTAGTGTCTAAATTTGGGCACTAATGTTCAATTATTTTGATTTCTCTACAAATGTAACTAATCTTTATGTCACTATTTCACATTATGTTTACCTGATTTTAATTTCTATAATCTAAGCCTGTGTATTGAAATTTGTATTGTGGGTGCATTCTAATAGCCTAATCTTTGTGACAAACCCCTATGAATGCCTCCTCTTTTGAGAAGAGTTATTATACCTCTATAATAAGTATCCTCAAAATAAAAATATCTACAAGATGTGTATTAGCTAGAGAATATATGACATCTACATAATAATAAAATATAATGTACATACATAACATCTAAATGTAAGATAACCTGAGCATAAGATTGTAATGTGTGAAGTATTTTGTCTATAATTCATAAGCCTATCAAGATAGATATAAAAATGTATGTAAAGAAAATATGAGTAATAACTAAGTAGCCACCTAGGGGAATGAGTCATGATTTCTATCACAACACTAAAGTAAGGAGGGGAGATGCATGAAGTTATTCATGGCATAAAAAAATAGAGTGTTTTACAAGTAAGAGACAAGTATGATGGCCATGATGCATATAATAAATCATACATACAACACACATGAGGCATTAAAATTAGATATAAGGGGTCATAATACAAGGGACATAGGCACATGTCATTAAATCTGATAAACAAATACATACAAATCCATATTCAAATATCCACATACACAAATAGAAAACAAGTTTCCTTAGAGTCACATATAAGTACATTTCGAAATATATGCATACACAATCAAGAAAGCATACACAAAGACATGTGTACATGTCCAAAGCATACATAAAGTGAAAAGAAGTGGCAAAGATCCATAAATCAATATCATATTTAAATCCCCTCAAATAAAATAAGGATAGAGACACAATAAATTATAAACATAATAAATTTATAGCTAAAAATATGTATGGTCATATAATATAAATTTGTGTAAGAGATAAGATGTACATATGCTGAGTCTCAAGTAGTATTAGCCATAAAAAATTTAAGTAGGTGTAGCATGATCAATATCAAGATATAATAATGCTAAATATATGACATATATTTTATAAATATGTGAATGGGTAATCGAAACTATGTATAGGTTGCCCCAAATAAGCACATGTGTCAAATAAAGAACCCATGTATATATGTATATGCCCCTAATGGGTAGATAATAGAAAAAAATGATCTATGTAGTAGACCTGATCATATAAAAAATTTAAATCACTCAAAAATAATAATTTAATAATTTATGTATGATAAAATTGACTATACTAAGATATTTATCATATGTAGTGTCTAGAAAATATAAGAAATGTAAACATGGCAATGCACACAATCTATAGTTTTATGTTTTTGGAGTAAATGCTTGAATGTTTTTGTGTTTTTTGAAATATTATATATATATATATATATATATATATATATATATATATATATATATATATATATATATATATATATATATATATATTACATATATATATGCTATGTACAAGTAACATGAAAATTAAACTATGTATAAGGTTCAAGAAAGAAGTAAAATATCTACATGTAGGGAGTAACAATACTAACTGATGAGTCTCATGGGAGACTCTCTATCAATTTGACCTATGTCAATAATAGGAATGGTAATCTCTCATGTAGTGTGAATGTTCTATTGTAGTTAAATGGTGTTTCAATATGAATATAATTATTATTCATAATTTAAATTATAATAATCATAATAACCTAGAATGTTAGTGTTGACTTTTGTTGTATCTAGATGAGCATAGGGAAATTTCTCATACTATGCAGTTGACCTTTATAAATTGTGCTTTAGAATATTTATCATGATTTTTCCCTTTGAAATTGTGCTTATTTTATACATGTGGTGTTTTGAAGGCTCTTTTTCCATAAATCCTTTGTGGAGAATGTTTGTTGGCTTGCCCTTATTTTGACTTTGAGACTTAAGTTCTTGCTCTTTTTATAACATTTCATATCTAGAATTTTTGCATTGATAAATTGTACCTATGAATGATGTGCCTTAGGATCACTAAATCCCAAACCTTGTTGACCAACATTATCAACTAATAGAATATGATTAATGATGCCTTTGACCTTCTCGCCCAAACCTTGACCATGATAATCAAACTATTGTAGATTTTTTTACCAAACCCATATTGATTTGAAACTTGAGCCTCATTTTAGAGAGGTATATTTACATATATTACCTACTTTACCTATTTTTTTATAATATTTATTAATCTAATTATGATTTTTAAACCTTTTGTTAGTCTGAGTTATGCTTTGGTAACCATTTTTGTACTATCGCTGAGTGTGACCTTTTTTGAATTTATAGATGTGCCATTATATGTTGTTTAGATGATGTGACACTATTTGATTCATATGTATCCATTATTTCTTATATTTTCATTTTTAATTCTAAACATAAACTAGTGTAGTGACCATGCATTCTATGATATGCACAATACTATTTGGATCTCCTTAGTATGTGTAGAGGAAGTAGGTTGATCAACTTAGCTTTAATCATTTCCCTTAGTATCTTACTTGAAATTATATTTAATCTTTATAAGATTTTTTAATCACTTATAATAGAAGCATTGTGTTGTACTTTATGATTTGGATATGAAAGAGTGTTGTGAATAACTTTGCTAGGTGTATATGTGTATACATGATGAACACTAGCATATTTTGAAGACTTTGTACAAGTAATGTGATTTCCCAAGAATGTGACCTTTTCACTTAATAACTGATTTTTATTTTTTAAATATAATGTTAGCTTTATTATAATGATAATTTTATCCCTTAGAGTCTCATAAGTGCAAACCATAGTTGCTTCTGATTAAAGTTGTATGAACACACCCCATAGGGGAAAGGTGTAGATAGGGTGAGTATGGGCATTAGTAAAAATAATATAGGTTGATTCATCTCATGGAGGAGTGATAACATGTACCTAGTTAGATGGAAAGTAGTGATAACTATCATGGAGATGAGGAGGATAAGGATATTCTTTCTTGTGTATAATATATGACATTGAAACTTGAAACATAGTTGTTAGCTTATGTTTAAAATCCTCTATGTGTGTAAGGGTTTGTTTATTAATTGAATTTTTCATAAGAGAAAAATAAAATGCTATAGGTAGAATGAAATATGAAATAAATTTAAATTTATATAAAATATCATGTATACATGTGCTTATGTCTTTTTTGAGTTCATTCTAAATTAAAATAACAAGCATGCAAATGAAAGTATTAGACTTTTCATCAAAAAGTGATAAAATTATTATATCATTATTATCATGATTATATGAAATATAAACTAGAAGATATATGGAGCTAAAATCTTAGTGTGGGTCTTAGACATAAACCCTAGGGTTATCTAAGGTTAGGTTTTGTGTAATATTCAAAGTAAGTCAAGTTCTCCAAATGTTTTAACCTTTTAGGACTTAGATGAATATAAATCCCATGTTCTTAAATAGCTAAGTATAGTAAATTAGGGTAGAAATATGAAATAGATACACCCACTAATTTTTTAATAGAATTGACTAATTTTTACCTTTCTAAAAATAAAAGTAAATAATGTAAATTAGAACTTAGCTGGAAAATGACTGAAATAGATTATCTAGAGGCTAAAAACTGAGGCAAAGGATAATCTAAGTATTTCAAACATGATAGAGGTGTCAAAACCCCTTTTAGAGAGTAGAACTATTAACATACTATATCACCATGTGGCACTAGTGTCCATTTTTTAAAAAAGTGTCCTCTATGTAGAATGATTTTGAGCTTTTAGGTGCACCTATGTCTAGGTCTATCAAGCATGTTCCTATGTACACGAGTTCTAGAACCCTATAAATCACCTATTTTGACTAATTTTTGATAAAAACATAATCCTCCATTTTATTATGCCATATGGTTTGGTAGGATATACATCTTGAACATCCCATTATGATGAGAGTTTCCTACATAATAATACTTCAAAGACGGATCAATCCTGATGTAATCCTCCCCACCTAAGTGCTAGTACAAGCGCAAGTGGAGATAGTATTATTTTATAAATTAATGATTTTAATGTGATTGAGACTATAAATATGATTAATATGATCTTGGGAATGTTATATATGGTGGTATGAAAAATTATGGTAGAATAAGGATTGATAGCCTCAATTTTACACAAATTATTTTGAGTTTGTATGTGTAATCTACATATCACTTCCATCTAGTGGATAAAAGGATGAAATTCATGTATATATATTGTTATAGTAATTTTTTGGGTTGTAAAAGAGGTCTAGGCTAACCTTAGGAGGTCTAATATTAAGGAGGGAAATAATAGTAGTACCAAAATTGGGACACTAGAACAATGTGGTGATACTATCCCTATTATGGTGCTAGCATCTAGGTGGTAGAACCTGAGGCATGAAGAGATAAGATGTAATAATGAGGGTTTGAGACTAATTTAGGAATGACTAGGGATGCTTATGGCGTACATGAAGTCTATCTAAGTGTGAAAATAGGCCCTATGATAGATACAAGGATAAGTTAGGGATATGTGGTCTCAAGTATTACTCTTAACACTCAAGTGTCATTTTTAGGTGACTACATATATGAATTGATCAGATAAGGGGTAAAATGATATTATAAATTAGAGAGGGAGATCATATAACCATATAAATGAATAACATTTTATTCTTATTTGAAAGATCTTGGTCATTAGCTTGGTATTGGGTACATATCCCAAGAATGTTGTATACAATGATATAATGTGTTGATTGGGACAAAATTTACCATCATATGTTGTGGTTTGTGGAGTTATGAAACCTATTATTAAATTTTAGGCTATCCCTCTATGGATAATGGGTTATGAAAAAGAGCATGTGAATACATGGAATGACTAACTCTTGATGCACCTTGCTCTAATTGAAATGCCTCAGTAAGAAGAGTTGTAATAGTTTTATCAAGGGAACATGAACAAGGAAAGGTTGGAAATTAAGTATGAATAAATATCATGGGAGGATTAAAGTTCATTTATGTATGTATAAGCATAGGATTTATTTAAGGCATCTTATTTCCCCAAAATTTTAAGTGGATGTCCCATAGGTTATTAAAGATGTAGGCTTAGGGATAACAATACTAGTAGTTATCTGAATGCCTAGTGTGAAATTACTAGCTTGAAAGGATTGGATGATAATGGTAAAGTTAAATTGTTTAAATACTTGACAAAAACTTATCTTGGTGTGCCACCTTAAATCTTAGGATCAACTACACAAATTTCCCCATTATTAGAAGACATTGAAGAAGGCATTAATTAAAATAAAATAAGGTTTTAAATTGGTTAGGATTTATCTAAGTAAGTTAATTGTAATCAATTATATAGTATCCAATATGATTATATTTACTATTATGTTCATTTTTATTATATTGATTATCATGTTCCAACAGAGGTATATCCACATCATCATATGTTTTCACATATTCATGAATAATTGCATCATTAGAAGAAGAATAAGCATCCATTGAATCCATTTTAGCTAAAATAATAGGAATATTATTATGCTTTATATTTTAACACATAATATGTCATTGTCTTAGAGGCATAATGAGAAATCCTTCTTTGTTTGCATAAGATGGAATCATGTAAGTACGAATAAGGTTAGGGCCATAGAAGAAAATTATTATTGTCTTTTATATGGGGAAAATTAGAGATCAGATTTGAATCCCTATGAAAAAAATATAAAATATTATAAGGAAGAACCTTTGTTGGGAAAAATATGGTTTTTAACTACTTGATATCTATATGTATTCACCAATATGTTTACCCTAATTAGGATTAATGTGATGAACTTAGTATAATTACGATATAGATTTGAAATGTAATTCAAATATCAAAATATGGAATTCAAGAATACATATAAATGTGAGATAACTATATTGATACTTCTAATTTTAAAAGGGAATATTCTAAATATAAAAAGTACTAAACAAATTGTGATACTTATATTGTATGGTTGACTATCAATAGTGACTATTTGGAAGTGAAAATTAGGGATAATAAGGTCTATAATTAATTTATTTATGAAACCATTTGTTTTTATATGTTAGGTTGGTTTTGTAGGATCAGATTAGCATCACTAGTTAATACTAACCTATTAGTTGGTACTCACATGTATAAAAGGTGACTATATGGTCACTTGTGAATGTATTTTCTTTTTTTCGGTTTTCAATTTTGAACCTTGATGATGCATGCATATCTAAAAATAAACCTCCTTTCCCTTGAATTTATATATGCTTTTATGAGAGATATAAACCTAAAAAAATAGGGTAAAATGTAATGGGTTAAGATAATCCCAATAAACCCCATCTAATGATTGACTGGAACCTATGTATCTAATACTTCAAAGAGGAAAGTCAAGCCACATGTAGTTCTCCTACCTAGTGTTATTTTTAAAATGTGTTCCTTTTCTATATGAATTCAAATAATGATTATAATTGATACTTTAATATGCTTGATTTTTATCTAATTTGGTATACTTGAGACTTGGCTTATGACTTCTCCTAGAGATAGATTTGTAAGTTGGGATGAAAATGGTAGATTTTCTCATTGTAAAATAGTGTATAGATGTCTATCAAATAAGTTTTGAATACATTTTAAATGAGACCATTGTATGTTTATATATGGATATAATTAAATCTTTTGTCACACCACAAAAATTATAAGTTGATGGGCTAACTCTAAATCTAGGTTTCATTTTTGAGAACAGGTCAGTACTAACTAGATTAGGCCAGTATCAATTGGTGATGTTGACCAAGTTTTATATAAGTGAATTATGTCTAGGAAGATTAAAATAATATTTAGGAGGTGTATATAAAATATATTTAACATGTTTTAAATAGACAATGAGATTCATGTAGGTTTATAACAATAGAGTGGAAGTTTTACATCATAAGGTAACATGCAAGTGTGATAAAATGGTGGATTTGTACCTTGTTTTAATGATTAATTTATGTGTGTCAAGATTATAATTTTTGTAATGAGAGCCTTATTCTAGTATCTACACAATGTAGCCTATCTATTACTCATATTCAAAATAAAAATAATTAATGGTATAGTTTTATGTAAAATATGTAATCATGTAAAAGGTGTAATAGTAATGAATATCTTTTCAAAGCATATATGAAACATATAATGTAAGGAATAAAAGTGTCATTTCAACATAGATATATAAATTAGGCATAGATTATTAATTATCACATATATAAATACTAAATTAGACTACACAATATATGCAAATGATCTTAATCTTGGAAAAATAAACAAATCGGGAGGCACTTAATATAGACCACATCACCCACAAAATCAGAAAACTTAGTAATCTAAATATATAATCCTTGATTTATCAATTAATGCACACATGATTTCAATGCCATGACACTCAAATTAGCAACATGCAATGACACTCAATTTCACACTGGGCCAAAGGACACAGAAAATGATAATTAAATGTCACACACAAGGCAAAGGGCACAAACAAAAAAAAAATCACACACACAAGTCCAAGATATAAAAACAATGCAAAATAAAATGTCACACAAAAATTACATGGGCCATAATAGATAGGGAAAACAATGAGTAGCCTATTGAAAATAATATATCAATGAATCACAAAACAAGTTAAACTATTCTACACTATTAACATATGTCATAATGATAGTATAACAAAGTAGCATATCCATGTAATGTAATACCATAAATAATATGTGTTAAAGTAAGACAAGTGTAATAAATAAATATATCTTTAAATTTTAAATGAAAAGGTCATAAAAATATATAACTCATATCAATGTGACTTACTGAATAAGATGCTGCAAGCATTTGCATGGCCCCTAGGTATAATAATGTCCTACATTTGTGCATCTATGTATCATGTGTAACCTATATATAAGACATATCATCCATATATATAATTAAATGCATATTAATATGAAAAAGGAAATCTAATCAACCAAACATATTATAATTTAAAAAAATTAACAATGGAATGTAATAAACATGTCATGATTAGGTCTTATTTTTTAATTATTTTTAAGTTTTTTTTTTTTTTTTAAATTTATTTTTATAAGTAATCCAAATCATTATATGGGTCCATGTCACTCACCTTGTCCTTAAATTATAAAATTTTATAATTTTTTTAAAATGCATTGCATTTTTTCTATTGTCTATGATTGTTCATGTTTTTTCATTGTAATTGGACTTAGATATTTTACTTTTTGATTGTCACCATCATCATCATGTTGAATCTTTATTATATTTCCTTGTGTAATAAAGTAATGTATTTATTTTTTTAATCATTATAGACTACTTGAAGTATAATTATCCATGTCCTAATGTAAATTTGACTTCGATGGTAGAATTCATCACCCATATGCATGTATCGATGACCTTTGGTCCATAATACATTGGTAGAGTAATATATCCAATGGATTATTTTTAAGATGTATTGTTTTTTATAATTTATCAATTTCATATCCCAAAAATTAGAAGAATGAAACAATACACATGTTGTGGAATTTGTCTTAATCAATCTAAATTTTTCATCGATAAGCACCATCCATGCATGTTGTAATAGTCAAGATTTATTGTCATGGATTCTTATCAATTTTACATGTTGTAGTATTGTGTTGAATTATTTTAAAACTTTGTGGTGAGTGTTCATGTTGTAGTTCAATAACCTTAATAATAACTTAATTATTGTATTTTTAAATTTTTTATTATAATTATATATCATTTTTTATTCCATGCCTAGTGATTTTATGGTAAAAATAATATAATTTTCCTTCTTGATGTGATAAGTGTCTCATAACTCTATATTTAGTAGTCTATAATGGAATCAAGTTATTATTATAACATTTGTATGATTATGCTTGATTTATTATGAATATTCATTTATTGTAACGTTTTGGAAGGTTTTGATTTTGAAAAATCCACATTATTAATTTATTTTTTTACAAAATCATTTTTATATTGTGAAATTTATCATTGTTCTTATGTCTGAGTTATGCTTGATTGTACAAATGTTTTCCTTGATGGTGTCTTTAGCATATGATATTCATCATGTGAACTGATTTTTAAAGTACTTTTTGTATTATGATTATTTTGATTATCTATATTTAGTATTTTTCTTTTTCCCTTGTATATTTTAATTGAGTATAAAATTTTGAATTATCCATGCTCTGTGTATATGAGCTATATTGATACCCTCCTAAATTGATATGTGTAAGCATATTATGAGATAGGTACTCATATAAATCAATAAGATTGATATTTACCTTACATAAACTATCATTTATATTTTATTTTATATGAATATAATTGTCTTAACTATCATACCAATTTGTGGTTATGCTATTTGGATTTTCTAAATTTACCAATAGTGGGAGATCTAGAATTATTTCTTTTTACTATATACTATCTTTTGGTCCCTTATTTTTCTTTTCATCATTTCCTATTATTAGATATTTTCTCATTTACTTCACTTGATTTTCCAACCTCATATGTATGAAGTTTATCTAGTGTGATAGGCTCTACTGGGGGAATTATAAAATAATGCATAAAGTTACTATGAATTACTTGCTTTATTTTGTTGTGTCATTTTACAATTTTGAAGGGATTATCATCTACATGAAATTATATAAATATCCATCATGTATGAAATTAATGCATATATGTAATATATATGTTACTAAATCCATATAATTTATCCAAGGTGAACCTAATTTTTTTTTGTTATAGATATGTATGCATGACCAAAAATAAAGAAGACACTACCTTTAGTCCTAGTTTCACATCCATTGATATATACCCTATCACCTATCCAAAAATAACATAAAATTATCTTATTATTTGATAATTTTTTTTAATTATATCCATATCAATACCCAGATGTTTCAAAAAGGCTACATTGCATATGTTCATTCCTAATCTATTATATATTAAGAAAAGATTGACCATTTTGATTTTAACTTGAACATGAATGAACAATGGGAGATTTTTTTCTACTTTGTGATTTTTAATTAATTCTTAATTTTAAAAATAATTGATTTTTTATTTATCCTTTAATGTATTCATAATATAATTAAACTATGTAGGTTATATATAATTTGTGAATAATTTCCATGAAATTCATCATAAAAGATGTCCTTATAAATAGTTGATGTATTTAGTAACTCAAGAATATAAATTTATAGATACCTAAATTTGGTACAAGCATATCCTTTATTCCAATTATATCAACCTTGTATAAATGCATTATTAAAAATGAATGAGTCATATATTGGTTCTATTTACTTTAATGGTTCTCTATTTTAAATTTATGACTTAGTCTATTGGTCATTTATCTTGCCATTTTGTCATGGGGATTCCCATTTTTAGTCTTTTGTCCTTCTAGAAAAGAGAATGGTAACCAGACAAGGCCGGTCTTTATACCTTTTTTTATAATGAACTTGTCTAGGCATAAATTTTGTCCCTTGTTTTGAGTCACATTTCATTTTATTCATATTTTTTCTATTGGGTTTTATATTGAGTCATATTTAATGTGAAAATAGGTCACAATTTTTTTTAAAAAAAAACATGTATAAATACAAGGGTTATCTAAGGCATTAAGGAGGGTTAAAATCACTACCAAAATATATTCAAATATATTAATGTTCTATGTATATGTCTCCTAAATCAGATCTTGAGCCTAAATATTCATCTACATACTTATGTGAAGGGTAAAATATGATAAAGAACATCCAAACTTATATTCACCATTACCTACATGCACATAAGTGGGATAAATAAATTTGAGTTTGATTACTCTTCATAGTATTTATAATGTAGTTTAAAACTTGGAATTTCCATGGGAATTGACCAAGGTTAGTCCAACTCAATCCATTTCACCCAATTTGCCCACCCTCATTTTATTATAATTTAGATTGTGTTTAGTAAACTAGGGTTTGATCATTATAGGTACTTCACATGATATTAGTTTTTTATATGAATCCAAGACCTTAATTAATTCATGCACATGCAATGAAATAATTATTTATATGTCAAAATCAATTGGGATAAGTCTACTATCAATAGACTTAGGTGAATTACATCATCATCCACCTATAGTAAATCTATCCAAATATATATTCTATTATTGTTTCTAATATTTTATCTCCATATTTATAATTTATCTATCTAATTTTGTCTACAATATGTAAGATTAAAATAAGATAATTATGAATCCAATACTCCTAGGTGTATTATTCTTCCATCCACTTACAATGGACTTATCTAGTTTTCATTTTTTATTGTCGAATCCTAGGCCTGTATGGTCACCTATCCTTATATTTTTTCATAGTCATATATTCTAGAAAATGCATACCCATGAAATATCAACCAGCATTCCCCATTGTTTTTAGAATAGGGACACACTTTTGAATTAATAAAATGAGTAAAACATCCAAAAATACATGAAAATGATTGTTTTTTAGTTAGTTTAATTTTTTAAGTCCAATAGTCATTGTTATTTGAAATATTATTATAATATATTCTAATAGTTATCTCATGAATTATTTAAATTTGGATGTTTTCAAGCAATTCTCTTTGTTTAAAACTTATTTATGCAAGATCTCACTATATTTTGTATTTTTCACACTTAGTTGGGAAATTTTATAATAAATATTTTTAAGGATTTATTTCTTTCCTTTGAATTATCTTTCAAGTCATATTTTACTTATTAAATTTTATGAATTGTGTGTTTCAATAGATTCATTATTTTTCATAGGCATTTGTGCTTAGTCACATCAATGCCACTTTGTGGGTTTTCTCAACTCATAGACTTGGATCTTACTCATGGATAACAAACTTAATCATATAACTTCAAAACAATTCATAATTCTTAAATGTAGTGATTCATAAATTTTATTTCACATGGAACTTAGGTATGACTTTACATAATTTAAACTTGGTCAAAGGCTTAAATGACTTAGTTACATTTCCTCTCTTCTTCACGCCCACCCTCATCTTTCCACATGGTAGATTTTTGCAAATTTGTAACTTATTACAACTCTTTTCAAATAAAACTTGGATTGACTAGATCATATATGCCATGTGGCTCATTTTTGTGTCCATGTAATGTTTTCATTAAAAACATAAATTAAATAAATAAGTGTAAAATATTTTAATTCCTCAAGTAATGCCACACACTGAGTATTCAAAAAATCACATCTTTGTAACTTGATAAATAATTTTTTTGGTGATCAATGATTGTTGGGATAAAAATAATAGAACATGAAAATTGGTTAAGTCACAATCATCCATGCCTTAAATATCTCTCACATGTTTCAAAAAAATGTAGATTTAAAGGCTAGGAAGAAACTACATTTCATCACACATCATTATTGATTTGATGTAACACATTATAGAATCATCATGACCTATAAGGAAGACATAAAATGTTTTTAGGTCTATTATTAAACCATATTTTTATTCAATTAATAACTACCACTTTCCATCACCATAAATATTTATATACTATGTCAAATATATATCTAAACACTCAAAATAAAAACCAAAATTATGAAACATGGTGTCATATTGCACCAACCATAAAGGAGAGGGGATATAATGATGCCTAGTGATAAAAAAAAGTAGTAGGCCAAACATTTGACTCAAAAGGGTCATGGAAGGATAATTGAGAATCTTGGTAGTGTAAATCATATTTACATATCTGATTTTTTATGACAAAGCATCTCCATTGGTAAACTGAGATAAACACATCAGCCTAATAACATATATTCAAATTTGAAGGTCATATCTACCTATTAAATCATAAAATATATAGACAACAAAAATTCATAGTCATTTCCTCTTAAAAATTTTGGTTTAAAAGTGGGGGCACATTTATCAGGTATGGAGTAGCCATGATTGCCTTGACTCTTGGTAAGAGATAAGCATGGTTTTTTAATAAAATTAAAAGTGAATGAATAATTTTGAAATGGTAGATAACATGGGGATTTCCAAATTAAATATCCCAATAGGTCAATTATCCAACTCTACCCACTTTCTTACTTTTATCTTCTTATGTGTTTTTATGCTCTATTATAGTAAACTTATCCTCATAACCATAATTTGAATTTGGATCTCCTTTAGAGGGATGATATATCACTCTATTATCTCTCTCTCTCTCTATATATATATATATATATATATATATATATTTATATATGTATATCTTTGGTAAAATATTGTAAAGGGTCACTCTGTAGATTAATAGTCGACCTAAGTTTTTACTTGCTTTGTTTGTCAATTTATTTATATGAGAAGGGATATTTTAATATAAATAAAAGAGGAAGCTTAAAAATTATTTTATAATGTTCATGGGCTTTTATTTTCTATTATTTTATCTTATTTCTCAATTTTAAACTGACATTATGCATTTTGGAGATTTAAGTAATTATTGGAGATATTTTTATGTTTTATTGTGGGTAGATTAACATGTGAAACATAGCCAGTTTTTTCTTCATAGATATGTTGTAAAGACAATGAATTAGAGGGGGTGGTGAATCATCTCTTAAAACTTTCTTTCACATATATTTTAAAATTCATTTAACCATCAAAGCAATACAAAGATATAACAATGCATAAGGAGTCATTTACATTAGCATAACACAAGAAACACATATATGAGTGGGAAAACATCAAGGGGAAGAAAAATTAATAATAATTTAAAAATTACAATACTATTATAATAAAAAAATCAATATTTATTAAAGCACTAGCTTCACATGGAGTACCAACCCCAGCTAGTCAAACACAAACTTGACTAGGCTTTAGCAAGCACCCACTTGCAAGGAGGCACCAACCCCCTAGATGACTCAGTACCAATTAAGACACATGATTTATTTGATCATATTAATATAACCTTGTTTATAAATCAACTTATTATGACCACTTGTTAATCTCTTTACACTCTTATCCCTCTGAAATTGCCTTCAAGTCCTCTTCACTTAACTAGCCCTCTTCTTGTCTTGATTAGGTCATCTGACCTTGATTTTCATAAATAATTACCTTGTAATATTTTCATGATAGTTTATCTACACCCTTATTATGTTATAAAATACATCCTTTATCTATTTAAATTTATATATCATTTTATTTAACACAACCATACTTTAACTAGTGAATTAGGCCTTATTCTTATTCTTGGGTCTTGCTCATACACATATTGGTCAGACATACACACTTGAACACTAATGTTTTAAATAAAATTGCCTTAATACATTAAAAATAAATAAATAAAACATTACAATATGTCTCTCATAGCATATAGGATCAAAACCCCTTTTAGGCCTTAAGGAGACATAATTCAATTAGGCCTTCATTAGAACATGTTACCCTTTGAACTCCTTGGAACACTTTCAAAATCCTCACATGGTAGAAACACATCATATGACCATAAACTACACAAATAATAAGATTATATTATGTATATTACACCTTTTATCTCCAATAATAACTAGAAGCACACCATTAGTACTGTTCATACTTAGGCCTATGCATACCTAAAAAGTCTATCTTGAACTACTAAAGATAAAAACCAATTATATTGAAAAAAAACATGGAGATAAAAAATATAAATAAAAACTTAAGCACCTAAAAAAATTAACCAAGTGAATTATACTTAATTACATAGTTAAAAATGACTCAAACCCTTCTCAACAAGAAGCCCACTCAGAATTGCCAACTAGTCTTAAAACACATTCATGGAAACAATGACTTTCAACACATATAAGAACACTTAAAAAGACATAAAATTATTTTATATGACCATATGAGATAATTAAACCATTAAAATATATATATATATATAATATTGTTAAATGTAAATATTTGTCTTGCAAACCAATCTCATAGTCGTGTACCTCACTATCTCATCTGAACCTGACAGGTCAACTTATAAGCAACATTTTCATCACATCCACTGAACTCCAAACTTATATCTAAAATTAAAATTTCTTAAAATTATTTAATAAATTTATCATTTACTTTTATTCATCCCTATTCCATTATAACATATCCTTAATTAGCTTATCTCTTCTACCTAGTTTTCTCACTATTTGCACCATTAAGCCTATTAGCAACTGGTCAACTTTGATGATTAGTTTAGCACAACTAAGGGATTAAAACTTATCAAAAACCAAACTGAACATAAAATAAAATTATATATATTTTTCCTCCATTTATTTAATAGATTTGACTTGGTCAAATATCACTGCTATAGTAAATCTTCAAGAAACAAGGCCTTTCTTGTAGGGTTCACTCACTCACTTGACAAACCAATCACAAATAGAGTTTCTTAGGATATTTTAATAAAAATAAAATTAAAAAAATATCAATACCAATCCATGCTACCAACTTTATAATAAGATATTTCACATTGGGTCATTGTTAGGGTTTTAGAGAGGGTTAACATTATTTTTGGTGTTAAGAATTATTCATAAAGGAATGCCCCTCATTTAAAAAAGTAATGCATAGATATATTATATATTAACCTTTCCCATCTTTCCTTAATATATCAATTCCACATGTATAGGTTACACTTTCCAATGAAAAATTAAAAGTCATTCTCGGTTTAAGAACCGTATATTATGTGCACTCGAGAGACCTCAAAATACTTTTTCATGTATTTTAGTGAAAAATATGACTTAAACCTTTGTGAAAATGTTTGAAATAACATATAATACCTATAAAAATACTCACTTGTCTATAATAACCTTAGAAATAGAACCTTATACTCCTTTAATCCATGATTTCCCTCTTTTCTCTTTAGGCCTTAACCTACAAGTCAAATTAGGCCTTGAAACTGACCCTCTAACCACTATCAAATATATCAACACATCATATACAAACTTAATAAACCTCTATAGTGATCAAAAAATACTTTATAACCTTCATAGACATTGACAACATGTCATTACACCTCATTAGGTCAAGCAAGGTCTAGAACTAGTCTACTTGCATATTTAGACTTAAGGTCTTAAATATGTAGGCTCACCTTAAACTCTCTTGAGTGCTCCAATGCATCATATACATGATAAATAAATCTTATAAATATTATTATTACTCTATGCATTCATCTCACCAGGTTACTATGATCAAATCTTCTCACAAGGCTCCTTCATGTTATGACTAGTGTCATGACTAGGCTTCTCAAGCTCTTGAGACTTGACAACTGACCTTGAAACACTTATTTATGATATTATGCCTTGATCACATGAATCATATATTTATAAAACAATTTAATACTTGTGAATTATGTTATAAAATAATAAAATTCTTTAATGACCTTATGAACACCTTTCTTAAGAACCTTTGACATCAATAACAACATCAATGTTAAACCTTAACAATAGGAACAATGCTCAAAAATATCCCCATTTGTCATTGATGGAAAACCATACTATAAACTAAGCATGCTTATCTACCTATTCTATTTTTCTCCCTCTTTTGAAATAACTTATAAAGTGATGTCTACAATTCTTTGGATCACACTTCTTGCAACCAAAATACTCAACAAATGGGACTATGAGTTTATGAGACATAAAACAAATATGCTCCCCCTATCTCCATGTATACCTTCTTGGAAAAACTCACCTATTATTTGAGATAATGAACGTGATTAGCTTCCCCTAATTATTTTTGTCTTCTTCACTAATTTATATGGGTAGGAATTATACCTAATTCATATCTTAGGTGTTAAAAAGTTACCTTTGGAAGTGGTTTGGTCAAGATATCTACAATCTGATCCTATGTACAAACATACTCAAGTCTGACACTTTGTTCACTTACCTAATCTCTTAAAAAATTATACCTAATGGGAATGTTCTTGGTCTTTGAGTGCATGAAATGGTTCTTTGAGATTCTTGTAGCACTTTTATTGTCACAATATATAGGGCTAGGAAAATCATACTCCACTTTATAATCTTTTAGGGTCTATCTCATCTATAGGACCTAAGTGCAACATGAAGCTGCTACAATGTAATCATCCTCAATAGTGGATAATTATACTAATGGTTGATTTCTTAATTATCCATGAAACTAGGCACCCACCTAAGAAGAAATCTCCTCTAATGGTACTCTTCCTATCATCTATACTTCTTACCCAAACTACATCTATGTAGGCTATAAAATTGAACTCCTTTCTTCTTAGATACCACAATCCATATTCCATAGTCCCTTTGAGATACCTGAGTATCTTCTTGACTACTTGTAGATGATTCTTCATTAGATCTACTTTAAACCTTCATATAAAACCTACTAGTTGCATGATGTCAGGTCTATAGGTTGTGGTGTATAAAACACTTTCAATAGTTGATATTTATGACATCTTATTGAAATTTGAGGACTCATATTCCTTTCTCCAATTCCATCTTGTGATATTGGGTGTATTAACTGATTTATAATCTTCCATCTCAAAATTATTTAACATCTCTATTATGTTCTTGGCTTGTGAGATGAATATACCTTTTTCAGATTGAGTTATTTACAAACCAAAAAATAATGATAGTTCTCCTAGCATGGACATTTCAAACTCTTTCTTAATCACATTTACAAAGGCATTGGTCATGCTCTATTTTTTTCCACCAAAGATGATGTCATCCACACATATAAATACTATCAAATAATGGTGATCTTCTATGTTGATGAATAGATTACTATATTTTACTCCTCTTTTAAATCCTTGATCCAATAGATAGCTTTCCAACCTAGCATACCAAGCTCTAGGATTTTGATTTAAAGCATAGAGATCCCTTTTCTATCTAAAAACATATTATTTATCATCTAATAGTGAAAATCCCTGAGGTTTTTTAATGAATACTTCATCTTCCAAATTTCCATTCAAAAATGTGGATTTGACATCCATCTAGTATACCTTGAATCCTTTGAATCCTACATATGATATAAATAATCTAATGGCCTCCAATCTTGCTAATAGTGAACGTTATCCTCAAATTCTACGCCTTTAACTTGTGAATATACCTTGCATACCAATATAAGCTTACTCCTAGTGACTACATCTCCATTCAACTTGTTTCTAAATACCCATTTTGTGTCAATGACATTCTTGTATTTAAGCCTAGGAACTAGTTCCCAAGTCTCATTATTCTCTATTTGGTCTAGCTCTTAATTCATAGCACCTATCCAAAATTTGTGTTTTCTTTCTTCTATAAGACTCTTATGTTCAGTATTAGATAATAGATAAACATTCTCTTGATTTAAATTACCTACTAGTCTTCTCTTTGTTTTCATACCTACATTCTTGTTGTCAATGATTTGAGATTCAAGGTGATCTTTTTGAATGTCTTGAGGGTCCTTTTAAATCCTCTCTCTTAAAAATATTATTTTTCCTCATCAACCTCTATAGTATTCTCTTTATTCTTGAAGTCCAAATTATTTAAAGAATCCTTTGACTATAGGTGTGATTTCCTTGTCTCATCAATCTTCACATTGGTTATTTCCACTATATTTGATAGCATCTTATTATAACATCTATAGGTTGAGATAATTGTTGAGTATCCTAAGAATATACATTCATCAGATCTAGAATAAAACTTTCTTAGGTCTTCATCATCTCTTTTGATGAAACATTTGCTTCTAAACACTCTAAAGTGTTTCACATTGGTATGTCTATCCTTCCATATCTCATAAGGAGTTTTATTTCCATTATTACTTATTTATCCTCTATTAAAAATTTATATTATAGTGCTTACCTCCTCTCTCCAATGTCCATCAGATATTATAAACTCATTTATCATAGTTCTAGCCATCTCTTCAATTATCCTATTCTTCTTTTCCACTAGCCCATTCTACTAAGATGTCCTAGCTACTGATAATTATGTAGTTATTCCATGAATCTCAAAGAAGTAATAAAAATAATTAGACCAAAACTCTCCTCTTCTATCAAGTCTTAGGCACTTTATCTTCCCATTATTTTCTTTCTTATCAATATCCTCAAATGCCTTAAACTTGTCAAGAGCTTCTGACTTTTCTTTCAAGAATGCAATCCAAGTCATTATTGTATAATCATCTATGAGTAACATAAAGTATCCATCTCTTTGAATAATTTTAATGCATGTAGGCCCATAGAGATCAATGTGAATTAACTATAATGATCTTATAGTATATTACTCCTTAGACTTAAACCTTCTTCTATTATGCTTACCATGTTGACATGGCTTACAAGGTATGTTTGCAGGTTTGGTGATCTTAGGTATGTTCTTCATAGACTTATTAGTGATAATATTGACCATATTATCATAATTTAGGTGACCCAACCTTCTATTCCATAGCCAACTTTCATCTATCTTGATCATGAATCATCTCTCCATATTGATCTCATTCAAGACATATAAAAGTATTCTCAGTCCTCTTAGTGGAAATTAGCCTCCCTAATTTGGCTCTCTTTATCTCACATACTTTATCATTAAAGTTTATTGTGTTTCCTTAATTTCAAATTTGAATTACACTAAGTAGGTTATGTTTCAAACCTTCCACATACAATATATTTTGTGTCTTGGTCTTCCCATTGTCTAAACTCAAGATACCTTTGGCAACTATATTGGTAGTTATGTTGTCTCCAAACCTCATTATTCATGCATCATTATTCTTCAATGACATGAACTTATTTCTATCTCCTATCATGTGGCTTGAGAAAATAATATTTATATACCATTTCATGCCTTCATCTTGAATGTGAAAGTCATTCTAATAACCCTCTTTGGTATTTTGTTCCTCCTTGGTAAATAATCCATCTTGACTCTTGATCTCAATATGATTTTTCCTCACTTGATATAACTTTCATACTAAATTTTTATCTTTTTCATGCATTATAAGAGATCCATATGTCTTCTTTAATCTTGAGGACCTTATAACTCTATTAGATTATAATCTTGCAATATGTCCTATATTGTGATAGATGTAGCAAAAAACATTTATATATCTACCTCTTGATTGATTACTCATTTTATAATGTTCCATTTATGAATTTTCCTTTATTACATCAGGATTCATGATTGGTTATTTCATGTTGGTACTCTTGACTTGTTCTGACTTCTCACGTTCTCTCTTAAACTTGCTCATTTTGTCTAGGAGTTGCTCATTCTCAACATTCAAGGAATTTATCTCTATCTTAAACTAGTCTTAATTAATTTCCTTTGACTAAAACCTTTTGTTAACACCTTCTAACTGACTAATGAGATCATTGATAGTCTTCTTTTCATGCTTCAAATCATCAAGGGATTTTATGAGCTCAGTTTTAAGATTTAATTCAACTTATCATTCTTTATTAGCATAATGATTTTTTTAATAATTTCAAGGGGAAGAAAAATAATTGATAATTTCAAATGGACTATATTGCTATAATATAAGCATTAAGATTTAGTGAAGAACCAACTTTACATGGAACACCGACCCTAACTAGCCAAGCACCCACTTGTAAGGAGGTACCAACCCCCTAGATGATTTATCACCAACTTAATGACCTAATTTATTTGATCACCTTAATATCACCTTGTTTATAAATCACATAATTATGGTCACATATCATCTCTTCACACTCTTATCCCTCTCAAACTGCCTTCTAGGCCTCTTCACTCAACTAGCCCTCTTATTGACTTGATTAAGTCATTTAAACTTGATTTTAAAACACCTTAACCCTATAATATCTTAATTATAGTTTATTTTCACCTTAATTTTGTTATAAAATACCTTATTTATATCTTAAAATTTATAAATCATTCACTTTAACTCACTTATACTTGAACTAGTCTATTAGGCCTTATTCTTATACTAGGCTCTTGATCATACACCTCTTGGTTGGCCATACACAGTTTAAAAATTATAATTTAAATATAATATCCCTTAGTACATTAAAAAAAAATTAATAAAACATTAAAATATTTTATTCATATCAAATATGACTAAAAATCCTTTTAGTCCTTAAGGAGACCTAATTCAATTAGGCCTTTATTAACATGTGTTACCATTTAAACTCCTTAGAACACTTTAAAACTCATCAAATAGAATTAAAATATCATATTTAACTAAAATATACCCATAATAATATTTTATTTGTTTCATGACACATTTTATCTCCAATCATCACTTGAAGCATGCCATTAGTACTGTTTACAATTAGGCTTGTGCATACCCAAAAAGTCTATCTTAAAATACTGAAGATAAAACACCAATTTGATAAACAAAAACCAAAATAAAACATATTAATATAATATTAATAACCTAAAAAAATTCACCAAGTTCATTATAATTCATTACATAGTGCAAAAGGACTCAAACCCTTATCTAAAAGTAGCCCACTTAATATTGCTAAGTAGTCTAAAAACATGGTCATAGATCAATGACCTTGAACACCTGTAGGACCACTTTCAGAAAATTAAAATGCATGTATATGATCTTATGATGTTATTAAAACTTTATAAGGTAGATATATATTATCATAAAATATCAATATTAGTCTTGCATACCAATCTCATTGTGTTGTACCTCACTATCTTATCTGAACTAGATAGGCCAAACTCTGAGAAACATTTTCATCATATCCACTAACTTCCAAAACTTATATCCAACATAAAAATGTATAAAAATTATTTAATAATTTACTCATGTACTTTGATTCATCCCTATTCCATGATAACAAATCACTAATCAAATTTTCTCTTTTGCCTAGTTTTCTCACTATTTGCACCATTAGTCCTATTAGTGACTAGTAAACTTTTATGATCCATTTTAACACACCTAAGTGATAAAACCTACTCATAAAAAAACATGGACATAAAATAAAAGTCTCATTATTTCTCCCCCAACCATTTATGAACTTTAACTTGATTTACTCTAATTGCTACAATAAATTTCTAAGAAATAAAGTCTTTCCTATAGGGTCAACTCACTCACCTAACAAACCAATCACACATAGAGCTTCCTAGTAGAGTTTAATATAACCTAAAATTAATAAAACATCCAAATAAATCTATAATTATCACTTTATAACAATATATTTTATATTAGGTCATTTTTAGGGTTTTAGAGATAATTAACACTATTTTTGGTGTTAACGATTGTTCATAAAGGACAACCCCTCATTTCCAAAAATAATACTTCAAGATATTATATATTAATCCCATATTTTATTAATATATAAGGTTCCAATGTATATTTTATATGTTCCAATGAACACTTGAAAGTCTTTCTATGATTGAGAACCCTCTATTTTGTGCACTCGAGAGACCTCAAAACACTCTTTCATGCCTTTTCTTGAAAACCATGACTTAAAACATTATGAACATGTTTGAAAAAAAATATTATACTTATAAAACACCAAATTTTCCATAATATCCTTGGAAACAAAACCTCATACCCCATTATGCCATGCTCTCTCTCTTTGCTCTTTAGGCCTTAACCTGTAAGTCACATTAGGCCTTGAAACTAACCCTATAACCACTATCCAAAATTCTTTATTAGTTTCTTTTCATCCTCTTTTATTTCTTTTCTTCCCTACATTTTGTTTCTTTGTGTCTTTTCCTTTGCTAGGCTTGTCTAATATTTTTTTTTAAATTTAAAGTTTTCTCAGTCTAGGTGGTATGTGAGACACATTTTAAATCATAAAATAATTTCATTCTCCTTCCTTGTAATGTTTTTGATTGACTAAAGAAGAAATGAATCCATTGTAAAAAATTAATTTTTTTGAAGGTCTAATTTTATTTTAGTAAGATAATATCATTTTTTAAATCAAATTCAATAATTTTTTTTAATAATTAACATATTTATTAATAATTTTATTATGCTTAGTGAATAAATGTCAATACTACACTTTAATGCACTAAAATTATACCTTAAGGTTTATAAGATAATAGAAGATAAACCCTTTAAGACAAGAATTTTTTTAATCGATCCTATTATAATCATAGTCACTCTAAGTGAGGTAAATTATTGTATTCAAAATATTCATTCAATTCCACTTAGTCATACATGAACCATTCATTTAAACATGAACATCTAGAAAAGCATATGCAACCATACATGATCATGAAACAAGATACTGCATTATATATGTGGAAAACCCTAAAAGGTAATAAAACCCATTGATATATACAAATTTACTATATTAATATAATACAAAAACCAATTCTTATTGAATCACCAAATCAACATGGATCACTAACCCCAACTAGTCAAACACCCACTCAACTAAGCTTTAACAAGTAGCAACTCGCAAGGAGCCACCAAACCCATAGATGAATTAGCACCAAATAAACAAACTATGGTTTTTTATAACCATAATAAAACCATTTTTCTCACATAATATATGATTTTCAGCTTCTATATCTCTTCTCACTCTTTTATCCCTCTCAAATTTCCTTCTAGGCTTCTTCACTTAACTAGGTCTCTTCATGAAAGATTGAGTAATATAAACTTGATATTCATCTATGTTACCCATATTATATGTTCATTATAGTTTTTATACACCAATTTTATGGTCTATAATACCTCTTTCTACTCAATGATGTGATATTTCATTCACTTTCACTCTCTTCTTATCTAACTAGCCAATTGGGCCTATTAGGCCTTATTTTTATATAAACCTCTAGTTCACACACATTTTTGTTGGCCATCCACATTTTAAAAATTTTATTACCATTAAAATATGTCTTATAAAACTTTTAATATGTCAATCAATCATTAAAATAGATCATATACAACATAAAATAGCAAAACCTCTTTTAGGCCTTATGGAGACCCAATTCAATTAGGCCTTCATTAGTATACACTACCCTTTGATCTCTTTAGAATAATTTAAAAATTAACATAAAGAAGGAAAAAATCATATTCCACTCAAATATACCCATAATATACTCATAGTATTTCCATGACAATTTTTAGCTCCAACCACCACTTGAAGCACACCATTAGTACTGTTAACATTAGGTCTTCACACATAAAAAAAGGTCTTTCTTGAACAATTGAAGAAAAAAAATATTTATCCAAATGCACATGATAATAAATAATATAAATAGAAAATAAAATACTTAAAAAACTTCACCAAGTGTATTATAATTCATCGCATAGGTCATAGAATCTCAAAAACACCTATGTAGCTCACTTACTTAGAACTATTAGTTTTCCTCAAAGACCTCCAAAACTTGTATATACATATTAAATGAATTATTATTAATGTATATAATATTTTAATATCTTTATATATTTCCTAGATAAAAATATAATATAGTTAAATGGCAAATATTGGTCTTGCAGACTAATCTCGTGACCTTATATCTCACTATCTCATCTGAACCAAATAGGTCAACTTGTGAGAAAAATTTTAACCATATTCAATGACCTCAAAAAATTATAAAAAACATTAAAAATCTTAAAATTCATAAAAAAACATCTCTACATACTTGGTTTCATCACTCTATCATGATAACACATCCATATTCATCTTCTCACTATTGTCTAGGTTTCTCATTGTTTGTACTATTAGACCTGTTAGTGACTGACTACCTTGGATGAAAAGTTTAACACACTTTATGGATATAACATATCCATAATACTTCATGGATAATAAACATGAGTCTCCATATTCATCCTTATCCATTTTCATAATTTGACTTAGTTAATTCTAACTATTATAGCAAATCTCTAAGAAATTAACACTTTATCGTAGGGTCTACTCATACACCTAACAACTAAATCACACTTGGAGTCACTAATAAAGTTTAATTAGACCTATAATATCTTACATAATCGTACCAAGTCATTATATGAACTTTTATTCAACATCTTCAACATCAGGTCCTTATTAGGGTTCTCAGAGGGTTTAAACATGTTTTCCTTCTTAACAATAGTTCATAAAACATATCCCCTAAATACAAAAAAAATTCCTAAAAGTTTTATCTAGGACATTTCCCAATATATTGTGAATATATTATGTTCCCATGCAAATTTTTGACAAGATAATGAGCACAAATAAATCCTTCTTGGGTTGAGAACCCTTCACTCTGAGTACTTGAGAAACCTAAAAACCACTTTTCATGCCTTGTCCTTACATAATTTTTTATAAAAAAACATAACTCACCTTTTAAAATGCTTACATGATCTCAAACACCTTGAAATCTGATCATGACCCCTCATTAGGCCACACTCTCTCTCTTTGTTCTCTAGACCTTGACATGCAAACTACATTAGGACTTAAAATTAACCTTTATACATATTTTCATGCACTATAAACCACACTCAAATAATAAATCAACCTCTCTCATGATTAATTAATGTCCTAAATCTTTCATATTCCTTGACAACATATAATGATAGTTCATTAGGCTAGACAAGGTCTAGAAGTGGTCTAGGTATAAACTACGTCTGAAGGTCCTACCCATATAGGCTCACATTGAGAATATAATGAGTACTCCAATACCAAATATTAATGATAATTCAACCTTATAAAATCACTCATGCTTATGCATACTCATATCAGTAATCCACCATGCTCATACCTTCTCACAAGGTCTCTTCAAACCATGACTAGGCTTAGGCTACTCAAAGATCTATATCTTCATGAAACCGTAAGGCATTAGTTACCTTAAAATTGTCTTTCATGGTAACATACTTCATTAAAAACACTCCATACATTCCCTTTTTCACATCAACACAATCACACTATGTGAATGCCATCAACCTTATGCCAGATGTACCATTGACATCAATGAGAATACTCAATGGATATATTTATCCTTAACTATTATAGTTATTAACCCTCTTGGAGTGAATAAATAAAATTGAAAGTCAAAATAAGAATATAAATATCTTAAAAAAAAAATCAAAATTATTATCTTAAGAAAGGGTATTTTTGGGTAACCTCCATTAGGGTTATGAATACATGACTATAAATGGAGTCTTAGAGTTGAGCCACATATATCTTTTTTGAGGCTATAGACACTTGGGTTTTAGTAGAGTAATTCCAAATCCATAACCTTTTCCAATTTATTTAATTAAAAAAAAACATATTTTAAAAGTTCAAATCATGAAATTTACTCCTATGCTATGTCAAAAAACCTCAAAGGTAAAGGTATATACATCACTTTTCACACATGTTGGATTCTTGGATATATTAAAATTCAGTATGATAAATGCTAAAACTAATAAGAATGTTCCATTTTTCTATGATTAACTGAAATTTTATCCCAAAAAAATTAAATCATTTTCCCATAAGAAGTTATAATTTTTGTGACTAACATGCCCCAATATTTTTTAGAATAGGAACCCACTTTTAAAACAACAAATTGAGTAAAACATCCAAAACTTCATGAAAATAATTGCCTTAGTTTATCTTTTTAGGTTTGTTATTTATTTATATTTGAAATATTATTATAATTTTTTTTTCATGAATTATTTCAAGTTGAACATTTTCAATCAAATCCACTTCATTCATAGCTTATTCATGTAATTTTTCACTATGTTTTGACTTATTTTGACACTTAGTTGGGAAAATTTATTTTGGTGATTTGCAAGGATTTACCATGGAATTATTTATTTCCTTTACATTTATTTTATATTAATCTTTTACATACTTTATTTTATTATTTTTTTCTAACTTTCATCCTTTGTCCTAAGAATTCACATTAATCCACATTAGTGACACTTGGTAGGTTTTCATAGCTTGTATACTTGGTGCTTATTCATGGATAATTAAATTTATAGCAACAATTCACAATAATTCATAATTATTTAATTATGTGAATCAACTCTTATAGTCCATATGAAACTTATTCACATATTTAGAGCATCTGGAATTGGTTGAAGTCTTAAAATACACAGTTGTATTTTCTCGCTTCTTTACACTTAGATCGAGTTTGGCACTTGGTATATTTACATAGCTTTATAACCCATCAATTATATTTTAAAGATAATTTTTCCTTGACTATTCTCATCAAGAACATGTGATACAATTTTAGGGCCCCACATTGTTTACAATCAAAAATTCAAAGAAAAAACTAAGTTTTAAAGGGTGTTAGTCTTCAGTATATTCCATGCATCTATTTTCACTAACTCATCATCCTAAATTTTTGAAGGTTTTTTTAAAAATCAATTATTTTAAGATCATAAATAAATAGTAACCTACCAATTGGTAATGTTTCATTAATCTTCACATTTGAAATCTATCCTAAGAAATCAAAAATGGTATAATGTGTCATTCTAAAGTAATAAAATGACCCCATCTATGATTGCTTAATCGACATGGAATATTCTCTCATAATATGAATGTCAAAGTAAGGTATGATATGTTTCAAAGTCTATATTTTTGTGACTCATGACTCAATCAATGTTTTCCACTTGTCATTAATGTAAGAGGATGCAGAGGAAGTGTGTTATATATATAAACACTCAAAATGATGGATTAATCTAGGTGACATGGTGCCACATATCATAAAACACAAAATAAGGGGAAATAGAGTCACCTAGTGAGTAAAAAAGTATTGATTCAAATACTATGACTTAAAAGGGTCTTGAAGGTTTGATTGATTATTTTCACAATGTGAAGTAAAGGCACATGCCCATATTCATATAACTAAGTAGATTTGTTAGTAAAATTGAATAAACACATTAGTCTAAGAGCACACAATCAATTCTTAAGGTCATCATCACTCATTAAAACATAAAATATATAGACATAAAAATATCCTACAATAATTCTATGCTAAAATTTATGGCATTAAAAGTGGGGTACATTTATCAAGCATGGAGCAACCATGATTTCCCTAAACCTTTGTAATAAATTATCATGGTATTGTAAGAAAATTAAAATTGAATGAATACTTTTGAATTGGTAGATAATGTGAGGTTGTCCCAATGAAATGACACATTTTGTTTATTTTTCATCTCTTCCCATTTCCTTAGTTTTATCTTCTTGTGTGTTTACATGTTTTGTTGTAACAAACTTGCCATAATATCCATAAGTGGAATCTAACTCTCTTATATGTGGATTCTCATCCCATGTGTTATATAAATAACCTTACTGAAACATTTTAAAGGGTCACTCTTTATTTTATTGTCTAAATTATGTTGCTAGTTGGTTTACTTGTTGGTTTACTACCCTGAAAAAGGAGATTTTAATAGAAAACAATGAGATAAATTTAAAATTCTATTGGAATGTTGATGAATTTTTCTTGTCTATTAAATTCTTATTGTTTCTCAATTTTAAATTACTCATGTGTGTTTTGGATCTTTAATTAATTATTTTATAAATTTACATGCTTTATTTTGGGTAAATTAGAATGTGTGACCTAATTATTGTAATCACCTTAGATAGTTGATCTATGATCCATTTTCTCTATATTTAAATGTATAGTTTTTATTTTTTCACAGTGAACTAGATCTTTATAAAATAATTTTAGTATGATGTACTTAATATAATTATTATAATTGATTTATTTTTTAAGGAGACATTCATAATAATTACTCTTAATCATAGTCCATTACAATCATGCTATGTTTTTTTTCAAATTTGAGTGTTTAGTTATATTTGAATAAATTGAATTTCCTTGTATTGAATCTTATAATGTGTTGCTTGAGTAAAATAGATAATGAATTGAAATATGGATCTTATTATTTTCCCTAACCTTCCCTCATATTTTATATTTTATTATGAGACCTAGATTATGTATTATAGCATAACTATAATTATGCATGTTGGGGTGTTGTTTGTTGGAAATATGATTGTAATTGATGTCAAAAAAGACATTATGAGCATGTTATTGATGTTTAAGATTGAATATGTTGATTAGAGGATATGCAAAGAATCTTATCAAAGTTTAAGGATGATTAGAATGCTTGTGTGCATGAGTGGAATTAATTTGATTCTTCATATTGATCATCTAAACATTTTAGATCCATGATAGGAAAATCTAAGAAGGCAATTTTATAACATCACCATTACCACATTTGGAAGGGTCTAAGGGATCTGGTCATATGGTTGTGATCACATTAGTCCATAATTATTATGTACTAGATTTGAATTCATATACTGAAATAGATTTGAATATGTGAGGATGCAAATTTGGTTACTTAGACAAAAATCACTAAGTTTATATACTTAGCCAAATTTGTAAATGGGTTCAGTAGAGCTAAGTAAGCATATTCATGAGTTTAGTTTTTGCACATATAGTAGCACCAAGACAAAATGATCATATGATTTTGTTCATTTTTATGCGTAGTTTCTATGTGTTAAATCTTAGGTCATGTGACATACTATGACAAAAGATATACTTGATAAAAGTAGGGCTCCCAAGCAATTTGACAATGTTTTCTAGCACAGTCAAATTTGTAGGTTGAAAGATAAAGGTAAGCAAGCACTTTTATGATGTCATATCTTTCACATATGAAGTATTTAAGATAAAATGGATATATGGATGAAATCCCCTATATAAGAAGATCTTATGCACTAAATTATAGGTCATTTGACTAAGTACAATAAGAGTTATGCAAGGACAAAGTTGGCCTTCTAAGCAAGTTCAAGGCATAACTAGCTCTGTGATAGAATAATTTGAGTAAGTAGATTAATGGAATTATATATCACACACACTAAATATTTAGGAAGAAATGAGCATATAGGTTTGTTCACTACCATGCCTAATTTATATGGTTTAAATATTAGACTAGGTGGTCGAGTGAAGTATAAGATATGAAGGTACAAAGTTAGACTTCTAGGTCATAATTTTAGATGGTCCCATACTTAGACAAATTGACACAAGGTAAAGTTTTAGAAAGTTTTAAAGAGATCAATGGATCATGTTGGCTCCAAGATGCTATGATGAAGCTAAATGAAGACAAGTGGTAAAAGTTTAAATCTTGATTAATGGTTAGCACTTATTTATATGATGAAGATATAATGAAGCATAAGTAAAGTTGATTTCTCAAAGGGACCTCCAATAGTGACAAGTATCACAATAAAAAAAGCTTTCATAGTAAATAT
Organism: Torreya grandis; assembly: GCA_037957365.1. Classification (NCBI taxonomy): domain Eukaryota; kingdom Viridiplantae; phylum Streptophyta; class Pinopsida; order Cupressales; family Taxaceae; genus Torreya; species Torreya grandis. The sequence continues at coordinate 595,945 of JARHVA010006668.1, read as the reverse complement.
ATGGTGAGATTTAAATTCAAATCATCAATGAGCAATGCAAGGATACAAAGTGTCTCAATAGTGATATGTGACAACATTGTGTAGAAAGCATGCAGTAATGCCAAGTGTCACAATCTTAAGAACTAAGTAAATATAAGATTGAGTTTATTAGAAGATCTGATGGTGATTGGATGATCATGAAAATAAGATCTAATGGAGCGAGTGGACTCAGATGAGATTAGGTGCTCAAGATTTAATGAGATAGAGGTGAGTTAAAGATTAAGAATGTTTGAAAAGATAAATGGAGCATAAGCGATCCAAAGACTTAAAAAGTAGTGAGATGGGTTAAAGATCTCAACATTTAATGAGTAGGTATAAGAAAAGGTTATGCATCTTTAGAGATCCAATGGCACGTGTAAGCCTGGATTAGGATCAATATACATGATTTAAAGATGACAAATCTAAAGTTAGAAGCATACAAGGATCTAATGAAGAGTGTGAGTCTATTAGAGATCAATAAAATAGACACATTTTAAAGTTAATCAATTTGAATAAATACCATCATATCATAGTGCCAACCATAAGATCAATGACTGATATTTAAATATATGTTAAATATAATGGCTAGATATGGGAACATAAAAATAAGCCATGAATCATGACACAGATAATGAGAATGATCAATGTAACCAATCAGATCTATGTAAATGTGCATGTGCATAAAAATTTGAGTTTAATGAATTTTATATATAGTAACAAGACCATGAATCATGGTGGTGATTTATGAGTTCTAAACATAGGAAATTTACAATTTAAGTGATAATGATCTGAGTCTAGAATAGAGTGTGATGTGTTTGTAAACAAATGTGAACATACAAAAGATATAAAAACCTAGATCAATTATTTATATATATGACATCTAGGACACAAACAAGGTTTTCTAAAGCTATTTCTATTAAGAAGAGTCAAATAGAGAAAGAGGTAGAGAGCAAAATTTTAATGAAGTGTGTCTAATAGGGATATATATAGAGACACAAAAGTAGAGAGGTAAAGAGAAGAGAAAAGAAGAGAATGGGTAGAGTAGGAGTAGTTATAGACTAAAATTGTAATAAAGAATAAAAGGTTTTGATTCATTTATGAATCTATGTATAATTTGGAGTTATACTTCCATAAGAAGAATTTGATTGGTTGGCACCTTTAGATAAGCTGAGTTGGTGCTCAGATTAAGGAGTGGGTGCTTCTTTAGAGTTGAATGAAGCTCATAAATCAGGGGATTGGTGTCTCTTTAGGGTTTGTTCCCTTAAAAATTATAGCCAATGAGGTTCCTTTTTATGAGGCTAGATTGGAATAGTAGATTCTAGTAGCTATTCTCATGGTGGTTTTTCCCATATTAGGTTTTTTATGGTATATCTTATGTTATGTCTACTTGTGTGTTTGAGATCTATACATATAGTTTTAGTCTACATTAAAAGGTTTTGACAAAGACTAAGTTAATCAATATACTAATTTAACCCCCTATCATTATCTAATTGTGTTTTAATAATTGTTATCAGATCCTTGGTTCCTTAGAATAAGCTTAATCAGCTCAGGTAGATCTTGGAATGATGAAAACAAATGGATAGTTAAGAAAGATCTTCATCAAACAAAGAATCTCTCTTTAATGGATCAAACTATATATTTTGGAGCATAATAATGGAATATTATTTATCCTCATTAGGGATTGATGTATATATTTATTTGGTAAATAGATATACATCACCTACTACAACTCTTACTGATCAAGCTACCAAGAAAGCATATGAGAGCAATGCTAAGGCTAAGAATGATATTCCATATGGATTGTCTAATTCAAATTTTTTCAAAGTGATGATTTGTCAAAATACATAAGATATATAGAATAAACTGAAGAGTATCTATAAAGTAGATGACAAGGTAAAGCAGGCCAAGCTATAAACTTGTAAAGGCAAGTTTAAAATCCTTAAAATGAATGATAAAGAAAAAATTTCATACTATCTCCTCAGAATGGATGAAATAGTCAATGTAACTAGAGACCTTGGAGAAGAGATGAAAGAATAAATCATTATCAAAAAGGTCTTAAGATCTTTACCATCAAGTTATGACTCAAAAATCTTTGCAATAGGGAAATCACGAGATCCAGATAAACTCATTATTTATGAGTTGCATCGAACCTTCACTGCCTATAAATTGAGAATGGGAGAAGCAGACACCTTCAAGAGAGAAGATAAATTTAAAGCATCTAAACCATTAAAGGAAAAAGAACCTACATCCAAATTTGAGATTTATGAAGAAGAAGCCAACTTTTTTAGAAGATTAAAAAGAGGATCTAGAAAGTACAGAGTTAAGTTACCCTTTAAATACTTTAACTATGGTAAAGTAGGACATTTTGATAATAAATGCCCTCACAATAAAAAGGATAACTCTAAGTAAATAGAGAGTAATAAAAAGTGAAACCTTAATATCCCAAGAATAATAACTTCAAAAATAAGAAAGTCTTATACACAAAATAAGACAGTGATTCAATAGATGACAGTGGTAGTTCTAATGATAATCGTGACTATGCTTTTATGGTTGAGGAAACAGAATTAATATTCATGACAATAAAATCAACTTCTATGGATCAAGAAGAATTTGAATACATATATGAAGAATAATAAGGATAAGTGGATCTAGAGTGTGAACTCGTCTATGCTTTAGAGGAAATTGACAAGCTGAGAAAAGATAGCTCAAATTAGAAAAAGCTTGGATAAAAGGAAATTAAGAAAATATCCAAACGTCTTGATAACTTTGATCATATGATAGTGAGATTAAATACACAAGTTTAAGGTGATAAAAAATTATAAGATGTAATCAAAATTGAACTAAAATCTAAATTTAATGAGTGAATGAAGTTAGAAGTAGAGATAGTGTCTTTCAAAAAAGAGTTTGAAAAATCCAAAGGTCAACTAGACAACAGTCTAGATGTGATAATAGGATTAGACATTCTTGATGAATTGATCAACTCTCAAAATCCTTTAAAAGAGAGATCAATTTTTGGTTATGAAAAAGGAAAATATTCCAAAACTAGTACATATATTAACCTATATGACAACTTTAAAGCAAAATGAGAATCAAGATCAAAGAAAGATAAATCTTACAAGAATAAAAAGATAGATTCAAACATAGTTGATGTGAAGGAAGTTGAAGGAAAAAAGAATCCAGAAGAAAAGAATAAGATAAAATTAGATGATGTAGATGGTTACATAAAGGTGAAAGACTTGAAGATTCCAGTATTAAGAAGACCTCCTCATCTAACATAGATAAATGATATGACCAAGTATTCCTCATATTTGTTTTATTAATGTTATAGCTATAATTATTTTGGTGATTGTAGAGTTTTACCTAAAAGGAGAACAAATTTTGTAAGTATAAATTCATTTGCTCCATTGTTAGATATAAATGTAATATGCTATAATTGTAATAACTTTGGTCACATAGCTAAACAATGTAGAAATAGCTTTATAAGATTAGAAGTACAAAGTGTAAATAAAGGAATTCCTCCCAATGTGAACAAAGGTTCAAAAGTTTCTGAAAAGAAGCCAAATAAGAAACCCAAGGATGTGTGGAGAGTGAGAAATCAATCTCTGATTTCTCAAACTGTACTTCATGCCAAAGAGCAAAATTTGTGGGTAATAGATAGTGGTTTCTCAAATTATATGACAGGTGGTAAGAGAAAGTTCATCAAATTGAGAAAACTTAAGGAAGTATTTGTCATCTTGGGAGACAACATTGTAGTAAATATTAGATGTAAAATAACTTTGAACATAGATGGAAAACTACCTACACATTATGTCTTTTATATTGAAAGATTGAAGCATAATCTGCTAAGTGTCAACCAAACGTGTAACAATGGATATAAGGTCACATTTAATATGTAAGGTTGCAAGTTAAAGATATCTAAAAGACTAGTTACATAAGGGAAAAGGACTAAAAACAACATATAAAATCTTCTTGAAGTGAATGGTAATAGTTTCCTAATGGGAAAGATTGATGAGTGTTGGTTATGGAATAGAAGAGTGGGTCATGTTAACTTTGATAACCTAGTCAAAGTAATAAAAAAAAAGTGTGTTAAACACATGCCTAAGATAACCAAACCTATAGAAACTACTTACAAGGAATGTCAATTAGGCAAGCAAATAAGGGTCAGATTTCTAATAAAGAAGTATGCAACTACAAAGCCTATAGAATTAGTTCATACTAATCTTTGTGTTCTAATAAGATAATATGATATAAATGAGAGAGATACTTCATGTTATTTGTAAATGATTACTCAAGAATGACATGGGTAACATTTTTGAAGGACAATTCATAGGTATTTGAAATATTTAATATCTTTAGATCCATGGTAGAGAATGAGATTGAACGAAAAATCAAATGCTTAAGATATGATAAAGGTGGAGAACTCACCTCAAATGATTTCATAGAGTATTGTCAAAAGTGTGGGATCAAAAGTGTTTTACTTAAATTTTCTCCTCATTTCTTAATTTATGAAAGTAGAAGTAAAACTATAATAAAGGGGTCTGTAAAGGTACTGTAGAGTAAAAAATACTCTACGTTTCATTCTAAGTTTTAATTACATGCTACAAAGTTGTGTTCTCGTATACTTTGGTTTGAGAAGATGAAGTTTTGAAAATAGAGCATGTGCTCTATTTTCCTTTTAATTCATTTTCTCTAAGTGTTGAAATCAAGCAGATATTGCCAAGTGTCATCATCTGAGGAACCTTTCATATTTTTCATGAGTTGGTCAAAATGTTCAATGTATCTCACAGCAACTCAACAGAACGTGCCAAGTGTCAGCATCCACAGTTTCATATCAGAACTCGTGTTTCATCTCTTTTTAGTGCAAAGTTTCAGAAGCTAAGTATCAAAGTCAAGAAGAAAGTGCCAAGTGGCAATTGTGGAAGGCTCCAAATTGCTTTTCTAGAAGCAACGGAAGACGCCACGTATCCCAGCTAAAGAGAGCAAAAGTCATCATGTCTTGGCATCTAAAATATGTTCGGTTCAATGCCTTGGTTCAATTTTTGGTTCAAATCCTTGATTCAATATCCTTAGTTTAATGCCTTGGTTCATGTGTAAACATCATGTAATGTTGAACCATTGAACCATTGAACCATTTTTGGTTCAAATGCTCGGTTCAACAGCTTAGTACAATTGGGCAATTCAAAGGAGCATGATAAAAAACCAAAGGGTCAAGTGCCCTTTTAGAAGGAAGTAAGGCACAACCAAACCATTCAAGTAGAGGATTCCAAGTGTCATTTATCGAGCCCCTTTCTACTCCATTCCCAAAACTAGCAGAAGATGCCATGTATCTTCCCAAAAGTAGTGGAAGCCACCACGTGCCACCATCTGAAAGATCTTCTTCATTTTTCATTGCTGAATAAAGATTGTGGTGGATCCTGGGTTTTAGTTCTAAAAGTCTATGGAAGCTACCAAGTGTCACCATCAATAGGAGCCTAACATGTGTCCTGAATGTTTCCACAGTGTAGCTAAAGAGCAGCAAAGATTGCCACATGTTCTTTGATGAAGCAAGCAGAGATTGACACCTTTCCCTGTGTCCCTTTTAAAAAGAAATGTTGTGGGTCTTATTTTCTTTTAAGCTTTTGGAGTTTCAAGGAAGTGGATTATGATAAGTGTCAAAGGTGAAACACTCCTGAGTAGAGACACAAGAGAGTATAAGTTATGCGAAAAGTGTCGCATGTTTTCAATGGGTGCTACGAAACATGACAAGTGTCATCCTCTAGAGTCTCCTAAAGTAATAAGAAGTTTTCAAAAAATTAGCTAAGTGTTACATAACATTCAAGAGAAGGGAGCATCCTATAATCTATTTCAGCCAATAAACTGCCAGAAGATGAAGCATTTCAGAACCTATAAGATATATTCTATTAGACACTTTCAGTTAGAGAGAGATTTCATTTGGGCCATTAGACTAGGAACAAGCAGACAATCCAGAGTGAATTCAAGGCTGTAAATAAGGGTGCAGAGATCACCAAGATGATCAAAATTATCAGAGAGAATTTTTGAGAGAGAATTATTGTAAAGAGTCTAGACTTTCTAGAGCTATGACTAAGTAATATCATTTTCTTTTGTCTCATTTTCTTGAGTTGAAAGTTTTATATAATTGTACATGTTTTTGTGCCTCTTATATGACTAGAAAATTCAAATAATAAGATTGAACCCTATGCCTTTGTTGATATTTTCTGTGTCATTTACAAAAGTAGTCTAGGCTATAGACTTTCTAGAACTGTGATTAGGAATGCCATTTGCTTTTGTCTCATTTTCTTGAATTGAAAGGTTTATATAACTGTACATGTTTCTATGCCTCTTATATGACTAGAAAATTCAAATAAGAAGATTGAACCCTAGGCCTTTGTTGACATTTTATTTATTACAACAAAAGTAGTCTCTATTGTGAGCCTTTATTTCTATTGTTTCCATCTTTTACATTGATCATGCACTTGTTTTCTCTTAAATGTAAATGAACCCTACATATAGTCCCATTGTGCTCAGGATTAAGGTTGAATTACATTCAGGCACATCACCATAGATTAGATTTCCTTTCTCGCATTTGTGTTTTTGATTTAAATTCCTATCCCTTTTCCTAGTATCTACCTAATATAAAGAAGAACCAGCTTCTCAAAAATCTAGAGGTTGTTTCAAGATACAAGTCCCATATCTTGAAATTTCCCATGTTGTTGATTAGAATCAAGCATAATTTTCAATCATCAATAGTTTTTGGCATGCCCGGTGGGACCAATCTTGATGTTTCTTTCAAGATCATATGAACCAGAGAGCTATGAGGAGTCATAGCTATGGACCAGTAACCAGGTCACAATCTGCTACAAATCTAGGTATTCTTTTGACACCTTTGGTAACAAGTCCAATAAGAAGAGCCAACTAGTTTGTACCAATACCTAGAGCAAATATGGGAGCCCCTATACCCCCAAGAAATTATGTGAGTTGGAATAGTGGTAGTCCATTAGTCCTCCCAATACCACTAGCCACTTGGGACCCTATCTTAGTGAATGCCTTAAAAGCTCTGCCCAAATTTAGTGTGCAAGACTTTAAAACACCTGAGGAACATCTTCAAGATGTATCAGATGTATGTGTTATACATGTTATCACAAAACAAAATGTGGCCATAAGATTATTAGCAACTTGTTTTAAAGGGAAAGCTTTAGAATGGTATTGGTCTTTGACCTCAAACACCATTTCTACATGGGATCAACTCAGAAATCTTTTCTTTAAAAGATTTACAGAGAAGGGTGACAAGTCTTATTTATTATAGCAATTAATTACCATTCAAGGAGGACCACAAGAAGCCATGACTGACTTCAATTCCAGATTTCAAAATAATTTGAATAGAATCCCTATTATAGCTAGACTATTACCACGTATGGCCATAGTTTTTTATCTTAAGGATTTGAACTCATATATATATCTATTATGATTCAGTCACTTGGAGGACACACTTTGCCGGAGGCTTATGAATATGCGGTCAGAGCTGAGAACAATTTGTTAAGCAAGGGATATACTGAGAGGGGGGGTGAATCATATATATTATAAAACTTTCCCTTTATCAAATTCCACTTAATCAAACATTCAAGATATGCAATAAAACTCAAACAATAAACATCACACAAGATAGAGAGAAACACTAGATATAACACGAAAACCCAATGTGGGAAAAACCATAGAGAACAATCTTAAGTATATTCATGAGAATAAACCCATAGGAGCACCATACCCCTTTGCCAAGTACCAACCTCAGCTACAATTCATGAGCACCAAACCACAAGAGCTTCAAATCCCTTTGCCGAGCACCAACCCAACTACTATTCATGAACACCAACCCACAGGAGCACCAACCCCTTTGCCAAGCACCAACCCAACAACAATTCATGAGCACCAACCAACAGGAGCACCAACCCCTTTGTGTATACCACACACCTATCTCTCAATGTTGCTATCTCAACAAATGATAGATTACTACAACATCTCCTTCCTCTCTCTCACTTTTGCTCTTCTAAGCAAGATATAACAAATACAAATCATTTTCATCTCTCACAATTGCTCTTCTAATCTAGATATTACAATATCAAATCAACCTCTTTCTCTCATATTACAAATGGCTTTTCAATCCTTTATTTATAGCTTTCCAAATGACCTTTGGCCTTCCCCCTTTGTGACCCTTCAATCCTCATGGGAAATGGTGCCAATCTTGGATGACCCTTCATATCCAAGCCTTCGAAAAGTCATGTGGTGACCCTTCATGACCAAAAATGTCCTTCCCACTTTTGTCCTTATCTTTGGTGACTCTTCATATTCCTCAAAGTGTCCCTTCATGAGAAATTGTTCCCTTACTCTTTTGTATTCACTTGGTGACTCTTGGTATTCCCCAAGATGACTCTTCATGGGAAAATGTGTCCCATCCTTCTTTTGTATTTACCCCGTGGCTCTTCAACTTCTCCATGGGCTCTTCTTTTTTCTCATATGCAACAAAAAATATATTCGTTAATATTAAATAAATATTAACTCACATTAGCCAAGATATATTTATTACAAACAACATTAAATGCAATGGGGCCTTTATCACCAATAATGTTAAACCTTTGACATCAATGAAAATATTTCCAACACAATTTAATAGATGCTAGAAAGTTACCTCCAAGGTCTCCCATGCCCATGTTCCCAAAAATTTCCTTGCCATTACCTCAAGAAGTCCCTAAATCTATAAGCTCACCTATGTCTATGTACAATTACCTGTAACCATCTGCTAAAGAAATTGTCCCCACTCAGTCATCTGAGCTGGATGATATCAAGAATATCCTAAGGACATTTTCTAATGATCTAATAAATATAAAAAGACAATAGAATACTTTTTCTAAGCCTCCATATCAAGGCTATCAAGGAAATAGATTTTCATCTCAGTCAAACCAATATCAGGGTCCTCCAAGACAAACTAACCATCAGCGAACAAACAATTGGTTGCAGTTTCCACACCCTCATAGACTATTCCTCCCAATTCAAATAGGGAGATTGTTCTAGGGAAAAATAACTATGGATAACACTAATGCCTAGTGTTTCCCTTGGAATAATGCTCATACACCTAGAGGTTATCCTATGGGTAATCTACAATAAAAGGTGGCAAAACAAAGAAGAATGGATGGTCAGTTTACAAGTTCCAGTGACAATCAAGCTTACCAATCTCTTGGTATGCATAATTCAATCCTAGTGACTCAGATGCAAAGGATGTACTTGCAACAAGAGGAAGAAATAGCCCTAAAATATGCTTTGTTCTCATGGTTGAAGATGAGGAATTAGTATTTTTAAATGAAGCTTCTATTTCCAAGAAACTAGTGGTGCAATCAGACTATTGTACTAGATCAAAGAGAAGAATGCTGGAACAGCCTGAAGTTGTAAACAACAAAGTTATGGAAAATCCTTCATTTCAATATCATCAACACACAACTGTTAGACAAGAAATGCTTTAGCTAGTGTAGAATCAAGAAGTTCCTGAACATGTTTAAAGAAAGAAAAGATATCCTAATCTTCTAAGAATTCAAAATTTTAGACCAATGAATGTGGTAGATCAGTTGAAGATGACCCCATCACAAGTATCAATTTGGGACATGTTAGCTATTCCTAAACAAAGAACATTATTACAAGAAGCTCTTCAAAATCAAGCAATGCCCAAATATACTGAAGGACCTGCTAATAAAAGAAATCTCAAAGACACAGTTCATCTACAAACAATAGCCATAGTGAACAATGTATCAGAGGTAAGAAAATCCAAACCAGATTCCTTCCATTTTACTAAGATAGGTGACTGGACTAAGCATAATCAAGAAAAAGAAAATAAATAGTTGTTAGCTATGAAACATAGTGACCCATATGAAAATTATAATTCTAATGGTTTGGGCACTTATGTTATTTTTGATGAGGACCATGAAATCTCAAATGTTTTAAGGGATGATACACCAACTACTCAAGGATCTGAAAAAGATTCAAAAATCTGGACTTTAAATTTTGATGGGGCTAGAAGTAAAAATGGTGCTGGAGTAGGAATTTGTCTTACTACTGTAAATGGTGAAAAAAAATTAAGGGCTATCCATTTTCAATTTTCTTGCACTAATAATGATGTCGAGTATGAATCTTTAGTACATGGGCTCCTATTAGCCAAGAAAAAGGGAATAAAGAATCTAATAGTAAAAGGAGATTCAGAATTAGTAGTAAAGCAAATTACAGAAAAGGCAATAACAAAGAATGTCAGAATGAAATCCTATAAGCATAGAATTTGGGACTTAATAGAAGATTTTCAAGCTTTTAATATTGAAGTAGTTCACAGGACTCAGAATTTTGAAGTTGATACGATGGCACAGATTGGTTCACAATTTGATCCAGTAACTGGCTTATCAGTTAACAATGAGTCAGTAAAGGTTATAGTAAGGCCAGCTATTCCTGATAATGATGAGAATTGGCAAGTATTTGAGAATGATTCTCAAGTAATCTCATTCTTGCAACACTCAAGGGAATTTACTGATCAATTACAACCAAAGATTGAAGAGGCATATGAGGATCAAATTATACAATTAAAGAATAATAAACTTCCTAAAGGTTTAATCACTTTAAAAAGCCTTTGTGATCCAGGAGATGTAAGCCTAGAGAAGAAAAGTTTCCAAGAAAATAGAGTAGATTATTCTTAAATAGAAGTGAGTGAAGGAAAAAAATTAAAAGTTGGAAACTCTGCAACTCAAAAAGAAAAGGAAAGGCTAATTGAATTATGCAAAAAATATGATAGAGTCATAGCCTAGAGCTATGAAGACCTTCATGGATATAATAGAGACATCATTCAACATACAATAAAACTGACTGAAGGATCTAAGCTTGTCAGACAAAAATAGAGACCAGTGAATCCAAGAATTGAGCCTCTAATGGTAGACGATTTATAGAAACTTTTAGATTCTAAAATAATTTTTCCAATCAAACACTCAACCTGGGTATCAAATTTGGTACTAGTTAGGAAAAAAGAATGGTGATATAAGACTTTGTGTATATTTCAGAAATCTAAACAAAGCATCTTTGAAGGATCACTATCCCTTTCCCTCCATGGAATAAAGTCTACAAACTATGGCTAGATCAAAGAGATTTTCTTTGCTAGATGGTTTCTCTGGATATAATCAGATTTGGTTGGCTAAAGAAGATCAATACAAGACTACTTTTACTACCAAGTGGGGAACATTTGCATATGGTAAGATGCCATTTGGCCTGCCAAATGCTAGAGCCACTTTTCAGAGAGCTATGGATGTTGCATTTAGGGAACTGATAAATAAAATCATCCTAATTTATCTTGATGATCTTACCATTTTTTCAAAGAATGTTGCTGATCATTTTGATCATTTAGAAGCTATGTTTAAAAAATGTCAAGAATTTGGAATATCCTTGAATCCTAAGAAATGTATCTTTGCTATCCCTCAAGGCAAATTATTGGGACATATAGTATCTGAAGAAGGAGTTTCCATAGACCCAAAAAGAGTGGTAGCTATAATGAATTTACCTCTTCTAGTAAATAAGAAAGCAATTCAATCTTTCTTGGGAAAGATTAATTTCATTAGTCAGTTCATATCTGACTTTGCAGGCTTAGTAAAACTAGTGACCCTTTTGCTAAAAAAAGACCTAATTTTCAAGTGGACTACAGAAGGAAGGCAAGCCTTTGAAGACGTTAAGAAAGTTATCTCAACAGCTCTAGTACTTAGAAACCCATATTTTTCTAAGCCTTTTGTAATGTATGTATATAGGAGAGCTCAATGTTGTTGTTATTCTAACACAAAAGGATGATAAGCAAGAGGGAGAACATCCAATATCATTTTTCTCAAGGACACTTAGAGAATATGAAACTAGATATAACTTTGTGGAAAAGCAAGCATATGCCATGGTAAAAGCTCTTAAAAAGTTTAGACATATAGTATTAGGAAGTAAGATTTTGATACTTGTAGCACATCCAAGTGTTAGAGAATACATCATGGAGGGTGAAATTACTAAAAAAATAGAAAATTGGATAACCAAGATCCTTGAATATGATGTAGCAGTCAAACCCACTAAATTAGTCAGAGGTAGGGGTTTGTGCCAATATATGACTTAGGAACTTGAAAAGATGATACCTGAAGAGATACATTCAAGAACAAAAGAAGAAATTGTATTGAGAATAAAAGAAGTTGATTAGGAATCTTGGGTCACAAGCCATATTCGTTTTATGAAAAATGGGATTTACCCAAGATAAATCCCTCAAAATAAGAGAAGATACTATAGGATGTAAGAAGTTCATTTTGTTTTAACTAAATAGGTTCTTTTTAGAATAAATTCTGATGGCAAATTGTTAAGATGTGTAGAAAAAGGTGAGGCTAATAAAATACTACATGAAATGCATCATGGAGTATCTGGTGGACATTTTTCTATAAGACCACAACTATAAATATAAATGAAGCAGGTTATTTCTGGCCAACTTTATTTATAGATTGTTATCAACTGGTTAAAAATTGTAAATCTTATTAATATTATGTGGGGATGAGAAGGAATGCAGCAATGCCTCTTAAACCTATAATTGTGGATGAACCTTTTGGTCAATGGGGTCTTGATTTCATCAAAATGATAAATCTAGTATCTAGTATGGGTCACAAATGGATCTTAACAACCATAGATTATTTCACCAGATGGACTGAGGCAGTGCCACTCAAGGAAGCAATAGAAAATGTGATCCTAGATTTTCTAGGGAGTATCACTACTCATTTTGGGGCTCCTCGTACCATAATTTCAAATAATGCTAAAGCATTTTTAGGGTCTAAAGTATCTGACTTTGCATTAAAGCATGGAATATATCTGAAAACTTCTTCTAATTATTACCCTTAGGGTAATGGTTTGGTAGAATCAACTAATAAGAACCTAATTAGACTCATCAAAAGAATAGGGGCTGATCATCACAAGGAATGGCATAAAGTTCTTAATTTATCATTGTGGGCTGATAGAATTATGCCTAAACAGGTGATCAAAATGTCCCCATATGAATTGTTATATGGGAAACCTACTATAATTCCCCTAATCTTGGAGATTCCTACTCTCTAACTGATCAAACAGATTGAAATTGAAGAAAATGGCCCCATGCATGTCTGACTAGTAGAACTTCTAGAAGTTCAAAAAAAGAGGGATGCAGCACATGATTCATTAATAAATCATCAAAAAATATTTAAAGACTATTTTGATAAAAATACTTAAAATCCTCATTTTGAAACAGGCTCAATTGTTTTTAAATGGGATGCAAGAGCCACCAAACCAGGTCAACACACTAAGTTTGAAGCATTATGGACTGGTCCTTATAGAATTCGGGCATGTAAACAACAAAATTCATTTGACCTAGAAACAATGGAAGGTGAACCTAAAGAGATTCTTTTAAATTGAATCTATTTGAAACATTTTAGTTAAAAATATGTCTTCTAGTAATTTTAGATCATGCGGGAGTTGTAGATTCTATTTGAGCAGGCTCAAAAGTCCTTGTGGTCACTAATAACTATAGAGTAAAAAATACTCTACATTTCATTCTAAGTTTTAGTTGCATGCTGCAAAGTTTTATTCTTGTATAATTTGGTTTAAGATGGTGAAGTTTTGAAAATAGAGCATGGGCTCTATTTTCCTCTTAATTCATTTTCTCTAAGTGTTGAAATCATGTGGATACTACCGAGTGTTGTTGTCCGAGGCACCTTTCATATGTTCCATGAGTTGGTCAGAATGTGCCACATATCTCACAGTGACTCAACAAAATGCACCAAGTGTCAGTGTCTATGGTTTCATATCGACACCTATGTTTCATCTCTTTTCAGTGCAAAGTTTTAGAAGCTAAGTATCAAAGTCAAGCAGAAAGTGCCAAGTGGCAATTGTCGAAGGCTCCAAATTCTTTTTTCTAGAAGCAGCGGAAGGTGCCATGTATCCCAGTTAAAGAGAGTAGAAGTCATCATGTGTCAGCATCTAAAATAAGTTTGGTTCAATGCCTTGGTTCAATTTTTGGTTCAAAGCCTTGGTTCAATATCCTCGGTTCAATGCCTTGGTTCATGTGTAAATGGCACATAGTGTTGAACCATTGAACCATTTTTGGTTCAATCAGTCAGTTTAATAGCTTAGCATAATCAAGAAGTTCAAAGGAGCATCCTAAAAAACCAAAGGGTCAAGTTCCCTTTTAGAAGGCAGTAAGGTGCAACCAAACCATTCAAGTAGAGGCTGCCAAGTGTCATCTATGAGCCCCTTTCTACTCCATTCCCAGAAGTAGCGAAAGACACCACATATCTTCCCAAAAGTAGTGGAAGCCACCACATGTCACCATATGAAAGATATTCTTCATTTTTCATTGCTAAATAAAAACTATGGTGGGTCTCGAGTTTTATTTATAAAAGTTTGTAGAATATGCCAAGTGTCACCATCTGTAGGAGCCTAACATGTGTCCTGAACATTTCCATAGTGTAGCTAAAGAGTAGCAGAGATTGCCACATGTCCTTTGATGAAGCAATTAGACATTGACACCTATCCCTATTTCCCTTTTAAAAATAAATGCTATGGGTCTTATTTTCTTTTAAGCTGTTGGAGTTTTGAGGAAGCAAATTGTGACAAGTGTCAAAGGCAGAACACACCTGAGTAGAGACACAAGAGAGTATAAGTTATGCGAAATGTGCCACATGTTTTCAATGGGTACTATAGAACATGACAAGTTTTGTCCTCTAGTGTCTCCTAAAGTAATAAGAAGTTTCAAAAAATTGGCTAAGTGTTACATAACATTCAGGAGAAGGGAGCATCCTACAATCTATTTTAGCCAGTAAACTACCAGAAGATGAAGCATTTTAGAACCTATAAGATATCTTCTGTTAGACACTTTCAATTAGGGAGAGATTTCATTTGGGATATTAGATTTGGAATAATTAGATAATCCAAAGTGAATTCAAGGCTATAAATAAGGGTGTAGAGATCACCAAGATGATCAGAATTATCAGAGAGAATTATTGTAAAGAGTCTAGACTTTCTAGAGCTGTGACTAAGTAATATCATTTGCTTTTGTCTCATTGTCTTGAGTTGAAAGGTTTATATAATTGTACATGTTTTTGTGCCTCTTATATGACTGGAAAATTCAAATAAGAAGATTAAACCCTATGCCTTTGTTGATATTTTCTGTGTCATTTGCAAAAGTAGTCTAGGCTGTAGACTTTCTAGAACTATGATTAGGAATGTCATTTTCTTTTGTCTCATTTTCTTGAGTTGAAAGGTTTATATAACTGTATGTGTTTCTGTGGCTATTATATGACTAGAAAATTCAAATGAGAAGATTGAACCCTATGCCTTTGTTGACATTTTCTATATTATAGCAAAAGTAATCTATGCTGGCCTCTGTTTCTATTGTTTCCATCTTTTACATTGATCATGCACTTGTTTTATCTTAAATGTAAATGAATCCTACATATACTCTAATTGTGCTCAAGATTAAGGTTGAATTACATTCAGGCACATTGCCATGGATTAGATTTCCTTACTCACATTTGTGTTTTTGATTTAAATTCCTATCCCTTTTCCCAATATCTACTTAATATAAAGAAGAACCAGCTTCTCAAAAATCAAGAGGTTGTTTCAAGATGCAAGTCCCATATCTTGAAACTTCCCATTATTGTTGATTATAATCAAGCACAATTTTAAATCATCAACAGGTACCTGGTTGAAAGTGTGTGTGTGATCCAGATGAAGTGAGGAATCTTCTTTGGCTAGGGAAGAATACTTGTAGATAAGAAAGCACTAAAAGAAATGTGTTGATTAGACAATAAGATATAGGGATTACCTAACATATGCTAGATCAAAGAAAGAAATAGCTTGCCAGGATGGTTGTCATTCCCCTTTCTAATAAAAGGCTTGATACAAATAAAATAAATGAAACTTCCATGTAATAACATAAAATTAAATGTTATTTAATACAAGAAAGGTAAAATGTTTATTCAAAGAAAATAACTAACTATAGAAAAAAATTAGTTGTTGCTTATGCTAAGGTAGTTGGGGGTTTGATGGTGTTTTTGGTAAGGTAATAGGGACACATAAAATAGGATTCAATTGAGGTTTGGTTGAGGGTTTAGTTGTAGATAGGGTAATTGATCAAATAAATGTTTGGGTAAGGGTTTTAGGTCAACAAAGGTTTGATACAGGTCTAGAGGGTATAAAACAAAATGGAAATAGAAGAATTTGATAAAGGTATTTAAACCTTATAAAAAAAAATAAAAATAAAAACAAAGAGAAGAATACATGTTATCAAGAGTAATGGAGAAAGGGGGAGAGAAGACTTGGAGGAAATTCATCAGCATAACAATACTCTAGCCTCTGAGAATGATTTGGGTGGTGTGTTGGTAATGGTAGATACCTAAAAAAATACTTTGGCATCATCTACTTATAGATTTTTTTGATCTTTTCTCCTTTTTGTAGCTCTCCTTTTATAGGAATAAATTTCCAATTGTAAGTGGAAGAAGTTACTAAATGGAGTGGAGGAAAAGTTACTAGTTTTATTGCTTTAAAGTCATTTTTCTTTGCATAAATAAATTACTAAATTGTGTGATGTTTATCTTTTTCACGATTGGAATTCATTTTAAAATAGGCTCAGAAAACTGATCAACACTAATCAGGCTAACCAGAGCCAGTCAGGCTAAATGGCACCGGTTGAAGTCCAAGAGAAAAATGGGTGAAAAGTGGTTAAAAAGGAAGGTGGATTAAAAAGGTCGAGTTAATAAATTAATAAAGTGGGATAGGTTAACTTGGTGGTCAACTAGATCTAATTTTGGTAAGGGTTCAAGGTTGCTTTAACATAAAAAATGGGGTATTTTTTGAGTGTTTACATTTTTCCCCTTTTTATTATGTAGCTTTGCGTTGATAAGCTACAAAACAAAAATAGAAGTTGGGTAAGGTAAAAGGTGAAGGGTGATGGATGAGATGACTCTAGATGCACTAAGTAAGAGGATGCTACTTACATAGTTTTATGGGTGTAATATCTAAAAAGAAATTTAGGCCAAATGTAGTTTTTGAATGGTTCATGGGTGGGTTACAAAAAATAGGTGTGCTTCAAGGGTAAGGTAGTGATACTCAACTAGGTTTCCCCAGTTGAACAATCACATGGTTCAATTTGAGTAAAGGTTTATAGAGAAGGGTCATCTCTAAAAGGTTGGATTTCCTTGAGTATGGGAGGAGGTATTCCTCCTTAAATTAGGAGTTAATGAGGTAATTTTGAATTAGTTTAGGATTTGATAAATGGTAGATGATAAGTCACAAGGTGGGTAATAAAAAGGTGAGGTTAGGAATTTGAGATGCAAATATGTGCACAAAATACAACTAAGTTTGATAGTGAAGATCATGCAAAGACTAAGATTTACATATTGGTAATAATAAGGTTGGGTTCTAGGATAAATGACAAGGTAACCAATCCCTAACATTGGTCATAACTAATCAAGTTATTCTTATCAAGTCTCCTAAACACTCTATACAATGTTTACTCAGATATCCAAGGTAGGAATTATTTCTTCACATAAGCAAAACATTTCTTCACATCAAAAATAGAGTTCCCATCTGAAGTGGGTATGAAGCACCATCAAAGACTACCATGTGCAAACTCCCTAGAATACTTCATCCAAATTCAGAACAAGGAGTCAAACAAGAAATGAGGTAAATTTTCCACTCATGAGTACAGTATTTGATATCTCTAAACTTGATAATATTCGATAATCACTAAGTCAACCTCAAGGGAATAAAGTAATGGATGTTAAGTATGACTCACTCATGTAGAATCAAACTTGGGAACTTGTCGATCTATCTACAAGAAAGAAACCCATAAGCTACAAATGGGTTTTCAAAACTAAATATAAGGCAATTTTTAAAATTTCAAGATCAAATTTTTAGTTCACTCAAAATCAAGGAGGAGAATGTGTCAACACAATACATATATCAGTTAAATGCTTTAAAGTTGTGCATGAGGTGGTGCATATTAAAATGTTTAACATGGAAAAATTGGTTTATATGGTTAAAAATGCCAAGGCAATATCATCACAAACTATGTGATAGGTTGGGTCAAAAGGGGCCAATGTCAAGGTGGTCGTTGGTGAATGGTTGGGTTATTTGGAAGAGAAGGATAATATCTAAATTTAATGGAGAATGTGACTCCCAAATAGGTTCATGTAGAAGGGTAAGAACCATAATTGGAGGGAGAGGGTGACTCCCAAATAGGTTGGTGGACATTTAAATAGTCTTCTTCAATTGAGTGTAACACTTATTTTGGTTTGGGTTGATAGGGTTGATAAATTTGATAAGATAGGTAAAGATGGATTTGATAAGTTAGGTTGAGTGGATAAGGTTTGTTGATAAGTGGTTAGGTAGATAGGTTTTTTAATCATGGTAGGTAAGGTTTAAAAATTTTGATTGGTAGGTAAGGGTTTGATTTGGTAAGGTTGGTTGAATAAGTTGATTTGATAGGTTGGGTGAAGTTGATAAAATAGATTGATTGTATAGGTTGGGTAAGGTAGGTAAAGTTGGTTGGTTATTGTTGGTTGATGGGTTTGATAGGTTGGAATTGGTATATTAATAGGTTGGAGTGATGGTTATTAGTTTGATAAGGTATATAAGATTATTTGGGTTGATAGACTAGGTTAGTTGGGTAAAGTTAACAAGGTAGGTTCGGATGGTGGTCGGGGGTAGATAACCTAATGGTTGATGAGGTTGGATAGGTTGAAGGTGAGATTGGTAAAAATAAGTATTAAGTTGGTGTTGATTGGTTATTGGTTGTGTAGGATGATGGTCAAAGGGTTTGAAAAGGTAGGATAAGGGAAATATCCAAAAGGGTGGGGTTAATTTGGGCAAGTTGAAGGTTTAGATAATCCCCGATAGTCTGATGGTTAAGGTAAGTGGGTGGTTTTAATGGATCAAAAGGAGGAAAAACATCTCCCTAGGTTAAGTTAATTAGGTACATGATGGTTGAGCTAACTCCTAATGTGCTAGGGAAGAGGACAATGCATACATAGTCCCATGGATGATGGATCCAATGTGAATTTTAGGCTAGATGTAGTTATTTCAATTTGGTTTTTGATGGATTTGATTAGAGGGAGATGCACTTATTGGAGAAAATTAACCTCCAGAGATTAGGTTCGGTTTTGTTTTGGTTGGATAGGATTATAGAGAAAGGTAACCTCTAAATCTTAGGTTTGGTTTAGTTTTAGTTGGCTAATATTATGAAGAAAGGTAACCTCAAATGTTTAGGGAGAAGGTGACTCCCAAAGGTAAAAGGTCAAGTTGCTTCTAGGGTTAGGTGGTTTGATATGTTAACTTGATTGGATGGGTTAGGTGAATGTGATTAGTTGTTGTTTATTTGGGGTGGTAGTTATTGGTTGATTTAGATAAGGTAAATAAGGTTGGTTTTATAGGTTTGATTGGTTGAATGTGGTTTGGATTGTTTAGTTGATTAGGTGATGATTTGGTTTCAATGACTCCAAATGGAGAAGACATTTATTCCCAAGTGATCATGAAATTATAAGAGGGAAGACCATGATGTGAAGATGGGTGGTTTATGAACATAAAACCCTTGTCAAACTTTTGCTTTATTGATAGTTTAATGGTAAAAAAGGTAACTTGATTGCATGTTGTCATGTAAGCTCAATATCCCCTGATTTGTGGAGGACAAAAGGATGAATCAATAATAGGTATTGGATGATAGTTATGGCAACCTTCTTATGGAGAGGGCTTGCCTCTTCTGTAGGTGACCTAGGAACCATGACAGACAAGTCCATTTCATATGCTAGGTGTAGATTAATCGATGCAGGAAGTTTACTAATGAAAATAAATTGTCGTGTTTTTAGGATAGTTTTTTTTTGATAGGGTATTATATTTATTATTTTGATATGATGATGAAGCTAATCAATGTGAGAAGCTTCAAATTATTGATTTTATCAAATTTAACTTAGCCATCCTTTGAGAGAGTGGTCTAAGTTTGGGTTTGTTCATATTTGATAGTTGTCTCTCAAGTATTTGATTATTTTAAGTAGCTATCCCTCAAGGGAGTAGTCTACATACTAAATATGTTGACCCAAGTGATATTTTGGTATCCTAAATGGTTATATACTTTTTTAGTCATAGACCATCTATATAGGCCTAAGGTTTTCCTTTATGGAAGAAAATTAATGGCACAAGAAGGCTAACAATGGGTGGAAGAGGTGGTTTTAAGTGAAAATGACCATGGTATTCCATTTGATTAGAGATAAAAATTATCTATGAGGATCATGCCATGGGTAGAGCTATGGTATTCATTCTTAGGATTAGGCAAAGTTTTTGACGGATAATCACATGATCCTATTTTTAATTGGTTGTCTTTAAAGATAAGGAGATGAAGGTGATTGAAAACAAGGGATGAGCTTAAGTTAGATACAAAATGACAAGTAACTTGGTTTAACCAAGGAACATCATGAAAGTCAAGTGTCTAAGAGGTTTAAGCTTGATATGCCCTAAATCCTTGCTTGTATGGATGGGTAATGTCAATCATAAGATTAGATGTCCCCTAGGTACTTTTTAACACTTGGTTAGACGTGGAAAGGATTTAGAGTGATAAAAAGGTGAGGTTGGTCATGTGATATTTGGATGGAGAAAGGTATTTTCTAAAGGTATGGGATCGTAAAAAATGAAATGTGGAAAAAGATGACCAAAAATGAATAAGGTTGAAGTCATTTAGCTGGCTGGTTAGTTGATGGAGAAGGGTGATCTCCAATGGGTTGGGGAAGAAGATGACTCCCAAAATTAATAAGGTTAAAGTTATATGGTTGATTGGTTGGCTATTTGATGGAGAAGGGTGATCTCCAAATAAAATGGTGGAGAAGGGTAATCTTAAATTGGTTGAGAGAGAAGGTGACTCCCATAATGAGTAAGTGGTGTTGATAGTTTATTTATGGGTTGCAATTGAAGTTTGATAGGTGATCAGTAAGGTTTAGTTGGTTGTGTATGAGGTTGGGTAAGATTATTTGGTTGGGTAGGTTTGATAGAGTTATTTAAGTAGGTTGATAATATTAGATAAGGTGAGTAAGGTGGAAAATTTTTATTGGCTAGGTAGTATGGATAGGTTAGGTATATAATTTTGAGACAAAAATTCCAAGAGTTAGTTTGGTTACTTGTTAAGGTATGGTTTGGGTTGATAGATGTTCAAAGCCTTATGGAGGGGAAGTTACCCCATTTTGACTTTTCCATGGATGGTTAGAAGAGGGTAAATTATCTTAAGGTGAGGTGATGATTAGTAATAAGGTTTTAAGAGGGGTGAAGATGACTTCACCCACCTCCCCAAATGTTTTTAGTGGTTAGTGGTTAGTAGATAAAGTTCATAGGTGGTGGTTAGGGTGGGATTTACTCTAGTAAACCAAAGTTAAGGGAAAGAAAATAGGTTATATTTAGGTATGGTAGGGTAGGTTTAATAGGTTTAATTTATTGAATTTGGTTGGGGTTGTTAGATAAGTTAGTTATGGTTGAGTGAAAAGGTATTTGATTATGGTTGATTGGGCTGGGGTAGAAGTTGGTTTGATTGGTTAATGGAGGTAAGACAAATAGTTGAGTTGGTTTGATTAGTTTGATTATTTGGTGAGGTAAGGTTGGGTGGATGGTTATAGGTAAGGTTAGGTCAATGGTAATTTTGGTTAGGCTAATGATCGGTTTGGTTTGGTTGATAGTTGTTAAGTTTGGATTGATAGGTGCCACAAAAGTGGTAAATGGAAAATGTAGATTGGGTTGTTCCACATGGTTAAGTGAAAAAGTGTGGTTGGTTGATTCCACATGGATGAGTGGAAAAGTTTGGTTCATTGGTTCTACAAAGGTAAGTAGAATATTTTAATTATTTGGCTCCACAAAGGTGAGTGGAATAGGTTGGTTGGTTGGTTCCATAAAGGTGAGTGTAATAGGTTGATTGGTTGGTTCTTTGAATGTGTTTTCAAAGGAAAGTTGAAAAGAGTCCACTTGGTTGACAAGTGGTGTAGTTAAGGGTTAGACCATGGTTTCCTCAACAATGAACCAAGGAAGAGATTCGATGATTGATTGTTTGACTATATTTAAGGCTAGGTTAGAGGAAGCATAGATAATTTCCTTTGAAACCACCTTATGATCAATAAGGTTTTAGATGAGCATCTTAAAAGAGCCACATCTATCTATCCCATCTATATTAGTGTGATGATAGGCACAAAATTCATCTTCTATAAACAAAATTTGTTTTGGAAGAGAATTATTGATGGGTTTGATTAGAGGAAGGTTAATTATAGAGGACTCTAGGAGTTTATCCAAGATTGAGGCATACGATTCCCCCAATGGGGTGTACTATCTAGGAAAAGGGTGCACTAATGGATCTTGATTTTCTAAGCTAAATGGTAGATTTGATGAGGTTTTCTAGTTTGATATATTTGATAGGTTTGATAGGTTAGGTAGGTTTGGTTGGTAGTTTTTGGTTGGTGTTGATAAGGGTGATAAGGTGGGTAAATTTGATAAGGTGGGTAAGTTCAATAGGTTAGATTTATTGGGTAAGTTTGGTTGATAGTTGGGTAGGATTGGTTGATAAGGGGTGGGTTGATATTTATTGAGTTGATTTGATAAAATTGGTTGGTTCAAAAAATTTGAGTTAATGGTTTGATTTGGTAAGGTTGGTTGAATAGGTGGATTTGATGTGTTGGGTGAGGTTGATAAGATTGTTTGGTTGGATAAAGTTGATAAGGTAGGTTAATAGTGATCGGTTGATAGATTGATAGGTCAATAGGTTTGTTGATTGATTTTTTTGGTTAAGGTTGATAAAGTGGGTTGAGGTAATTGACATAATGGAAGGGGTAGGTGGCCCAAGTTTTGACAAGTCTGGGGTGATGGATGTGGTAGATGTTGTTAGGTTGTTAGTTGGGTAAGATAATGGTTAAAGGCTTGTTGATAGGTTATTGGTTAGCTTAAGTTGAAATTTTATTGGTTGTAAGTACAAGTTGATTGGTCATGGGTACCAAAAAATATAACTCTACTTTGTTTATCTAATCCATCAACATTGTAACTAGTTTAGTTTGTACTTGATAATTTGGGGGTTGATTATGGTTGAATTTTGATAGATGATGGGTAGATTTAAGTTAATTATAGGTAAGGTAAGGAGCATAGATAGCTTGATATTCTAGGTAATGCTTAGATGAAAGAGGGTTATGGTTTGAAATTCTATAAAAGATAGGATCTCTAGAAAAGGTTATAGAAGGGCTCTCCATTAAAACAAGGTAATGGAGAGGAGGGTAAATGAGGTCAAAATGTTTGAAAATTGATGGTAGAAGGTCAATTCCTCACAACTCAAATAAAGAAAAAATAAGAAAAAAATCCAAAAAGTAATGCATACACTAAGTGCATTAGCTCCTAGGATAACTTTTATCTCATGTTGGCTTATGCCTTAGTTAAAAATGTGTGAGGATAGTTTGGTTTACAAATTTGGTGCTAGATAGGCAAGTTAAGGATGGTTTCAAGCTAAGTTATATTACTTAATTAAATTTTTATTATATTGTGTATGTTCTCTAATATTTACTCCCCACACTTCATGATCATGAAGCCAGGTCAGGTCACTTAGCCAAGATATATCATTTGTCTAGGGCTTATACTTTTCTAGAGAATGGAGTGGGATCCCCCCTTGGTGATTAAATCGAAGTTGGATTACTAGGTAGGGTAATACTATCCATTGGGTGGTGAAATCCTAGTTGTCCCTTGTCTCAAGTATGTTATGGTGTGTTGATTGATTATGTGGTTTAGTTGTGTAATATAAGTGAACTACAATTCAATTATGATACATTTTAATTAAGTTAAGTGAGCTAAAATATATGAAATCAAGAAATGGATGTAGGGTTTATTTTAATTCTAAAATAAATTGTAGTTTTGTTTGGATAAAAAAAATAGAGAGAGAGAGTAAATAAATTCTAAGAAAATAAAGGTGGTGGGTCCCACCTAGTGTGTCAAAATATTTTGCTCAAATTTTCACCTTGTTTCCTAATTTATGAAAGTAGAAGTAAAACTACAAGAAAGGGGTGTGTAAAGTTACCTGGTTGAAAGTGTGCATGTGATTTAGATTAAGTGAGAACTCTTCCTTGGCTAGGGAAGAATACCTACAGATAAGAAAGCACTAAACGAAACTTGTTGATTAGACAATAATATGGGGTGGTTGCCTAGCATATGCTAGATCCAAGAAAGAAAGAAATTTCTAGGATGGCTATCAATTCCCTTTCTAATTAAAGGTTTGATACGAATAAAATAAATGAAAATTGCATGTACTAACATAAAGGTAAATGCTATTTAATACAAGAAAGTAAAATGCTTGCTTAAATAAAATAACTAACTATAGCAAAAAGTTGGTTGATGCTTACTCTAAGGTAGTTGGGGATTTTATGGTGTTTTTGGATAGATAATAGGGACATACAAAACAAGATTTGATTGAGGTTTGGATAAGGGTTTGGTTACAACTTAGGTAATTGATCAGACAGATGTTTTAGTAAGGATTTTAGGTTAGTACAGGTTTGATATAGGTATAAAACATATAAAATAGAATTCAAATAGAATAATTTGATAAATGTATTTAAACCTTAGAAAAGAAATAAGGAAAAATGAAAACAAAGAGAAGAATAACTATTATCAAGAGAAATGGAGAAAGGGGGGAGAAGACCTAGAGGAAATTCATCAGCACAACAATACTCCAACCTTTGAGAATGATTTAGGTGGTGTTTCGGTAAGGGTGTATACCTACAAAATGAATTTGGCAAGATGTACTTAATTATTTTTAGATATGTTATTCTTTATATATCTCTCCTTTATAGGAAGAAGTTACCAATTGTAAGTGGAAGAAGTTGCTAAGTGGAGTGGAGTAAAAGTTGATAATTTCAATGCTTTAAAGTTATTTTGCTTTGCATAAAGAAATTTGTAATTTTTTTTATGTTTATATTGTTCATGGTTAGAAGTCATTTTAAAATAGGTTGGGAAACCTAACTAGGACTAGTCAGGATAACCAAAACTAGTCAAGCTAACCAGCACTGGCTGAGGTCTGAGAGGAAAATGGGTGAAAATTGGTTAAAAAGGTCAAATTACCAAATTAATAAAGTGGGCTAGGTTAACTAGGTGGTTAAATAGCTCTAATATGGGTTAAGGGTTCAAGGGTGCTTTGACATCAAAAATGAGGTAGTTATTAAGTGTCTATAAAAAGTCATTACTTTGTAGTAAGGACTCCATAGTAAAATGAATTTGTTGAGATAAATAATAGGGAAGTCATGGAGATGTCCAAAATAATGTTAGAAGAGGCCAAATTACTTGATAGGTACTTGAGAGAATCAGTCTAAAAAATAGTATACATACTGGATAGAGTTAAACTAAGGGCAAACAATGACAAAAATTCCCTATCAGCTATGGTATGGAAAACCTACCTTTGTTTAGTATTTTAGAGTGTTTGAAATTAAATGCTACATTAGGAGAAAAGAGGACAAACTAGGAAACTTTTAATCAAGATGTGATGAAGGAATAGTTCTTGGTTTTTCCACTCAAAGCAAATCCTATGTATGTTATAATAAAAGGCTACACAAGATTGTAGAGAGCATCAATGTCATGGTTGAAGAAGGATTAAAACATGTTTAACCTAACAAGGAAATTAGTATTGAAGAATCATTTATTGAAGAAGAAGAAAATAATGAAGAGGTCATGGAAATGAATGAAAAGGCACCTCTAAGATTTGTTCAAAAGGGTCATCCTAAAGAGAAGATAATTGGCATTAAGAATGAAGGAGTTTAGACAAGGAGAAGAGATGCAATGAATAAGGATCAAGTAAGTTTTGCTCTAATGTCTGAAAGTGAGCCTAAGATCTATGTTGAAGCCAAATTGAGAATTGGATAAAATCCATGGAAGAAGAACTAAGCCAAATTGAAAAGAATAAAACTTGGAAACTAGTTCCAAGACCTTAAAATAAGAATGTGATAGGTACAAAATGGGTTTATAGAAATAATCTCAATGAGTATGGAGTTTTCATAAGGAATAAGGAAATATTGGTGTGCAAAGGATATGCACAAGTTGAGGGCATAGATTTTGAGGAAACATTTGATCAAGTTGCTAGATTGGAAGCTATAAGAATGTTTCTAAATTTTTTTGTTTATATGAATTTTAAAGTATATCAAATGGATGTCAAGTTTGATTTTTTAATTGGAATTTAGAAGAGGAAGTATATATTAAACAACCAAAAGGTTTTCAATTTTTAGAATAAGAATATTATGTATGCAGACTAAATAAATATTTGTATGGTATAAAATAGGCACATAGAGCATGGTATTCAAGATTGGACTAGTAACTACAACAACAAGGTATCAACAAAGGATGTGCAGGAAATAATCTATATTTTAGATTAGAAGGTGAGCATATGTTGATTTTTGGTGTTTATGTAGATGATATCATATTTGGTGCTAGTAATAACAAAATGTGAAAATAATTTACTACACAAATGTAATGTGAGTTTGAGATGTCTATTTTAAGATAAATTTCTTTCTTCCTTGGTCTATAAATATCACAATATGTTGAAGGTATATTTATATCCCAAACCAAGTATGAAAAATAAATGATCAAGAAATTTAGAATGGAAGATATAAAACCAGTTAATACTCCCATGATAATTGGATGCATGTTGAGCAAAAAGGATAGGCCCCTTGATGCAAATCAGACTATGTGCATATCAATGATAGGTAGCTTGTTATACCTAATAGCATCAAGACCAAATATCATGTAAGAAGTGTGCATGGTTGTAATATTTCAATTTTCTCCTAAATAATCACATTTCAATGCAATGAAAAGGATATTTAGATACATGAAGAGCACAATTGACTATGGCCTATGGTATACTATAAGTTAAGATTTCACTTTGACAACATACAAATGTTGATTGGTTAGGAAGTGTGGATGATAGAAGAATGACCAGTGGTAGTGCATCTTCCTTAGAAATAGACTTATTTCATGATGAATCCAAAATCAAGAGTTAGTTACTCTTTCTACAATAGAAGCATATTATGTAGTAGCAGTGGCATGTTGCACTCAAGTCTTGTGGATGAAAAAAGCACTCAAGGACATCAAGGTAGAGTACAAGGCACCTATCTCTATTATTTATGCTAATTCAAGTGCTATAAATATATCAAAGAATCTAGTGATGTATTCAAGAACCAAAAAAATATCAATCAAGAATCACTTTTTGAGATAAAATGTTGTAGATCAAGAGGTCACAATGGAATATGTTCCCACTAAAGATCAAATTGTAGACATGTTCAAAAAACCTATTCCCAATGAATAGTTTGAATATCTAAGATAAAATTTAGGAGTGGTGGATCCTACACCACATCACTAAATCTTAGTTAGAGGGCTTGAGTCTAGGGAAAGTCTCAAACAAGATTTGTTAATCCCTAGAAGAAGAGAGACAACTCAGGTATGCATACTTTTGTAAAAATTTAATGAGTTGATGATTGCATATTATTATCCAAACACCTTTATCTAATAATGTGGGAGAAACATCTAGACAAATAGCTAGAAAGAGTACCTTTACCATTGATGACAAAGGGGGAGAAAAAGAGAAAATGCTCTCTAAAAATGTTAATGAAGAAGTAGAGAAGGTGTCCAAGTTGAGTATTAGGCAAATGTGTCATAGCCTAAGGGGGAAGGAAAGTTTGGTATGAATAGATTTAGCTCATACACATTATAATCTAATATAGTTATTGAAAGAAAAGGAGAAAAATATTATAATATCATATTATTTAGTTTTCCATCAATGATAAAGGGGGAGATTGTTGGAAATATGATTGTCATTGATGTCAAATGGGACATTATGAGCATGTCATTGATGTTCAAGACTGAATGTGGTACTTAGAGGATATGTAAAGGATCCTATTATAGGTCAATGATGATTTGAATGCTTGTGTGGATGAGTGTAATTCATCTAGTTATTCATATTGATCATCTAAATATTTTGGGTCTATGATAGGAAAATCTAAGAAGGTAGTTTGCTAACATCACCATTTCCACATGTGGATGAGTCTAAGGGAGTTGGTCATATGGTTTTTATCACATTCCTCCCTAATTATTATGCACTAGATTTGAATTCATGTGATGAAATGCAGTTGAATATGTGGGGATGTAAAGTTGGCTACTCAAACAAAAATCACTAATTTTCTATACTTAGCCAAATTTACAAAAGGGTTCAACAGATCCAAGTAAGCATATTGATGAGGTTAGTATTTGCACATATGAAGGTACCAAGATAGAATGATCATATGGGTTTGTTCATTTTTTTACCTAGTTTTTATGTAATAAATCTCAAGTCATGCAACATAGTGCGATAAAATATATGCTTAAGCAAAATAAGGCTCCTTAGGATTTTGATAGTGTTTTCCAACACTTACTAAAATTTCTAGGTTACAAGATAAAGCTAGGTAGGCACTCTTATGATTTCATATCTTTCACGTACAAAGGCTTCTATAGAAAATAGATATGTGGATAAAATCCCCTATGTAAGAGTATATTATGTGTTAAATTTTAGGTCATCTAACTAAATGCAACAAGAATTATGCAAGGATAACGTTGGCCTTCCAAGCAAGTTTGAGACTTAACTAGCTCTGTGATAGAGTAATCTAAGTGAGCATATTAATGGAATTATATCTTGCACATGTGAAATATTTAGGAAGAAATGATCATATAGGTTTGTTTACTATCATACCTAGTTTATAAGGTTCAAATTTTAGACCAGACAGTTGAGTGAAGTAGAAGATATGAAGGTGCAAAGTTATCCTTCCAGGCATAATTGACATGGTCGCCATACATAGACAAATCTGCACAAGGTAAAGTTCAATCATGTATAAAAGATATCAATGGAGTGTGTTGGATCTAAGATGTCAAGATAAATAAATATTAATATATGTGGCTTAAGTTTAAATATTGATAAATTATTAGTACTTATGCATACATTTAAGATCCAATGAAGTGTAAGCAAAGTCAATTTGTCAAAGGGACCTCTAATAGTGATAAGTGTCATAATAACAAAGCTTGAAAAGTAAATCTATGGTGTAGTTTAAATTCAAATTATCAATGAGTATTGTGAGGATGCCAAGTGTCTCAATAGTAAGAACTAATAATAAAGTGCAGAAAGCACATGTTAAAGCCAAGTGTCACATTGTTGAGAGCTAAGCAAAGATAAATATCAAGCTTATCGTAAGATTTGATGGTGAGAAGATTATCTTTAAAATAAGATCTAATGGAGCGAGTGGACTCAGATGAGACTAGGTGCTCAACATTTAATGAGATAGAGGAGAGTTAAAGACCGAGCAAGGTTGAGAAGATCAATGGAGCATAAGTGATTCAAAGACTTAGGAAACAATGAGATGGGATAAAAAGCTTGACATTTAAGGACTAGATAAAAGTAAATATCATGCATATTTGGATATTTAATGGCATGTGGAATCTTAGATTAGGATTATTAATAGACACATTTTAAATATGACAAAGCTAAAGTTTGGAAGTGTAAAAGGATCCAACATAGAGCATGGGCCTCTCAAATATCAATTGAATGGGCACGTCTTAAATTTGATCTATTTGAATAAATAACATTAGATCATGGTTTCAAATTCAAGATCAATGATCAGTATTTAAAGATATGTCTAGTCTAATGGTCAGATATAGGAACATGCAAGTAATCTATGAATCATGACACATACAACAAGTTTGATCAATGTAGCCGATCAAATCTATCTAAATGTGCATGTGCATAAAAACTAGAGTCTATCAAATGGTATAGATATTAATGAGAACAAGAATCATAGTGGTGATGCATGAGTTCTAGACATAGGAAAATTATAGTTCAAATGAATGAACTGAGTCTAGAATAGAGAGTGATGTGTTTGTAAACAAGTGTAAACACAACAAAGATATGGAAACCTAGATCTATTATTTATATATGCAACATCTAACACAAATACAAAGGTTTTTTGAAATATTTTTATTGATAAGAGTTGAATACAAAGAGATACAAAGAGCAAAATTTTAATGAAGTGTGTCAAATAGAGATACATATAGAGACATAGAAGTAGAGAGGCAGAGAGAAGATAATGTGTAGAGTATAAGTAGTTACATACCAAAAATGTAATATAGAATAGAAGGATTGGATTAATTTATGAATATATGTTGTAATCTAGAGTTTTAGCTCCATAATAAGAATCTAATTGGTTGGTGATATCAAATAAGCTGAGTTGGTGCTCATATTAGGGAGTGGATGTTTCCTTAGAATTAAATCTCTTAAATCAGGGGATTGGTGTCTCCTTAGGGTTGGTGCCCTTCAACAATGTAACCATTTAGGTTTCTTATTATGAGATTGGATTATAATAGTAGATTTTAGTAGCTATTCTCATGTTGGTTTTTCCCATATTGGGTTTTCCACAATATACCTTGTGTTGTGTCTATTTATGTTTTGAGATCTCTACATATAGTTTTAATCTACATTAAAAGGTTTTTAAAAGGACTAAGTTAATCAATATAATGATTCACCCCTTCCCTCTCAGTATCTAGTTTCGTTGTAATAGTTGTTCTAGTCATTTAGGTGAATCTCCCTTGTGAGCTTAGGTCACACATTGTTATTCCATGTAGACTACATAAAAGAGTTAAAACCTACAAATCATGATCTATACAATCCTATAAGTCTTAAAACAAGAGTTTGATAGCCTATTTTGACTTTTTTTTAATTTAAAAACATATCTAAGTATCAACATATCTCTTATTTGTACTATCCCTAAATAAAAACATTCCACATTTAGCAATTTGTCAAAATTAGAATAGTTGAATTAATTGTACAACTATAACAACATATTATTTCCATTTTTACACCTATAATTACAATAATAAAATTCATTCATATTGTGTTTTATCAAAACTATGGTAAAACATGTTGGTGAAGCCATTCTTTTATTCCAAATATTTATTGTTTTTCTTTGATTTGTTCTCTAAGGTTCAAACTGAATTTTAATTTCCATAAACTAAAGAGATTTTCTCTTTAAACTAGAGGATTCAAAATTCCAATTTACTTACACAAACATACTTATTTGTCATTAGTTTCAATTGATTTTTTTCTCTTTAATTTACAATACATTATGTTTTTGTAGTTATAAAAATAATAGTAGTTGTCATTATAGGAAAATCAGTTGATAATTTTAATTATGCCATGATGTGAGGGATACTACCCCAATATTAGAAAAAAATATTCACATGTTTTTATTTCCATGTACCTCATGGTATATCAAAAACTCTTAGTTTTTTCATTAATAATAACCCTTTGGCCACTTGTTCTTATAGTACACCAGTAGGTAGTTAGACCTAAGAAGCTACTCTCAAGATACCTCACAACATTTAATAGTGTGGCTAAAATAATAATGGAATCCTTCATATTTAGTGCCTTCGTAGTTTTATTCAATATTTATGGCTAGAACATCATAGCTAAGAGTCTACAAACTAAACACAACTTACCAAGTTACACCTTTAACAACATTATTTTTTGTATGACTAGTTGACTTTTAGCATTAAGCCTTATGTTTGTCATATTTTTTATATTTTGGGTCACAAATCTAAAATGGCTTCTCAATATGTATCTAAATATGAAATTCTAAATTATGGTCATCCTTTAGATTTAGTTTTTTTAACAGTGGTACACCTTATGTTTATGATCATGAAAGGACTAATGATCATATTGTATACTTTATGATGCAAGTCAAGAATATGATATGATTAAGATAATGAAAATCAGGATAAATGGTTTAAAAATTAAAAATATAGTGAAGAAAAAAATGAGCTAATTAATGTAAAAATTTCACAACCCATTTCTCACTTATAATCCTCTTTTCTAAAAGCACATCAAAAAGAGCATACTGTTAATGAATATTTGATCTTTCTTGATATTTCAAAAAGAGGATTAGAATATTAAAAATAATAAATTATAAACCTATGTTTACCTTTTTATTTTTCTCTTAGATTACATTTCATTAGCCTATATAAACTTCAAAAAAATATCCCTTGCATACAAATGTCATATGGTACAAATTAATGTGGTAGTCTTCCTTTCTTTATATAAGAGGTATATGGTGTGTATTCATATATTCCACATTATAATTTAGTCATATGTAATGATATGAAATATAGTGATAATCTCTCTCAACACTTAGAAGTAGTGAATAATTTTATTACTTTACCTTCTTCTTTTGAAATATTAAAATATGAAAATAGTTGTGAATTACAAATCCAAAATGACATCATAGTGCTATATATATATATATATATATATATATATATATATATATAAAAGATAGTTAAGTGTAATTAAATTATTTTTTAGATATTCATTCTCTACTCATTCAATGTGAGTTGCATAAAAATACCAATTATGAAGATTCTCTCTCTCTCTCTCTCTCTCTCTCTCTCTCTCTCTCTCTCTCTCTCTCTCTCTCTCTCTCTCTCTCTCTCTCTCTCTCAAATCACTATAACCAAATAAATATAAATGTCATGTTTATAATTCTATACAAATTCAAAATGATAAATTAAAAAATGATTCTCCAGTTTGTACCAATGCTTCCTTATAACACAATCCCAACCATGTAACAAAAAATTTCATCATCATCTTATATAAAATTATAAAATGTATGATCAATTAAAACCAATAAGTGAACCTTTACAAACAATTAATATTCCTAAAATTCATATCATATCCATGATACATGAAATTTAAGAGATCCAAAATTAGGTTGAAGATCTCAATTGAAAAATTAAATCATGTTATGAATAAGAGATAATGTTATCCAGATAAAACCCCTTAAATGATTTACATATGATAATTCATATCCAAAATGTTTGGTTATGCCTAAAACACCATTATTTAATAGATGTGGATATCCTTATACTAATTTAACATAGTATACCATTTCTTTTGGAGAATGAGGGCATGATGGATGAATTTTACGCAAATATTTTCATAGAAGTCTCACTATAAAGGCTTTAGATTGGTTATATAGTTTACATGGTGGCTCCTTGTCTAGATACAAAAACTTAGAAGATGCATTCTTATTTAATTATCTTAACCACATGGTACCTAAAATTGTATTATACCATATAAATGTTTTCAACATGCCCACAATGATACCATTGAATAATATATCTTACAAATCAAAAATAATTTTTCTATCTTATTATTTGCTATTCTAGCCAGCCTTTATCTCTTAACCCTGATTTGTTTGGAGGGGGTTATTTTTTACCAAAACCAATTGAGTACAGTCCCTCAAAAGGCCTTCATGATTATGTGTCAAACTAAGGATAGGTATGTTGAGGTCTTTGAGATTCTGATTGAACATGTTACTTCATTAGATAATGATAATAGTCTTTTTCTAAGGGCATGAGTTGGTGTTATTCCTTGGAAAGGTTTTATTTTTGTGGTTTTTAAATGTAAGAATGAGTGTCAAGGTCTTATATGAGCTCTCCAATATATTCAATACTCTTCTAATTTCTAAAAACACCCAAAATACTCCTTAATGCCTAATATTATGAGAAGGCCCAATAGATCATACCTAAAGTCATGATGAACTAAAAAAGACATATTTTATAGTTGGAAATGTGAAGTGATTTTCAAAGGTATATGCATTTAAAAAGAGTCTAATGAATTTTTTATCATCATATTAGCCTTGTATATGTTTATTGAGGTGTTTTCCAATGAAAAATAAGGTTAAAAGAGTCTTAATATGCATAATAATGTCATAAACACATTTGAGGTCTCATGAAGTCATCTTGATATTTAAAGACTCTTTATGAATCCTTTATCCCATAAAAATGGTCAAAATTTATATTTGACTTTATGTTTTACATACATTGTATTCCTTAATGGAATTCAATTCTCCTAACATGAGGAGAGTGCACCTAACCATCACTAAATTATTGTTCCACCTTCAAGCATGATCATGGTAACTTCATTGTTCTCGGAGTGTTTTACAGGTCTAATAAAGAAATTCTCAAATCAAAACTAGTAAAGTTAAGGCCTCATGATGTTTTCAAGGCCTATATCTTTAGGCATGAGGTTTCAATCATTTTTTACATCTTTCCAAGAGTCAAAATAGAGAAGACATCATAATTTTGAAGTGGTTTATAGTCTCAAAATCATGTGTAGCTTTTTCAATGAAGAGGAAGTCCATTTATGCCTGAAATAATAGGATTCAAAGAATATGATAAGGAAAGGAATATTGAAGACAAGCCACGAGTAAAATTTTTAGGACTAGAGATTGTGGGGTTTATCTTAGATGTCCATGATTACAAGGATTATAGAGGTTTTATGCATGGAACTGGGATCACAAACCTTTCTTCAAGAACTTACAAGATGTGTCAAGCCTCTTAGATGCTTTAACATGTTAAACAAGGCATGAAATCTCTCAAACATGGATAATTAAATGTAAATACAAGATTTTACAAGGTTCTCTTGAGAGTTATAGCTACAAATTGATATTAAAAAAATCATTCAAGTGGGGTCAACTCATTATTTTAAATCGTTCACATGCCTTCAAGGAATAAAATAATGCTCACAGACCTCTAACAGGGTAAAATTGGTTCAAAACCTTGCTCATAGAAACCTAAAGGTAGATTTCATAGATGAGATCTATATTCAATATTTGCATGGTTTGGTAAGGACATTGGGAGACATGGAAAAGGTCTTGAAGATATATATACATGTGTCTATAGGTATAAAGAGGAAAATACAACTCTGAACAATTGTTAATAAGCCTTAAACAACTTGTATATATCTTGAAAGAATCATGGTTAAGGGTTTATATTTAGTTATCTAAATACATGGCAAGGAATGGATAATGGGGAAGGTTAAGCGGTCTCCATGGTAACCCCTCAAGTCATCAATATTGATCAATAATATTGTAGGTAGTTTTAAACCTTGCCAAAACCCTACAAGACCATGAATCCAATTTTTGTCATTTGAAAACATGTTCAAATGTAATATATGATTGTTAGAGAGTCTAAAGGTGATCAAAATATTCCTTAAGATCATACATACATAGGTTTTAGTTCCATGGGATCTATTTTTAGGGTTTTCATGAGCTTTAATCTTTAAAATGACCTCTACAAGTTTGTAAAAAAGAGTGAGGTTTTTAATATATTTAAAAATTTATCTCTCCTAAACAAAATAACACAAATAGTAAAATAAACTATCCTTCTAGATCCAAAATACCCTACCAATAATTACAGGCTTACATCATGCATTAGGTTCTAAAATCACCTTATTATATTGTGAGATAGTTTCATGAAGATGTCACATATGTTTACTATGGGTTTACGAGTTTCAAATAGGGATTTGTGAAGGGAAGGGTTAAATATTATGGAATATCATTGAGATATTATAGTTGGATTCAAAAGTTAATAAACATGATAAATGCACTTGTAGACCTTCAAAATGAGAATTATCAAAGACAATGATATGAAAGTAAGGCTTAAAAGTGAGAGTGTTGTATACTTATGGGTGATGGGTTTTCAAGTGAGAATATTAAACCTAAATCCCTATATAAATATTTTTTAAGATCCTAGTCTTCTCTAAAAAGTCTCAAACATGATAAAAGAAGTTTTAGGCCCATTAGGGTAGTGTCAACGGTCATATCATGGTCATATAAGTTTGAAACCATATTCCAAGGTTTCTATGAAAGATATCAAGGAGTTTTTAAGGATCATTTTCATTCATATAGGTAATTTATATGTTTTTAAGATAGATAAAAAGGAAATATGGGTTTTTTATGTTAAAAACTAAATTTTAGGCTTATGTAAGAAGAGACATAATAATTTGAGTTTAAAAAGTTTAAAATTATCCTCAATATCCCTAGATCATTCCCTATATTTTAACAGTGCTTGGATCATTGTAAGTAACCTGAGGAGGCTTCATGGACTCAACTTTGAGGGTTTTAAGTGTGTGTAAATCATGATAAGGTTTAGAAAAATTTAAAGTTATTTCAATATACCTACAGTCATATAGGCTTGAGAATGAGGGATTGAAATTTTTAAAAGGGTATCCAATATTGTTATGTTTGATCTAAAGATAAGAGTAAGTTTGAGTAGGGATAATATACAATCCTAAATACATTTACATGAAAACTATAGGAAATATTCAAAGAGTGGTCTCTAGATAACATAGTTTTAGAGGATTTACAATAATTTTTAGGTCTTCAAGGGGCTAAAAAAATCTATTTATAGGCTTTGATAGTGTTTATAGTTCAAACAAGGTCCTTAAAATTTAAATATCCCTCATAAAAATTTACAGATCAAGTGGAGAGATTTCAAACTTTTCAAATGTTTTCATTAGTCTCTAGATTACCTTAAGAAGACCACAATCCTATGAAATACTTGTGTAGTCTAGGAGGAAGGTTCTAATGCGTTTTAAGCCTATAAAAAGGCTTGAATGACTTTTGATGTGTTAGTATTTATAGGAATATAATACACATATACTTTGAAATATGAAATGGTAGGTAGAGTTGTTAGGTATAATGCTTGAATTTGTGAAATGAGGTTATTAACAAGAGACATTCACCTATAAAAATGTAGTTATACCTATAATATCCAAGAGAGATCTCTTTTTTGAAAAATATGGAAACATTATTCTCAAATCCCTTAAAATGGAATGCAAGTTACAATTAATAAGTTTCAAGAATTCCAAGGATAAAAACACCTAATGGCAGGTTAGCATGGCTTCTACATCACACAAACACTTATACATAGGTTTGAAAACTATGAGATCAAATATTGTGTATGTTAGTAAAGTTACAATAAGGTTATAGAAGACTTAATATTGAATCATGTAGTCAAAAAAATTCATAAAATTCTACATGCCTCTCAAACTCACCTATAATCATGTCATAATAGGATCTCAAACACCTCAAGGATGTTTCAAGTGGTTATTAAAATTAAAAATCTCAATATTATAGGCCCATCCAATGTCTTAAAGTCTAAAATGAGGTTTTCTTGAAGCCTTCAACTTGTCTCCAATAGTAAGGGTTATGATGATATATATGTGGCATCATAAGGGCACCCAGACATGTTCATTCACTTAATATGTTTATGATAAAATTTTAGGTAGAGTGGACAATATTCTCCAAGTCAAATCAAGTCTATAGACCTACCTCATAAGCTTCATGGATAAACAAGGAGTGAATGCAAAGTGATGATGTGAGTATAGATAGGATTGGTGAAATTTCATGAAATATTACAAGCTTATAGAGGTATATCACCAAGATATAATGGTTATAAACAAGGGAAAGGAATCCACATACTTAAAATATTGTTCTCAAGGCCATGTAGGACTCTTTAAGGAGCTGGGAGAAAGAACACATAAAATTGAATAATTTCAAGGTCTCATAGTGAAGTTGGAAGGCCACATGAAGAGAAGGATTGTAGGGGTCATAAAATACCAAATCATAATCAAAGCTCTTAGATATTTAAGTTGTAGGTTTTTACCTCACCTTTCAAGGTTAAATGACTTATTCTAAACAAGATAACTAAATATATTTCAAGTAATTTATAGAGAGTTACGAGCCCAACATATAAAGTTGAATGAATATCAAGGTTTATTGATAATTTTGAGGGAATTCATGAAGAAATTTTTTTAACACCTAAAATCAATTAAATAGTCCTAAAGATTGAATAAATGGAAATGATCATGACCCCAACACCTATTTTTGATCCTGTCAATTTTTTCTATGAGCTTCTTAGGTGATAAGAAGTGGATGTAGGTTCTCATAGCTCTTCAAACAAGGTTGTAAGTTAGGTTATGAAACAATATGATCTTAAGGTATGAATATACAAGTTTACTTGGCCTATGAAGGAGTTATTATGGGTATATATGATGATTATCCATCCTCTTACCCCACCCCCATTAAAAAAGGACTTCAAATAAGCTTAAAAGCTTATTTAAATCCTATCAAGTGATCTAATACCTAGAAAGTATCCCATTTATATATTGTTTACAATAATCACAGTGATCAAGGTGAAGAACTAAATTTAATCATATATCAAGCATGATAAACACGTTGGTTACACATATAGACTAATCCTTCAATACTGTGAATAGTAAATATCAATGTTCATCAAGAGTATGGTCAGAACATGAAGCATTAGAATTTGATCCTAAAAACATGTAATTCCCTGCATGAGTTGTAAATCATGGAAATTCAACCCTTAAGGCTTCAAATAGCGTAGGAGGTCTATTACAAACTGAACCTTTCAATTAGCTTTGACATCCATGTGTGGAGAGAGGGGTGAGCTAATGTAATTAATAAAAAAGATTCTCAAAGATAATAGCCTTGAAGGATCACATCCATTAGTTTTAACCATTCCTAATGATAAAAATAGAAACAAGTAAAGTTTCTTCACCTCTACTACTATGCCAACATCCATGGAAATCATCATGATGGTAGGACAAATGCATATATGAGAGCTTAATTCTCTTATTCTCCATGTTTATCCTCTTCAATGGGTTGTAGTTATGATGCAAAAACAACACTTATGAGATATTCAAGTGCTTTTCTCTTCTCTCTTAGCTCATTTTATTATGTATAAGACTAGAAATGACTTATTTTATATCCCTCTATTGGGTATAAAAAAAATATACTCTTGTCAAAACTTGTAATGTTGTCTTAAGGCCATTGCATTAAATAAATATTGGTTTTTTATTTCTCTAAACTTGTATATTTTGTTATTTTGGTGCTTTTTTATCTATACATGTGGTCAAAAGTGTTCCCCCTTGTTTATGTCCATCTCCCTTAAACTTGGTACATGTAGGTATGCCTTTTGTAGGTCATATACTATGTTATATTTGGTTATGTAAGTTATTAGTTGTGGAAGTTCACTAATTGTGTCTTATACAAGAAATTTTGCTTATACCTTCTAGTTATAGCATAGGCTTCCACGTTCATGTGAAGCACTTATGCTAAGAAACCAAATTTGGAGAATGTGTAGAATAAAATTTATTCTTTATTAGTACCATTACGTTATTTTAGGTAGGTACAGGATATCCTAAATCTTAGTTCATCACCTCATTTTCAAGTTTTTAGATTCATTCTTTATATATTCTCATGAATAGATTCTTAGTGTATCATAAATAGGATTTTTTTAGTGTAGGAGGTATATAACATGATATTAAATAAGGTACACTATGGTTTCAGAATAAGATGACCTTATCTAGAGATTCACTCATATCATAGGTCACCCACATATAGGAGAATTTCTATTATGGTAGTTGAAATAGGTTTTAGGACCTAATAGGGTGCATGCCAATATGACAACATTTTTTGTCATGCTCGATAGGATTACTACTTCATAGGATTAAGGACTTTGCTAATAATTTGGTTTATTTTTGGCAATTTGTAGCTATTAAAGATGATTTAGAAGCACCTAGAGACTCCAGCATTTTCTAGTTCCAAACTAGCTATATACTTTGATGCCAAAGGAAATAAGAGATTCTATAAGAGGTAATAGTTTTGAGTTAGTTTATTTTTTGTTTACTCCTAGAAGAAGGATAACTACAATGTTAAGTTCTCTTAAAATAATGGGTAGAGATTCTAGACATCCTTCTCTAAGAGCTAGTTCAAAACCCCCTTTTGGTACATTCCATAGACCAAGAGCGATATTGAGTTCATTTTTTCATAGGTAATCTCAAAAAAACCAATTTTTTGTAGCCATAAATATAGGAAACCCATTAGATCTTAAATAATATGATGTTATTCTAGTTACAGCTCTTAAAACATTCTCTTTCAATACTGAAGATGCTACAGATCCTATAGAGCATATTTAAGACATTGCTAACATTTGTGTGGTCCACAACATCACTCATGACAATATGAAAGTGATACATATTATTTATTCATTAAAATTAATAGCTCTTAAATGGTATATAGGTTTTCAACCTAATTTAATCCATAACTTGGATGAGTTGAGAGAGACTTTACTAGTAGTTTGAAGATAAGAGTGACCATCTCTCTCCCATGGAACAAAATTCAACCATCAAGAGATCTACTCAAAAATACATGGGAAACTTCAAATTTATATTCTAGAAGACAAGGGTTAAAATCCAACCCTTGGTTAATCCCACTTTATATATAACCTTCTTGTACTACTTAAGATCCTTGAATAGTGATATTGTTGTCAAGATGCAATCCATGGGAGGCACAATGCTACTAGTGGCATATAATATTTCTATAAGGGATAATAATAGATTAATTCAAGTAGGAAATGTATAACCTAGGCCTATAATGCCTTTATTCCCTAAACTTCCACCAACATTACCTACTTTGGGATATATTCCAATAGAAACTACCCAATAAACCACACATGTTGTCCTTCCCAATGAGCTACATGAAATAAAAACTTTGCTATAAAATTCTAGTAATGAGTTAGTATCCTTAAAAAAGGTATAAATATAAACATACCAAGCCATATCAGTATTATAACTAGCCATATTAGCCTCATAGGTATCCTTATTAAGGCAATGGGAAATCCTAAGGTCAAATTACAAATGTTGGACCATACAACAGTCAAAATTCTAAGGTTATTAGTAACTCAAAGGTAATTTTACCCATGTAAAAAAACTTGGTGTAGGATTATGAATGATTATTTCCTTAAAATTAAGCCAAAAATTATACTTGTGAAAATGGGGCACTTAATCAGGTTCTAATGGTATAGAGAGTGGCATTTTTGTAAAGAAAATCTAGTGAACTAGCTCTACCAATTGAAGGAGGGCATGAACCAACTCAAGTACAAGGTGAGTACATTATTATGAATTAGAAATAAGGTGATTTATGTGGTATAAATAAAATTTAAAATCCAATAAAAGGTGGAACCCATGTAGCATATAACACAAAGTTCAATAAAATGGCAATGGAGGGATATCCATCTTCCTCAATTGATCAAGTTAAAACTAGATATG
This sequence comes from Torreya grandis, assembly GCA_037957365.1. NCBI lineage: Eukaryota > Viridiplantae > Streptophyta > Pinopsida > Cupressales > Taxaceae > Torreya > Torreya grandis. The sequence continues at coordinate 554,850 of JARHVA010006668.1, read as the reverse complement.
ATTCTTAAGTAGATAATTATAAGAGGGAAACTATTATATAACCTAAAATGCAATAAAATTAGGATACCCCTAAGGAAATATAGTCATAAAATATCAGACATTAAAAAGAAGATACATATGTACTAAAATTATAGATAAAGGTAGATCAAATACCCTTTAATAATGTTAAGTAGATGAGGAAAAATAGTTTGAATGTGACCATGTGGAAGGCTCTGTACATCCCATCTCAAAGAGACTTGTTGGTATAAGACTTTAGTGATCTTGGTCAAGCAAGTAAGGTAAGTATAGTAGTTTCACTTACTATTATATGCCAACCCAAGGAAGGATATGGTGGCCAAATTAGTAAACACTCTCCATTTTACATTTCCCTTGTTATTGGAAAAAACTTTGTCCATAACTATATGACTGAATTGAGATCAAGAAGCTCTATCATGCCTAACAAGATAACTAACTTTCTAGGTGTATAGTATGCTTTGATCTCAAAGGAAGTGGTCCAATTAGATGGTTAAATTATTAGAACTTTGGGAATCATAAAAATACTGAATTTTACCCTATATGCTTGTGTCAAGTGTATTTATTGCCTAAGATATTTAAGTCATTGACTTTAACCCATATTTTTCATTATACCTATCTAGAGACTCCATAATTAATATTGGGGTCTACTTGTCATCATATTGGTCTCAGATGTTGTTTAAGACTAGGTATATCATTAGAGTCGCTATCAAATCCTATCCAATCTCAAAATACCACATTGATCCCTATTTTCCAAACCCTAAGAATGTGAAATGCACTATGTTTGATTAAGGCAAGGATTTTTTTAGCAATGAAGCCACCAATATTTTTGAAGAAGTTCCTCATATCCTACTTGATGAATGGGAAAATGAGTAGTATGAAATTGATCAATATGATCATGTGAAGACACAAATTTGGGAAAAAATTTCATACTTTAGGATGAATCTATCATACCAAACATTATATTTGTTTAAGAATAGAATATATATCATCATGAGGCCACTACACCAGTAGAAAAAGTTCTTGATTATTTAATTGATGAGTGGGCAAATGATTTTATGAATTTAAACCATATAACTATATGCAAGGAGTAGGTTTAGCAACCTATTATATGAAATAATAAAACACTATACTACCAACTATTAAGAAGACTCAAGGAGATCTTGATGAGACTTGGTAGAAATATTTTTACATCATTGAAGAATTTTAAGATTTTAACAAGCCAATGAAACCTAAAAAGAAGCATCAGGATAATAATGGAATTTCATAAGTCATCCCTCCATTTGATAGGCCCAAATAAATCATACAAGATCAATGCAAACTTATAAAATTATAGGTAATATCAGATTCCTTGAGCAAACAAGTAAGTTGGCCTAGTCATGGTGATGATTTCTAAATTGCTCATTTATTTCAAGAGGAGACTAGTTTTGGTTAAAAAATCAATCAAAGTTACAAGATATATATGATGATAAATATATGAAATTAAATGATAATGTGATATTAGAGATCCTTATAAATATATATAGCATTCATGACCTAATTTATTAGTTTTAAAGTGTATGCAATTAGAAATGCATTGGATCTAAAAATCAATCCTAGTTCAAAGAAGATAGATCCTACTTACAGTTCTGATTTGGGATACATTAGATAATCAGGAACATGACCAATATGGATCCATTAGACCTAGTTTGGATATATATTATCATAATAATATGACTATGGAGGGTTTTTAATCCTCCAATAAATCAAAATCATGTAATAACCCTAACTAAGTCCTAAGTTTTCATATTCATTATGCTAATAACAATTAAAGCAAATAAATTTAATCTAGTGATTGCCAAATATTGTGGCACAAAGTGGAGGTTAGTAAAAATATTAAAGTAAACATGCATAAGAGAATCCTCATTTAGATATGTATAGGGAAGACACTAATGTAATGGAGAAGAAGAATAATATTATTCAAAAGCCATTACTTATGATACTTCTATCTACTAAAGAGAGGGGCAAAGCTAGAAATACTTACCTAGAAGACAAACCCATTGAGACTCAATCTCTCCCTTGGATAAAGATGATTTTAAAGAGCTTGTTGTGGTTTATAATTATCACTAAGAAATTACAAAAGTATATGACTTCTCCATAATATTATATTATTCTCCAAGTAGAAACCCTAAGCTAAGACTCCTTAAATGGAATGGTGGAAGAGTAGATTTTAAAGAAGTGTAAATTAATAATAATTCTTGTTATATCTCAAATAATAGAAAAGGGATGTGTTTATATAGGTGGATCTAATCCTAAACCATTTTGGAAGTTTTAACTGACATGGTCAACCTAGTCAACCTAGTATCGTTATTGATAAAAACTCACTAGGTCACAGGCTAGGTCAACCAATAGTTGATCTAGACCCTAAATAAGTATTGTCAATAAGAGTTCAAGAATGAAATATATGAAATAGTCATTTCAAATATAAAAAGGGTTTTTAGGTTAACAAAAGGGATAATCAAGGTGGAAAATTATTAGAGGAGTGTGCAAAATAGGAGGCCAAGCTTAGGGGAATGATTTTGGGAGCTAGTTGGATTGGTAATAAGTGTAAATAAGGGACAATAATATTGTGAAGTACCAACGGTATATACAAACATTTCCTAGTTCACCCCTTAAGGTGTTCACTTAAATATATTGAGACTCAATAGGTTCTTTAGAAATAGAAAGCATCAATAATTGATAAAAATTTAAAAATATTATATATATGCATATGCCCCACTTAAGATCATAACATTTTATTGAGGTGAAATAGGGTATGGTGCTTTGAGAAAGAAAATAGTAACACACAACATTGAGGATATAAAATTTATAGTATTTTAAATTAAAAATAACTAAAATTTAAATGATTGAAAAAGAAATAACTTAAAAGTAAATATAATGTGTACCTTGACTTACCCTTATCATTAGATGGTTATCTATTGTTTTTTTAGTTTTGATTATGGAAGGCATAAAGACTACTTTTTGTATACCCAAGAATATAAAACTAAAGATAAAAAACAAACAAATGTATGGAATCCAAGATAACTGGTGCTGTGGATGGGATGTATTTCAAAATTTGGCAAGCTAGGGTAACCAAATAACCAATTGAAAATTCACTCTAAATCAAACATCAATGTAAAAAGAAATAATAATCCTTATTTAAATAAAGATGGTAAATCAAAATGGTAAAACAACATTAATGAGTGAGAAGTAACAATCCTAAATAAATCATCAATTAAAAAGGGTGCATAAAATGGGAAGTAACACTGGTGAGTGAGAAGTAACAAACCCCACTCAAAAATGGAAAAAGTACATGAAAGTAGAAATGAACTTAAATGCCCATAAAAATGGGTAGTACAATAATGAAAAATGGTAAAATAGAATAAAGTAAATCTATAAATGTAGAGCTATGGTTTAAAGAAAGTAATATAGAGTTTTAGAACATGTTATTTTTCTCTAATCATAGATAAAATTGAAACAAAGTAGTTCTATTATTTTTTTAAGATGTGAATAAGAAGAAAGTATAGAAGAGGTGAAATAGATTTATAATCATAATTTACTATAAAATGGGGAATAAAATGGGTGGAGGGGAGAATTAAGGAAAATCCAAGGTAGAGTAACTCTTTATCAAAGTCAGGATACTCAAATTAGCTTTGTTAAAATAAGAGGACCTTTAACCTTAAGGACTCTGAAGAACTTGTCCTAGCCACACAAGTCTTACATCAACAAATGAATTATTTAGATTATCCCATAAAATCTATATGCATGAAAATTAAAATGTATCTGCCTTCCCACAATGTGTTTCTCATTCCTCAGGACCCCTTATGGAGCCTTTAGTCTACTACCAATATTGGGTACTTACATGAGAAAGTAGGTAGCACTATAGAGTTTATTAAATTTTTAGTCATATAGATTGCAAAAATTGGTAACTTGAGTGTGGTTAATGACATCCAACCCTTAGGTCCTTTGTGCTTGATTTCATGACCCTCTTAGGCTTATTTTCACTGATTCCCAGTCATCCCTAGCCTTCCAAACTTGATCCTAGCTAAGCTAAACCCCTCTTTCCATGACAAATCAATCCCCCCCCCCCCAAGTCTCATCTGCTCAAGATAGTAACACCATGCTTGGACTATAGTATTAGTGCTATTATTGTTAACTTTCAGTGCTATTTTTAGGCCCTTTTTTATCCCCAATGGTTAATTTCTTCTGATTCCCCATATTTATCCTTGTTGACCTAACAAGAGAAAATTCAATCCATGACCAATCGATCCTTATAAAATCCCATTCAAGATAATTTGAAAAGGGTTTGAAAATATCACAAAGCAATCAAGAATACAAGAAAGACTACTCAAGCACATTTACCTATTCTCTGCATACATCCATTTAATATTATTTCTAACATATTTAAATCCTTACATCAATCCCTAGTCATATCAGACACATCTAGTCTATTATTTCCATACATTTCTCATATCATAATTACACCAAGCACTTTAAAAGGGAGAAATACATATGGCTTGATTCCTCTTCAGAGTATTGGTATGTAGGTAGTGTGTCCACACAAGGGGTGTGGATCCACATCCAATGAATATTATAGACACTAACCTCCCTTCTTATTCAAAATTGGTCAAATTACAATAGAAGATATGTTTTTAAGATAAAATCTACTCTACAAGGAGCTCTACAGACTGCAGCTACCAAAACTTTAGAGATAGGGTCACATAGACCTACTAAACAAAACCTTAAAAAGATTAGATATTTAGGACAATAGTGTTAAATAAGAACTATAGTGCCAATGCCACTCCTATTCACTTTTGGTGTTCCTATCCAATTATAAAATAAAATTCAAACCTTGTTTGTGATAGTGTCTTAGGCCTGCATAGTGAATATCAGATCATGTCTCAGTCGGTCAACACATTTTAAGCTAAGTCTTATTTTCTCCCTCTTATTAATATTTTTAGAAAAAATATAATTACCAATAAATTTAAAAAATTAGTAGCCTATTTAAAACATATTACTAACTAATTTATCAATCTAGACCATTTAACTAAATTAGGAATAAAACATTAATTATTCTTAAAATTGTTAAATCATTTGGTGAACCTGACTTACTTTGTTTATGCATAAAAACCCTAGGGTAAATTTCCTAATAATTTTTCATATATTTTTATAATTTTTTAAGTGCATAATAAAATCATAAATTAGCATTAAACTTTAAATTTTTTTAGTAATTTTAAAATAATTTTCTTTCAAACCCTAGTTGCCTATACTAGGTCCCAATATTTTACTAGTAATTTTCCATTCATTTTTAAAAATTTTACTAGAATATTAAAATCAAAAAATTCATCCAAATTTCAAAATTAAATATTAATTTTTAAACATATTTATTTTTCAAAACCCTAGTTTCATTTAATATATCCCATTAAATCACTAATTTCTTAATAAATTTTTAATTTTTACTTGCATATCTAACTCAGAAATCCACTTTCAATTTCAAATTTTAATAGTAATTTGTTAAAATTCTCATCTTTTAGACCCTAGATACATACACTAAGTCTTATTTCTAGTGAGATATTACCTTACATTTATAATTAGATTTCACAAAATGGATTTCATTTATTTAAAAAAAAAATCTCACATTTATTGCAAATAACAAAGAGACCATTATTGATCCTATCATGTACATGAATGATGAATTTTACCATATGTTACTAAAAATCTTAATTATTTGAATTTCATGCTTAATTTTTATACTAATGGATGATTTGAAATATTCATTACTAAACATGCACAAAACTTCAATATTCCTTTTGCATACTTTTTATCACTCACGTGGAAAAAATTTCAAGCTTATCATGCTAAACATGTTAGAAATGTCATTATTCATGTCAAAATTTTCTATGCATTCATAAACAAATCCATGCTTTCTTTCCCTTCATTTATATCTCTCACATGGAAAAAATTTCATGTTTATCATGCTAAACACATTAGAAATGTCATAACACATTAGAAATGTCATAACACATGTCAAATTTCTTTATGCATCATGATTCAATACATGTTCTCTCTCTCTTTATTTCTATCTCTCATGTGGAATGTTCTTTATAAACATATTTTTATATAACTTATAACTCAAATTATATGAATTTTATCGCACATACATGGTTTTTACCTAGAGGATCCATTGCATAAGCTAACAACCACATGTTAAGTTTCAATATCATATCTTATGTACAGGAAAGAGTTTCCTTCTCCTCTCCCTTAATAGGGTGATAGCTACTTTCCATCTAACTAGGTCCATGCTATCTCCCATCTAAAATGTGAGGTAACCTATAGCTTCTTCAAAACCTCTTCAACATATGTGCTAACATATTCAATCAAAATAAACTAGGGTTTGCACTTGTGAGACTCTAAAGGTTCAAATCACTAGGATGAGCAAGTTAATTTTAGATTTATAAACACAAAGTAAGATATTACATTACAAGATCACAAAATTTATAAATCATATTATAATACAAAATTATACAATGCATCCTAGTGTTAATCATGTATATGCAGTTCACCTAGTCAATTGGTTGTAAGCAACATTACATATCAAAACAAGAAATCACAACAAAGTAACTCTACAACTAGTGATTCAAAAAGCATTAAAATATAAAATAAGATTTCAAATGAGGTACTAAGGGAAATTATTAAATATATGTTGATCAAAATACCTCTTCTACATCCAATGACAAGATATAGATATTATTTTGCATATCATAGAATGCATGGGCATCACATAGATTCATGTTTGGCATTGAATAAACATATACAACAAATAATTACTAATGAAGATGCCATAAAAGGTAAATTATTAAATAAATTGATAGTGAAATAAGAACACATTCACAAAGGGTAAAATTTATAAATAGTACAAAAGTGGTTACCAAAGCATAACTCAAAATAATAAAAGGATCAAAAATCAAAATTAGAGTAAGAAATAGTACCACAAACATAGGTAATGCATGAAAAATATGAAAATATACCTCTCTAAAATGAGGCTTAAATTTCAAAGTAGTATGAGTTTAGTTAAAAATATCTACAATAGTTTGATTATCAAGGTTAAGGGTTGGACAAGCAAGCTTAAGGCATAACTACTCCTATTCTTGTAGTTGATAATGTTTATCACCAAGGTTTAGTCATAGACATAATTTATCAAAGGAAAAAATCCAAATATAAAAAAAGGCAACACTAGCATTCTATTGGTTCAAGATCAAGATGATAATGAATAGTGGAACAATACAAGTTTTTATGATTTCCAAGATACCAACAATGAATCCAAATATTTAGAGTCGTATTAATAGCCATTCCTTTGTTCTTCACAATCACACATGATTCCTTTGCTTGATATAGGACACCATGATAGGGAGTCTCCTTTGAGACTTATCAGTTAATATCATATCCTCTTAGCCTTGTTTGTACTTAATTTTTCATAATTAATTTTATATAGATTCCTTTCAAATTGTTTGTACATAGTTTCTTTTTGATTACTTGTACATAGTTTCTCAGTTTTACTTGTAAATAGTTTCTTATGCTTGATTATACAAGATTATATTTTAAAATACAAAAACATGAAAATAACTCAAAAATACCAAAACATTTTGATTGTATACATCATCCATGATTTACATTTATACTATAATGCTACACTTACATTTGTTATTCTATTATTATTTATTGATTAATCTACATTGCCATGCTTCACTTGATCTTCTTTGAGTATGTGCAGTGACATCTAGCTCTTTAATTACTTCACTCTACCCATTGCGGGGGCATCCTAATTCTACATCAAGACCTACATCGATATACATACCCACTAGGGGTATCTTCTACATGACTACACAATCTAGGTTATGTCATTCTTACACCACACACATTAGTTATCATGTTGATCTACATTACTTACTAGCTTACATAGATTAGTCTATCGACACTCACTAATATATATCACTTATGTATTTCTTAGTATATACCTAGTCTTGTACTAACACGTCTTTCATACTTTTACTTCTTATTTTGATTAGTTAGATGTGATTTTATTTCTAGTATTTATATGATTTACTTCCTTGCTTAGCATGGATAGATTTTTTACATTTCTCAGTTCCTATTTGTCTCCTATATATGGATTAAGACATTTTCCAATGTCCTTTGATTTTTTTCATGGATGTGCCTTAGTACATTTTCCAATGTCCTTGGCTTATATTCATGTATGTGCCTTAGGATATTTTCCAATGTCCTCTATTTCTATTCATGTGTGTGCCTTAGGACATTACTAATGTCCTTTGCCTATACTCTTCTATTTGAGTGTGGCTTCCACACCAATTTTTCTTGTTTCTGTGGCATTTGAACATGCCTTGTATGATTGCCTTCTATTTTGAGTGAAATATGCCCATGTTCCCTTTTTTCTTGGCCCCTTGGCTATCCTTATATTCTTCTTGCCTTATGTGCTTATATATTGTTTGATTCTCATTGTTTACAATGCCATGATTCATATCATGCATTTATCTTATTTTCTTAGATGCCATGATGGACATCATACTCTATCCCTCCAACTAACAACTAAAAACTAACCATACTTTCATTTATATTTTAGTACATTATACATGTTCTTACATTTTTATATCCATCTAGGCATACCCATATTGATCTAACAAATTCTCAATATAAATCATGTTATATCTTGAGATATCTTGTTGATTATTATTGATATATCATGTATCTTTGTAGCATAACACACATGTTGGGATATTTGTTCTGAGGGTAGTCATTACAAAGTCTTAATTCCTACCCTCAAAAGAGGGGGTAAAAAATGAGGGCTTTTTTAAATTATAAAATAGATCTCCTAACGATTGAAACAACAACATTCAACACGCCTAGAACAACAACTAGACATCAAAATATTCAAAATAGACTAGGCAAATAGTTAAGAAAATAGAATAGTCATCAGATTTGGCCCTAGATAATAGCACCAAACCTGGACGATAACATCAATGCCACTAGTGTCTAATTTTGGTGATTTTTTCCAAATAATAGAAAAAATAGTTTTTCCAAGAAAAAATAGAAAGGTAAGTTTAGTTACAGTTTTGTTAACTATAGTATAGACTAGAATTAAAAATTTCAATACAATTTTTCTTAGAGAATCTAGATATAGGGTGCATCATGTATGGCATGATGGCTCTCATTTATAGTTTTAGATAGGTTAGTTAGTAAAACTTTTAGATTAAAAAGTATGTTATAGACACTAGTGATTGGGGGTAATGTGCATGACACATTTGTTTTATTTTCTTTCCAATTTAAGCATTACCTAAGAATTCTCAGTAGTTATGTGCCTTAATGTAAGTGGTTGGAATAAATAATTAATGGATTTCATACAAGCCTAACTTACTAAGTTCTTGAGTTTCCAAGTGGCTTTATTACAAGCCTAATACACAATTTTAGAGTGGCTTTCATACAAGCCTAATCTACATCTTTCAAAATGGCCAAAGTGGCCTAGTTTCTAGCATACATTCATATATCCATGCCAAAATTATCAAATCACAGTACATTCATGGGCTATAAGAGCCATCTCATATAATATACACTTCATACTGGTATCATTTTATAACTTCACCTCATGGGGAAATGATGGAGCCAAAGGACTATCTAAACTTTGTATTCTTGAGCCATTATTTAGAGGGATTGGACGCATAGTCTAGACATCAATCAACACATGCATGACCACATAGCTTCACTTAGTGCGTGATGATGGAGCTAAAGGGCTAGATTTTGCATTCTTGATCCACCTCTGAGGAATTGAGCATTCATCTCCATTTGTCATATTACTCTTGGATTAGCACACATCCAACATTACTCAACATCACTCAGCATCACAACAAGTTTTGTATTGGTCTACATAACCAATGAGGTGTATTCATTCCTTTTTCTTCATCTCTCTCTTACCCAAATTTTATATGTTCATATTTTAGAAATAACATATCTAGTAAGAATTGATATACTTTCTATTTTTCTTTACAGATTCACACTTCACAACATGCTCTCTCTATGCACACCCAACATTATATAGATTCATGAGATTTACCCTTGTAGGCAAGTTTAGGTATGCTTTATATTTTTCATTTATCATATTATTTCACTTTACTACATCACTAGAATAAAGGGGGGGTGTATGTAGTCACATAAAATACAAAATTTATCAACTTGAGCATGGCTAATGAAACCTAATCCTTAGGACCCTTTTTATTTCTTTCATAACCCTCTTAAACTTATTTTCACTGATTCACAGTCATTCATAGCCTTTCATAATTAATCCTAGCTGAGCTAGATCCTTCTTTCCATGAAAAATAAATCCCCCTAGGTCTCATCTACTTAAGATAGTAGCACCACATTTGAAATATAACACCAATGTCACTACTATCCACTTTCAATGCTATTTTCCAAGACCATTTCTAGCCCCAATGATCAATTTCTTCTAGTTCCCATTCCTTATCCTTATGGGTCTAATGAGAGAAAATTCAATCTATGACCAATAGATCCCTATAAAAGCCCATTCAAAGATCATTTGGAAAGGGTTGGAAAATATCATAAAGCAAGAAAGAATATAAGCAAGACTACTCAACCACATTTCCCTATTCTATACATACAACCATCTAATACTATTTCTAACTAATTTGAATCCATACATCGATCCATAGTCATCTCAAGCATACCTAGTCTAGCATTTCATTACATCTGTCATATCATAATTTCACCAAGCACTTTTAAAATCAGAACTACATATGGTTTGATCCCTCTTCACAGTATTGGTATGTAGGAAACATGCCCACATAATAGGTGTGGATCCATGTCCAGTGAATTTTACAAACACTAGCCCTCACTCTTACTCAAAATTGGTCAAAGTATAATGGAAGATAGGTTTTGAAGAGAAAATATGCTCTACAAGGAGCTATATAGACTTATGGATTTCAAAAATTTAGATATAAGGTCACACAAACCTATCAAATAAAATGCAAAAAGCTCAGATCCTCAAGACAATAATGTTGGATAAGGACTATATTGTCAGTGTCACTCTTGTCCACTTTCAACACTCCTCTATAATCAGAAAATGAAAGTAAAAATTTTGTTTTTGATAGTGTCTTAGGCCTTCATAGTGAATATTAGATCCTATCTCAATTGGATAAACATATTTTAAAATAAGTATTATTCTCTCCCTCTCATTAATATTTTTAAAAAATCTCTAATTACCAATAAATTTCATAAATTAGTAACTTATTTACCACATATTATTAACTAATTTATCAATCCAATCCCTTTAACTAATTTAAAAATTAAACCCCAATTATTCCCAAAATTGTTAAATCAAAATTCTCCTATTCCAATCTATTAGCTTTCTACACCTTAATGGACCTCAGCTCTAGTGTGAGGCCAACTATGGATTTTGATCTTCAATTATAGATAGGAGATGTTCTTGTAATCACATCTTTTGGTGTGATTTTAAATTTTTAGATTTGTATGTTTCCTTTTGTATATCATTGTCATTTATTTCAAATGATTTATTTTTTAAATTTTCTTGATGTATTTTTCTATTCCTTCTTTGTATGGATTCAAAGAACTAGACATGACTGCTAAAGATGAATTTCATTTTAATACTTGGGACTTATTTTTTAAGAGAAAAAAACTAAGAGAGCATGGTTTTTAAGATTCTAGTAAAGTTATGTGAGATAAAGTGCTATCTTGAATTCAACCTTGTTTTATCCAATATGGAGTGAAAGGAAAGGAAATCAAGAGGACTGAAACATGAAATAATTTGAATTAATTCAAATTAAAAAAATGTGACAAAGGGTATAAAAAGGATACAATGATAGAAAATTGTGATTCCTTATTATAATAAATGAGGGAAATGTAGGAAAGCATGCTGACACAGGTTGTGTAAATTCCATCTCTCAAAATAAGCAAAAGCTAAAGTTGAGAAAAAATATCAAAAAATTTTGCCATTTCTAAACACAAAAGGAATGATAAGATGATGATTTTATGAGGAATTCCAAGTCATATCTAGGGTGTTATAATGGAAACAATAAAAGATAGACCTATGAGAGTGCCAAAAAGTAGTGGAAAAATAAATGGAGTAAGAAAAAGGTGGTATTTGTGAGGAAGGCTAGGTCCTATCCATGGTCTTATGTTGAAACTCTTAAAAAGAAAACCAAGGTGTACAAAAAAGTGTGTAAAATATATGAAAATAAAGAGGATAAAAGTTCATAATGAGGAAGACCAGGTCCTATCCTTGGTTTACAATGCAACTCATGAGAAAAAGAGGAAACTAAAAGACCAAAAAGGACTAAGGTTAGAAAAAAGGATAAATGCTACAGAGTGGGAGACTTGTGTAAGTATATTGAAAAAAGTGTTAGATAGATAACATATAGATAAAGTATGAAAATAAGGGAAGGATTATGCAAAATACTTCTTGAGGAATTATGCATTGGTGGGATTTTTGAAAATATGACCTTCATTAGTTTAAAGGTGATAGGTACTTAGACCAAGAATATCTTTGAATAAATAAGGGCCACACTATTTTTGGGCATATTTACATTATTTATCATGAGTTTAGTCTAATTTAAAGACAAGATCACCAACATTAAATGTGAAAACTTTAACTCATTTTTTATGTTGTTTGGAAATATAGGCCTTATATTAGTGATTAGGTTATAAAGAAGAAATTTGGTGTTCATTAAGAATATGAAGATCATGAAAGTGAGATTCATGTAATTATTCATCAAGTATGATACCATGAAAATATATATGAAGAGAGGTAATCTCAACTTCTAATGGAAGTACTAATTCAAAACCATATACTAGATAAAATGATGTTGCCCTAGTGGTAGTATGTATGCTAGTGAAATATGCCCAAAGAGTAGGATAGAGATGAAGGTGTCAATCCGTGCATTTTTCATGAATTTTATTTTAGAGAATTTTACTAAGGATTATGTTGGTGGCCTCAACTTGTCCATTAAAATGTGGACGATAGGGTGTGGAAAATTTGTGACTGATTTTAAATTTATCATAAAGATGTTTGGCATCTTTGTTTTTGAAATTACCACCATTGCTTAAATTTAGAGATGGTGGTATTGATGACATTAATGAGGGGCATAGCCTCAACCCATTTTGTAAAATATTTAGTGCTATTATTATAAATTCATGTCCATATTGAGATTGAGTTCATCTACCTATGAGATATAATCCCCAAATGGATAATGGCCAGGGAGATTCAATGGTTTGAAGCTCGAATAGAGGTGAATGAATTAAATCATCATGAAGCTAGCAAGAAGTAAAATTATTAAAAAATTTGATGGCATCTTTTTCAAGAGTGGGACAAAAGTATCCCATACATAGGCATTTATGGGCTATAACATGTCCATTATAGTGTCCACCACAAATGTCCCCATGTGATTGTTCAATAATATGAGGAATTTTATCTTACAAAACATAGTGGACCAAGGTACCTTCAACATTGTGATAATATAAGATGTTATATCTTAATACATACTTAAAATATTGTTTTTGAATGGGAGTCTTTTTGTAGGAATATAGGTTGCGAGGATAAGTTTGGTATTCTAGAAATTGAAAGATGCCTTTATAGCATAGGCTTTGTCAAATGGTGAAAGCCTCAATGTGGTAGATTAGTGAATCATGTGGTTGAATAGAGGATGGATATTTTCTTATTTGGATAATAAAATTGGGATTGATAATAACTTAGTGGGGATGAAAAAGAGATGTTGAAGAATCAAGGGAATTAATAATAGAATTTTGATCTTGTGGGATAGGCTCGATGGTGAAAGAAATGAAATATTTGGCAAGAGTAGTTTAAATTTGATGATAAGAAATGATATTATCACTTTTTAATTGGTAATCACCATTAACTTTGAAAAAAATGAGTTGAAAATCACCTAAGGTATGCATGTATTAGATATCTAAATCAAGATTAGCTCTCATACCTAAGAATAAATCTTCATACTCTATGATGTTGTTAGCCACATCAAATATTAAGATAAAAGATAATTGGATGATTTTTCCAAGAGAGATTGTAAGAATACAACCTACCTTAGATTTTTGAATTCATTTATCACCATAAAAGTTAAGGGTCTAAGTATCCTTGTGTAAATCTACATTGATTTCAAGAAGTTCTTTGATAACTACTTTTGGTTTAGTAGTATCAGGTAGAATAGTGGATTCATCATGAATACCTACTTCAAGATTAGTAAGGAAGTTATAGAAGTAATATTTAAGAGATATAGATTGATTTAGACCTTCAATATAGATAATATTATAATGAAGAAGATTATCATGAAGGTGATTGGTAGTGAGAATGGGAGTGGTAATAAGTTGATCAGTGATGATTTTTCCTTTGAAATCATTTTGAGTAATAATTCAAAGATCAAATTATATAAAGAGGACCATCCATTTCCAAATTTTATATCTAAGAAGAAAGTCTTTGTATAGGAAGTGATGAAAGAGATCAGAATGAATGATAACATAAGTGATCTGATAAAGCATATAATGTCAAAGTTTTTTAGCTACAAAATAAATGGCAAGGTAATCACATTTGAATTTTGTGTAACATTTATATAATCAATGAGTCCTAAACTAATATAGTAGATGGCATACTCTTTTCCTTTTTCATCTTGTTGGGAAATCATTTCCCTAGCTAATATGGTTATGGAATAAGTATATAGGATTAATGTTGATATTTTAAAGGAAGACAAAGAGTGGGTAGGTCAAACAATGATTATTTCATGTTATCAAATGCTTTTTGACAATGGTTATTCCATTCTACAACATTACCTTTCTTAAGCATAATGTTGATGAATTGGATATGATAAGCCATTTTGGGGACGAATCATATAATTAGCCCATGTTTACTAAGATAAGTGTGAATGTTTGAAATGGATCAATGGATGTGCATGTTTAGTATAGAACTAATATTAGCAGGGTCAATGTTGATGGCCCAAAGAGACACTAATAATCCTAATAGTTTTCTAGATGTGACATCGAAGACACATTTGAAAGGATTTAGTCTAACTTTATATTTGTGAAGATGGTTGAAGATGATGACAAGATCAAAAAGATGAGTCTTAAAACTCTTAGACTTAGCAATGAGGTCATCCAAATAGGTTTCGATAATTTTATGGATAAGATCATGAAAGATATGATTCATTGATCATTGATATGTATCTCTAACATTTTTGAGGTTGAAGGGATTTTTAACATAGTAACAGGTGCCCCATTCCTTGGTGAAAGTGGTTTTATGTTGGTATTTAAGGGAAATGTGAATTTGGTTATAGCCTGAGAAACCATCCATAATAGATAGCATTTCAAAAATAGTGGTAGAATTGATAATGGCATCTATTAAAGGTATAGGTAAATTGTCTTTGGGATAAGAAAGATTAAGATTAAAAACATCAATGTAGATGTGAATGACCATAGTGACCTTTTTTTGAATAGGGACTATGTTATAAACCCATTAAAAAATAATCCAATGGTTTGATAAACTTAACATCCAAAAGTTTGATAATTTATTTGTATCATAAGGTGGAAACATCAGGTGGAAATTTCCATTAATTTTGATGCATAGGTTTAGCATCAAGATAAGTGATGATATTGTGCACCATAATGCTAGGGTTAATACCAAGCATGTCCTCATAAGACTAGGCAAAGATCTCATGATATTTATTGAAAAATAAGATAAAGTTGTCATGTTTAGTATGTGAAAATTTATGATAAGTTGTAATTAGTCTAGGGCATAATAGAATAGCATATTTAATGCAAGTAGTTTCTTTGATAAGCAGATCATTACCATCTTGGAAGTGGTATGGTACATTGGGTAAAGAATAAATTGGATTAGTTTTAATACTAATGTTAATGATGAAGTTGTTGAAACAAGGGGATTTTTTTTTTTAAATTCCCAAGTTTGTGATGTTGCCAAGGAGTTTGATTTTCTTGGGTATGAAGTAATTCCAAAATAGATTCATCACTAGGTAAAATGGCAAGATGAACATAATACTCTACATCTACTTCAAGATTGAAAATTTTATTACCATGGTGATCATATTCAGAATGTATTTGATGGATGTATATGGCCTTGGAATCTAATGTAATATTTAGAAGTAGGAGTAGATTGATTGGATGAGATTGGTATATTGTTAGCTTATTTTATGGGGGAAGAATTAGGTGTAATTATTGGATATATATGTGTTAAATAAGATGTCAAAATTTATAGAGGTTCAAAAGGTAACAGCTGCTCTACCACCCAAGTAATATCAAGAAGTGGAGAATTAATAGGAGGTACATGAACTTCGGGAACTAATTTAAAATCCATATAAATGGTATCAACATCTTAGTTGAAAACATGTATTTGAGTTAAAATTTTTTGGTTAATGTTGAACATCCAAGTCTTGAGATTGATTTTGCACCATGATGCAGTTATCATCATAGGTTGGAAAAATGGTACATGCTTGAGATTTAGGGGGGAGTTTTAGAAGGTTAAATTCCAATGTTAGTGAAATTTTGTAGTGACATGATTCGAGGGTCTTGGAATAATTTCTCCACTCCATAGTCATTTCAAATGAAAGCATCTTATAATAGAGAAGGTTCTTGAGCATTGCATGGTGGGGGAAAATAAGTGATCTCATAAATGAGAGGAATAGTGTGATTATGAAGTAATAAAGCAAGAGGAAGACACTCTAACATGTAAGGAGGTAGCTTTGTAGTGTTACAAGTATATTTTAGGTAAATAAGCTCATCATCATTCAAATCAACAAGATTGACTTATAAGTCTAGATTGATGTTGATGAACTTTGGTAAGGGAGAACTATTGATGGTAAGGATGGTAGGAATGTGATATTGATATTTTACATTAGGAAGTTGAATGTTCCAAGGCTTGAGATCAGCTTGATGTTTATATTGTTTATTGTTATGTAAGAATTTGATGCATTGTCTACCATAAGATGTGATGGCCATCATTCTATGAGTCTAAGGGTGACCAAGGAGTATGTTATAAGGGCAAATCAAGGACCATAAGTTTAGTTTGAATGTTCTTGGGTCATATTGTTAGGGCAATCCAAATATAACCAAGTGGATTTTAATTAGTTTTATCAAATCCATGATAGGTAAGGTGGGTTTTCTTGAGAATATGATCCTTATTACAGCCAAGATTTTGGATGATCCACAAAGATGTCACATTAATACTAGAGCCTTTATCAACTAAAACTTTACAAATAAGGGTAGTATTAATGGATATTTTAATTAATAGTCGTAGATCATCAATATGAAAAAGGATCTCATCATTAATCATGTTCTCTTCAAGAAATTCAATATAAGGCTTAGAATAAGGACAAATAGTTTCAATGGTATGTTCATTAGTCGGTTTAGGCTCAACAGAGGATGTTCCTTCATCTAGATAAGATGGATATTTAGTTTCATGTAATTGTTTCATAAGGAACTTGTGATGATAAGGGGAAGTACAGACTAACTCCATGAGTGGAATCATGCAAGGCATGGAGCTAAGTTATTCAAGAAAGTTCCAATGGGATTTAGAATAAAGACCCATTTGAGTTTTGAAAGATAAGGTGGATTTTGAAGGAATAGAAATTATTGGGGGTTTGGAAGAAGGAGGTAGTTCCTCAGGGGCTTTTGAAGCTAAATGAATAGTTGTAGTATCTTTGAGATATTGTTATTTCAAATATGGTTTTCTAAGTTTGGTGACATGATTTTTATGAGCTGCTGTGTAATGATAATTGACCTTAGTTATGTTAACATATTGATAATTATTATAATATTGGTCATGATCAGCATTAATAATATAAACATCCTTGGTAGTTAGTTAATTATTAGTTGTGAAAAAAAAATGTGGTTATTAAAATAAGAAGATTTGAAATTTTGTCAATTTTGAGATGCAGTGTTGTACTCTTGATGATGAAGGTTTGTCATGGCTTCATGATTGAAAGAATCACCAAGCATGTAGGAGACAACAAATTTAGTAATCCCTCATCAAGTTTCATGTGAGTGACCAATGTTAGCATGGAAACAAAAAAAATTCATTATGGTCATACCATTTAGGAGGATTATAAGGATAAGTGAAAGGTTTATAGTGAAATAAGAAGTGTTTTGTTTGTTGCATAGTGAGTGGTATATGAGAAAATAGGGGAGTATTAGCTCTGTCAACTCCTAGTTTAGTTTTAGGAGTATTTATAGTGATGGAATTAGTATATTTTTGAAAATATCCTTTAAGTAATTTGGTATTAGGTTTGAATCACTTCATGAGAAAGTATTGATGTTTAGCTTGGTAAAAATCTTTATTAAGTGTTTGAGCAAAAATTTTAACCTTATATTGAAGTGACAGAGTTAAAGTAGTTATAAAGAGTTTCAAAAAATTGTCATCATTCATGTGATGATCAGCTTTATGGGCCAGATATTTCTATCTTTAGATAAAATCATGAGCTGATTCAATAGGAAATTGCTTAGCATTGATCAAATGACTAAGATAATTTTTAGGAAAAGCATTATGTTGAAACTATTTAACTAAAGGATTGGGTAAATCCTATAGTTGTCAAATGGAATGTTGGGGAATTTTATTGTAACATTATAATACATCACCAGTGAAGATTTTAAATAGAATTTTAGTTTTGGTGATAGTATTAGTTTAGATCCACTATTTATAAAGATTACCAAAGACATTGAGAAAAGATTAAAAGTCTTTAGTCCCATCATACTTGATAGTTGGAGATATATTACCAATATCAATGGACATGATGAAAAGAGATAAAGGCTCATTTTAGATGTTTTTAAGAACTATTTTATTCATAATAGGTTGAGTAATAACATTTACCGAGGCATCCCTTAGAGCTGGAAGAATAAAATTTGGATTGGATTGAGGATTGAGAGCGAGAGGTTGATTATCCATATTGATCAAATGATATTATAATTACATCATTTGAGAGCTCTTATAAGTTTTCATCATGTTCATTTGTTACATGAATTGTGAAATAAGTTGAGTCATATCAATTGGTGGGTTGGTGTTTGTAGGAGAATTCCCCAAATTGGTATTAGGGGGAAGGTTATTGGAAGGTGGATTATTAGTGGGATTCTTAGATAGACTTGTGTTAATTTCTCCCACGTTATGTTGAAAATATTTAATATGATATTTTGTTTGCTAAGTATAAAAATAATTGGATACACCCACTTCATCATGAGATGTGATTTGAACCATGTTACAATCCAAAGATGGAGGGGAAGAGGTGCTCCAAGAGTGAGGATTATTTTGGGAGGAAAAGAGAGGGAGAAATGAATATCCCATATAGTATCTAAATGAATTCAATTTATCCAAGAAGATTCAAATAGGGGACTTCATGATGATTTGAGGAAATGGACATAATGATAAGGAAAGAAAACTAGAGAGATAAGCTAGATAAGTAGGATAATAGTAAGAGTATAGAGTCAACTAGGTCGACCTAATACTACAAATTGGGAAAACATAGTCTAATAAGGATATAGGTTGACCAAGTCAACCTAAAACTATAAACTGACTAGAAAAAGGGATACATAGTCAACCAAGACATATTATTACTACAATCAAGAAGAAAAATAGTCTATGAGAGATTGTGTTGAGTAGAACAAGTGTACTAAAAATAAAAAAAGATTTTTAAATGTACTTTTAAAGAAAGAAATGGAAGTAAACACACAATCAATTAGATCAAAGAGAATGATCCAATTGGATCACACAACATAAAATATTGCACCAATGTTGGACAATGTAAGTTTTCACAATATAATATAAAATTAGGAAAGAGCAAGTAGTCAACTAAAAATCATGATGATGAAGTGATCATCCTCAATGTTGTTAGATTATTATAAAGTGTTATTTTAAGTCTGATAAGGAAGTTGGCTAAAAGTAGGGAACTAAAAAGTAATCTATGTATGGTTTTAGGATATTTAGGGTGAAAGGGATATATGTTATAAATGGTAATAGATTAGTATTGGGGCCTACCCCCTCACTTCATAATCGTACAACGATAAGGGTGTCGGGTGATTTAGCAATATATACCGATAACCACATGTTTATACTTGTCTAGAAAACCAAGTTAGCTTTTGCCTTGGTGATGAAATCTAAGTAGGTAGGCCTTGGGTAGACAAATGTTTAAATGTATTTTTAAATTATGTGATTTGGTAGTGTGTGAAAATAGTTCAAAATAGTGAAACTAAATGGTATATTTAAAAACCACCAAATTAAACTATGTGATCTGCTATAAGCATGCAAATAGATGAAAGTAAAAGTGTGAATTAAGGAATAACATATTGTTGTTAATTACCAAATTAATCAAATTACATAGTTGATTTAGATGAAAATGTATGAAAACATTAAAAAATGGAGTCATTACTATACTACAAAATCAAAATCCCTTAAGAACTATGTTGACTAGGTTGACCTAATATTTTAGATAGAGGAAAAACTATAGAACTAGGTTGACCATGTCAACCTAGTTTGTTTTAGGATTGTAGTTTTAAATACTAAAACATTTCTAAATAAAATTATAAAGAATTTAATTGAAAGAGGGAAATAAGGAACCTTGGTGGGTTTAAAGATGCTGAGGACTATGAAATTTCTATTGAAGTCTCTTGAATGTTAATTTCAAGTTCTACCAATTGTGTCAATTGGGTTGTCCTAGTTCTATAATTCCATAATTTTTTAATATTTTAAAGATGATTAAGTTGACTTTGTCAACTTATTTTATTGTTTGGAAGATGACTGTGAGACTAAGTCGACCTAAATGACTTAGTTTGTTATTCTAGGGTTGAATAAGAGACTAAGTCAACCAATTTGACAGTCTATTATTGGAACTAAATAAGAGTACTATGTTAACTTGTTAAATCTAGTAACTTATATCCAATGAATACCTTCATAAAAAGAACAAAGTTGTTTTAATGCAATTATGTGTTACACCTAGGTATAAATTTAGAAACTATACTGGTATAGTCAACTTAGTATCATGAATATAGACAAATAATAAAGGATAGAAATGAAAAACATGAAAGAAAACCTGAAATGGCTAGATTCATGTTGGGTTTATCAGAATGTATGCAATCATAAATGCATTAGATCTACAAATCAATCCTATCTCAAAGAAGATAGATCTTAATTACACTTCTAATTTAGGATACATTAAATAATTAGGAACATAACCAATATGGATATGCTAGACTCTATTAGGGGATATGTTACCATAATAACATAACTAAGGAGGCTTACAAAGTCTCCAATCAAGAAACATCATGAAATAACCCTAAGTCTTATGTTTTCATTTTAATTATACTAATAACAAGTAAATCAAAGAAATATAATCTACTGCTCAACAAAGATTGTGGCACAAAGTGGGGGATAGTAAACAAACAAAATTAAAAATGCATAAGATAATCCTAACTAATATATGTATAGGTAATACCCTAATGCAATGGAGAAGAAGAGTAATATTATTCAAAATCCATTAATTATGCTACTTATATCTACTAAACAGAAGAACAATGTTAGAGATACTTACCTGAAAGATGAACCCATTAAGACTCAATCTCTCCCTTGGCCAAAAGTGATTTGTAAGAGGTTGTTATGTTTTATAAGGATCATCAACAAAGGTTAAAGCATCCAAAACTTATCCACAAGACTAGACTCTTCTCCAAGTAGAAATCCTAAGATAATAATCCTCAAGTAGAATGGTGGAAGATCAGATTGCAAAGAAGTGAAAATGAACAATAAATCTTTATGTCTCTCAAATAATGGAAAAATAGATGTGTTTATATAGGTAGATCTAACCCTAAACCCTTTTAAAAGTTTTGACCAACAAGGTCAACCTAGTCAACCTGGTATCATTATTAACAAAAATTCACTAGGTCATGGGCTAGGTTAGCCAAGAGTTGAACTAGACCATAAATATTTTTTTTCAATAAGAGTATAAGGTCAACACCATTGAGATAGTCATGTAAACTATAAAAAGGGGTTTTATGTTAGGAAAAAGGCTAATGAAGGTGTAAAATGACTGGAGGAGTGTGCAAAAGAGGATTCCAAGCTTAGGGGAATGTTTTTGGGAGTTGATTTGATTGTTAGTAAGTGGAAATGAGGGATAACAATCCTGTGAAGCACTGATGGTCTACCCAACCCTTTCCTAGTGCACCCTTTAAGGCATGCACTCGAAGATATTGATACTTGATGGGTTCTTGCGAGATAGAAAGCATTAATAATTGATAAAAGTTTGAAAATATTATGTGCATATAGAGAGCAAGCAAGTTAGATTAGTGATCAAAGATGGAGAGAATGGGTTGAGAGTAATT
The DNA here is from genome assembly GCA_037957365.1 of Torreya grandis. NCBI lineage: Eukaryota > Viridiplantae > Streptophyta > Pinopsida > Cupressales > Taxaceae > Torreya > Torreya grandis. The sequence continues at coordinate 532,413 of JARHVA010006668.1, read as the reverse complement.
GCCAAAAGACCATTCTTAAGAGATGATATGTGAATTAATTAGTCTGCAAGACTAAATTTCACTTCTTATCAACCACATGATGATATAATTTCATGGATTAGAAAATATTTAAGGGGGTTTTGATTTAACCCAAATGAATGGGTCATTTTTAGACCTTATATATAGTAAATTATTTCTCTCATTCTTCCAAATATTGTTGCACATCATTGTTGAGTAGTATAGTGGTTTTCATATTCCTTTAAGTTCTTTGGTATAGTTTTTGTTTCTTTTGGCTCTTTCTTGTGTGTGTCAAAGGTAATTTTTAGTTTTTTTAAGACTTGTATATCATGTTAAATCCATGGATATACCTTCATAATGGATTTATAGATAAGTGTATATGACTCCATGCCTATTAGATGCTTAAACAACTAGCCTGGGTGTTTAGATAGGCAAACACACCTTGGAAATAGATATAATTTTGGCCATTCTATCTACCCTTTCTATCTTGACACCTGATTTGCTTGAAGTGGGTCATTTTTTCCAAAACCAACTGAGTATAGTCCTTGTAAGATCCTTCATGATGACGTGTCAACCTGAGGACATGTATCTTGAGATCTTCAAGATTCTATTAGACATGTTACTTCCTTAGATAAAGGTGATAGTCATTTTTTGAGGTCATGATTTAGTGTTAATCCATGGAAAGGTTTTACTTGCATGGTTTTTAAATTTAGGAATGTGTGTCAAGGTCTTATATGATGTTTCCAATCATTTCAAGCCTATTTTCATGTCTAAAACATCCAAACAACTCCCTAATGCCTAATCTTATGAAAAGAATCAATAGATCAAACATAAATTCATGATGACCTAATCAATATCTATTTGGTAGTTAGAGATGTGAAATATTTTTTGAAAGTAGATGCATATAAAAAGAGTCTAATTCAATTTTTTTCATCATATTATCCTTGTATAGGTTTATTTAGGTGTTTTCCAATGAAGAATAAGGTCAAAATTAGTCTTAACATGCATAATAAAATCATAAACACATTAAATGGTTCCATTTGAGGTCTCATAAAGTCATATTGATATGTGAAGACTTGTTATGAACCCTTAAGCCTATTAAATGGTGAAATATTATATCTAACTTGATGGTTTCATTCCATTTTTCTCCTTAGTGGTATTCAATTATCCCAACATGAAGAGAGTACACCTGACCATGACTAAACCATTTATTTACCTTCAAGCATGATCATGGTAGATTCATTGTTACATGAGTGGATTTTAGGTATGCTAAATAAAATTTCAAATAAATACTAGGAAATTAAATGTTTCATGATGTTTTCAAGTCCTATAGCTTCAAACATAAGGTTTCAATCAATTTTTATAGGTTTCCCAAAGTCAAAATGGAGAAGACACCATGGTTTTGAATGTATCTATGGTCTCAAAATCATGTGAAATTTCAATTAATATGAATTCCATTCATCAAGGAAAGGATGGGTTTCAAAAAACATCACAAGGAAACAAATCTTGAAGACAAGCTAGGAGTAAAAGTTGTAGGACTAGATATTGTAGGTTTTATCTTATATGCTCATTATTATAGGGATTATAGAGGATTTATGCATGTAATCAAGATCATAAACCATTTTTAAATAACCTTAAATATTTACCAAGGCTCCTTGATTCCATAACATGCAAAATAAGGCATTTAATCTCTCAAAAATGGAAAATAACAAAGAATTATAGGTCTTTACAACATTCTCTAGAGAGTTGAAGGTTCACCATGATATTCAAAACATAATGTAGAATTAAAGTGGGGTCCCCCTCATAATTTTAAATCATTCATAATCCAAGAAGAAAATAATACTCAAAAGCATCGTAATAATGCAAAATCGATTTCAAACCATGTTTTTAGGTGCCTGCAAGTAGATTTCATGGATGAAATATATTTGTCTAATAATTTCATGGTATGTTAAGGAAATTAGGAGAAATGGATAAGTTATTAAAGATAAATATGTTTTAACTTGGATTTTCACCCTTTGAGGAGATTTAAAATCTCTCCTCATCCAAATGACACAATGGAAACACCTCTAAGCTTGTGGGTAGCCTAAGATGAGGTGAATCTCTAGATAGGGATAGCTCCCTTGATGTACCACTTTGGATTTAAAATACTACTAAACCTGGGGGGTGAAAATAGAAAGAGATAAATAAAATCAAACTAATATAATGGATGTGATACACCAAATAAAATGATGACATCTAACCATAAGCATGTTACACTTCTTCAATCTTCATGTTCTCACATCAATGTTACATTGTTAGGCTATGGATGAATGTGAAAATATAGTAGGACTATAAAATAGGCCTATGATGCCAATAATTAATATGATAACTCACTAAATCTTAGACTTTACTAGAACGCTTTACATGCCCTAGAAGAAGAAGCTTTCAAACTACAAATACATGATAACATGAAATAACATGTTAAGGAATCCATAGTATTCACTTATGCAAAACCAAACATTAAAAATCAAAACACTAAGAAAGTCATGAAATAGGTAAAAATAAGTATTATTATTGATAAAAATGTATAAATTTGAGTAGGACTTCACCATACTTAGGTGGAGCATAGAATATAATGGCCAAAATGGTTAGTTCTTATAAAACTTGAGAGAGAGAGAGAGAGAGAGAGAGAGAGAGAGAGAGATAGATAGATAGATAGAGAGAGAGAGAGAGAGAGAGAGAGAGAGAGAGAGAGAGAGAGAGAGAGAGAGAGAGAGAGAGAGAGAGAGATATATATATATATATATATATATATATATATATAGAGAGAGAGAGAGAGAGAGAGAGAAGTATAATGGTCATAAGGACACATTTAAAGATGATAAAGTAAGTTATTTTTTCTTGATAATAGGATTAGGGATGAACCATGTAAGTTTAGGAGCTACAAGTGTGAATCCAAGTCATAAACTTCATGAAAAGTGGCAACAAACTCCTCATTCTAGCTCAAAAAAACTTTTTACATGATTAACCATATTTTAATGCCTTATAATTATTTTTAAAATTTTAGTATTATTTTAATGAATTTTAAGGACATCATACATGCCTCTCCATGCATTATTTGTAATCCTAGTCTTCTCGAATCACTTGGAGAGGAACAATCATCATTTGCTATCAAGAAAAATGCTCTTTCATGCACCTTACACAATTTTCATCAAATTTGGATTTATTTTCTCATGAAAATACATGTTATAAATTTAATGACACCTATAAATACCCTATATCTCCCTATAATAAAAAAAGACACCTTAAACACCATTAACTTGAAGTTTTCACACTTCTCCCTGGCTTGTTTATTAGACCAATTTTGACTGGCTAAGTTGAAATACCTTGTTTGGACACTTAGAATATTTTTAATGAAATTAAATTACCATATGGATTTATAAAAATTATATTAATTCCATCCAAAATTTATTTCACCTTCAAACTCTTCTTGTAGCTTATAAAACATAAAAAATGGTAAAAAATACCCTATTTCTACCATGTTCGTACAAGTCCATACAACTCATCCTTGTGGGAAGTAGCTTAATGGAGTCCTATTAAATTTAAAATAGGTTTAATAATAAATATATTCCATTTTATAAGCTATCCAACTCCATTTTCACAAACATGTCACTTACAAGGGTTTTAGGCCTGATTTCATCCTTAAGGTTTGTTCATAAAATTGGGACATTGGATTTGAAAATAAATTTCACTAGATGGTTTTTCAAGGACCTTAATAAGTTTCATAAACTCCTATATCCTCCATGAAATTATTCACAAAATTAATGTGTGTTTAAACTTGTCTCATCAAGCCTTTTCCTTCATTTCTTGTAGGTCTAAGTGAGTTTTGAGCCAAAAATGGCTTTTTTAGGGATTATCTTGAAAGTTAAAATCTTTAAAACACATTTAGTGAACTAATTAATGTGTTAAAATAAATTTAAAATAATTTATAAGTCCAAAAGTATGAATGACCTCCTCTTTGGGCATTAGGCCTAATCTTTGCGTAGTAGGTTTACTTGCACTCTTGAGCTTAGAATGACTTATGATGATTCTCTTTGCCTCATAATATTTTATAAACTTATAATTACATCCCATAGACATGATAAAATTAATTATAATTCCTTTTTGCAGTTTTAATTGAAAGCAACCCTCTATTTGGCCTCTAGGTCTTAATTATGCTTAATAGGTCCTCCTGCAAACTCAAATATCTAGGCTATCTTACCTGGTCCCATACTCTTGTGACGTGTTTTATAAATTTATTTATCTATTTTAAGCATTATAAAACCTTAATAAAATGTATTATTATCACCTATATCATCCTTTATCCGCACTTCCTCCAAAACATGACAGTTTGCACACTTAGTGAAGTACCCCTTATCTGAGAGGAAATAGTGGTTACTTATCCTATTTGATAAAACTATTTGAATTTGTAAATATATCATACAAGTTATAAATATTATATACACAAATATTGAGATCTTGGTTTCATAAAGAGGTGTTTCAACTCATTATATTTCCAAGGCAGACTATGTAAGGAACATTGTGTGAAAGGTTTTTCACAAGGACTGTATGATGCATGGTCAAGTTTGTTCCTTTGTTTTATTTCCATTATATGAGAACATATTTATGTCATGGATATCATTATTAATGTTTCAAGTCCTGATCCATCATGTTAAACTTCCATTATCCTTACCTATGGTTTGAATTTACCAAACTATGTTTTCCCTTAGAGGACTGAAAAACAATGCTAGTGCCTTTAAGATACACCTAATTATATGTTTTATTACCATTTACTACAATGATTTAAGATACTCAAAAAAATACATTTGATCTCTATTTTTCCATTTTAGGGAAAACTTCCATAAACTCAATCTCTTGTCTTCCAACATGGTTCAACACTTCGTTTTCTCTCTAGACACATTTTATGGGCCCGTCAAAGCTTGATACTCATACTAAAACATTAAATGGTGTCAATTTATTCCATATTTTCCATGAGAAAATATTTTGGTACCCTAATTAGCCACTTATAGGTGGATGTTTTGATGCACCACAATGAGCTAGAAGTGACCAAAATGAAACTCCCCATGCAAGTGAAGCTTGTATGTTATCACCTAACACCATAATACACCTCTAATATTTATAATAATTATGAAACTCATGTCCATCTCTCTACACATCATCATGACATCACCAGGACTTTGTATGTGTGCATTGGTTGTATGTATGTGCAGTGAGTGTAAAATTGTAGGCAAGGTTGATTGCCTTAGATATTTTTATGAGTTATAGTCCCATTTCAATGATTTATTATAGATACTTTAAACTATCAAGGACCTATTTATGGATTCAAATTTTATTTTCAACAACTTACCTTGTGAGGGTACCCAAAGGTGTAATGAGGATTGTCAGTAAATAATGAGCAAAATTGGAATCATGTGTATTTAATATCTCATGAACAAGCCTGAGCTCTTGATTAGTTATTCAGAATTATATTATCACTATCAAAATTTTTAAACAATTATTACAACCTAACTTTCAATATTGAACTCTTTGCAATCATCTAGCTGACTAGTATGATAGTCATATGGCAGACTAGTTGTATCATATTATATGATTGCCTTCTAATGGAGATACATTTGGATACTATTATAAAAGAGGTATATATATATATATATATATATATTAAAACATAGAATAAATGACATATTAAAACTAAATATAACTATTGACAAGGCATGAAACTCTAAAAATGGTAGAAAATGCCTTTCACTCTCAAAAGAAGATAGTCTACAAAACTAAGGTTATTATCTCATAAAATCCACTTGAAACATGAAACCAAGCATGTTAATCATGAGGATACATATTAAAAATAATTTTGAACGAATAAAATCAAATTTATTTTATGGATATTCTCAAACCAAGGCAAAACTTGTAGGCTACATAGATTTGTAGGTAGATTTGAAAGGTTAACTTCATGAGGATGGTTCCTGAAACATAGGTGACCATTTTAAAAAATAATTGTATGGATTTTAATTTATTTTATTTTAAAACAATATCCCAAAATCATTTTCCCAAAAACTTCTTGAGATGTTCATACCAAGCAAAAACCTAAAGGTCAATTATGCTTGCCAAGAAAGGTAAAAAGGAAGAAAAATGGTTTCAACATAGAAATGAAACTTCAAAATAAAACCAAATGTGTAATTTAACATTGGGAAGCTGAAGAGACACTTTTTGACCATTTCCCACATGGCACATTTCCCAAAGAGGTCATATAAGTGCCAAACTCTTCTTTTCCTTAAGAAAACTACCTTTTTCTCTGATGAACCTACCAATTTCAATTACAAATAATGGATTAATACTTATTAAGAAACATTTCATGTGACACAACCCATTTGGACCTTCACATTTCCCATTAAATTTTTACAAATCATTAAATACACCTTTTTGACCCTTGAAATGCCTCAAAATGATTAAAAAGACTAAAATAACTAATGACTAAGGCTATTATAACATCAATTGACATTAATTAACCTAAAAAACACCTTTTTAAATTCATATTACACCCCTTATATACCTATAAAGTCAATTTTTTACCTACAGGTGCCCTAATTTGACTAAAAAGTCAAATTTTATCAACAACATATACATGTGTTTAGAGGTATAAATAAGAAAGTATAGATATGAATAATCATTAAAAAGCTTTAAAAACCTATATATAGTTTGAGAGAAACACAATTAAGGGTGTATACACACTTATCCAAAGGCATGTAAAGGAATGTATAATTGGTGAGTTAATAGGTATTCAAGAAACACACTTAATTCATTAAGCTTGATCAACAAGCTTGGAATCACGTTAGATGGTTATGAAGACTGCAAGTAGTCCTTATCATTTCCAAAATTCTACAAGCCCATGAATCCATTTTTTGGAGTTTTGAATCATGCTCAAGTGGATACATGATTCTTGGATATTATAAAGGTGATGAAGAGATTACTTAATAACATCCAAACATTTGTTTCAGGATGATGGGATCCATTGTCATAGTTTCCAAGAGGTTAAACATTGAAAAATACCTCTATAGTTCTATTAAAAAATAGTGAAATTTTCAATATATTTTAAAATGTTTGTCTCCCAGTGAAGGGGCCCAAAAAAGCCAAGAAACTATCCCTCAACATCCAAACTACCCTATCAAGAGTTACATGCTTATAACATGCTTCATGTTCTCAAAGCCCCTTAGAATATTATGAGGTAGTTTCATGAAGATGTCAAGTATGTTTGCAAGGGGTTTCAAAGTTCCAAGTAGGATTTTATGAAGGGAAGGATAATATCTTGAGGAACATTATTAAGAGATTGCAGTTGGATTCAATAGGTCTAAAACATGATAAATGTACCTACAAACCTATAAAATGATAATTATCAAAGAGAAGGGTATAAATGCAAGGATTAGTAGTGAGAGTGTTTTAAAATTATGTGTGGTGATTTTTCAAGTTAGATACATAAACATAAAACCCTATTTCAATATTCTTGTAGGATCCTAGGATTCTCTTCAAGGTCCCAAACATGGTGAAAGAAGTTTTAGGCCCACTAGGTTAGTGTCAAGAGTCCTAGCATGGTCATATAAGCTTGAAACCATCTTCAAAGGTTTATATGAAATATACTAGAGAGATTTCAAGGATAATTTATAGACATGTAGGTATTTTATAGGAATTAAAGGTTGATAAGATGAACATATGGGTTTCTTGATGTTAAAACTTGAATTACATGCCTATGAAAGAAGAGAGATAAAGTTTGAGTTTCCAAAGGTTACTATTATATCCTAAATTTTCACCCTAGAGAATTCAATTAGACCTTATAAAATCTGGGATAACATGTAACTATCTTTAATTATATGCAAATTGCTATAAGAGATAAGTATCTAGATTATGGGCTAGCTCCCTTGTTCTAATTATTTAGACTCACACACTACACTAGACTAATCACTTGTTGGGGGTAAAAAGGGAATAAGGAAAAATAAAATTAACCTAAACTAATGGAAGTGATACACAAAATATATTTTCACAAACATACTTGAATTTTCACTAAGAAGGAAAACTACTAAAATTGATCTCAACTCAATATTATTATAGCATAAGTGTTTCTACATTGATGTAGATTACTATTCATATGTAGAGTTGGGTGAATAATAGATCTGATCTTAGACACTACTAATGTCTTTCACACTTCAAATACACCTTAAAAACATTTACACTTCATGATACTTGTTAAAAGAAAAATTACTCACATAATGCATACAAGATCAAAATGGAAGAAAGGAGAAAAAAACATCACTTATCATCCAAATAGACTACTTGACATACTTAGGAAGAATTGTAGGGACTAAACCAACTTGATAAACATTTATTCAAAATAAGAAAAAAATATGTCAAACCAGCAGGGCTTCACCATACCAATTATGTATAGTTTACAATGCCAAAATCACTTCAATCTATAGAGCAGAGGAGAGGAGATAAAAATAATGACGTTGAATGGTCACAATGACAAGTGTCAAGTCTTAAAAACTAGTTACAAAGAAAGATACAGAACTAGAAAATATGTAATGAAATTATCTTTGACAAGTTTCCATCAAAAACATGACATCTTCTTGAATTTGGTGTAGAGACACTTCGTGTTATTCTTAAAAGTGATTTATTGATAATGAGTCTACTTAACTTCTTATAACTTCCTTATAAGTCATTGACACATGTGTCCTGACCTAAAAATGTGGAAACATGGTTGGTATATGTTATTATACAATTCTCCAATTGATGATCTTCCCATTTCCACTTGTTAATTCCTTGCAATCAATCATTAGCCTTATAGGCCTCAATTCTCACACTTGTCACTATCGTGACATGCACACACTCAAGGAGATTTGTTGTAGAGAAGTGAGGCACCTTTTCTTTACTTATTTATCATTTGGTATATCAGGTAGACTTCAAGAAAATTCAATATCACACCTCTCATCTCCAACTTGGTATTTAACATTTTTACCACTATTATATTCAAGATTGCCTAAAACAATGAGCTTAATAGAGAAGTTTTAATGCCTAACTAAGGTGAGAATTGGGTATGAGGAATTATAAAACATATCCACACACCTTCCACCATGATTATAATTCATCCATTTCATTTTTCACTTTCAAATCACCTCAAAACTTGTATAGAACTCAAAATTTATCCTATCCATACAAGTGATAGTATGAAATAATTAAGTGGTAGGGAGCCTGAGAGAGTGATAAGTAGGTAAAAATCATATTCCATGCTAATTGACTACTTATATATTCATTACTCTTAACATATTTATCATTGGACTCTTGTTAAGGTTTTAAGGGGGTTTTAGGTTGTTCAAGTTTTTAACAATGATTCATAAAGTTTAATCCATTAACCCTCAAACCAATACCACTGAGTTCAATTATATGACCCACCTCAACTATCCCTAAGTTATTTATACCCAATTCATAATTTATATACATATGGGAGTGAAATAAGTTGGATCTTGAGTTCTTACTATGAATTTTGGACACCATAAGACAAACTAAGGCCAAAATGACCAGTTATGAGTTGTTTCCTACAAACCACTAAGTCCAATAAATATTACACTCTCCCATGAATTGTATTAATTTTTTTGGGGACATCACATGATCTATGGGTTAAGTTAGAATCTTGATGGTTCATGTCTAGTTCTTAGGCCTTGTAGGCATAAACTATGTTTCTAAGTATGTGAACACCTCTAAGTGTTCACAATGGCTATATGTACTTATTAACACTCATTAACATTCAATTTAAGTATACACAATTAAATAGTCACTAAAGGTTATCCATTTAATCCTTTTACCATTAATGCACTAGGTCTGTAGGTTAGATTAACTGTGGAATGCCTCATGTCTAAAAAAATAGTAAACATTTCCCCTATTAGTCTGGCCCAAATGATACCATGGAGTTATATTAAAAATCATGATGACATTTTATATCAATTTTAATATCCTAACCATGATTATATATCCCTCAACATCTCAAATTCTCAAAACTAGATTATAAGCATGTGACTATGTGTAGTGTTTAGGTTAACTAAGTATGAGGTTTGAAAACCTAGTTTAGTTTATATTCACTTTGCTTCTTTGCCTCTCAAAATATAATGTAAATTTGATATGAACAATATAACAGTGATTTATATGTTTCCATATTCAACTTACACCTCTATCAACCTTCCACACATGTATCTTTCATTATCTTAGGCTACTCTACAGTCCTCTCTTCAAACTATAGGTGTTTATTAGGGAATATAAGAGATTCATGTAGGTGATGATAGATGTTTGAAAATATTTATTCACACTTTTGGTTCCCTATGATATCACTATGGATATCTCACACCTGTAAATATTCATTTTTACTTTGAAACCATGCTCTTATCCCTTTACCATCAATGTATTAGGTCTTACTTGCAAGTTTCATTGTTTCAAGTTTATTTTGGCCTAATAGCATTGTATTTATTTAATTAATTCTATTAGTATCATGAGTGAGTTGAAATCCATTAAACCATCATCCTATACTGATTTAACTACCTCCTTTTGTGTCAAGATGTGACCTCTACATCTAGGCTATAATAATAAAGCCATTAGATTTACCTATACCTCATAAAATTATAGCATGGGGTGACATTTTATGGAATAAAATATCTTTTTAGATAATTAAATGTAAATCATCCCATTTTTAACTTTATTTAACTCTAAATCTTGGACTTAGGTTTGGTTTTATGGAATGGTATTCTAAACCTTTAAACAATATTGAAATACAACAATGGTCATGTTTCATGTTGAGAGTATAGAAAATTTTATCAATGTCTTATAACCTTTGTATTTCCATCATACACTACTATCTAAGGAAAACATTTCTCACAAATAGTTATAAGTGATGTTAGGCTACTGGACTAAATTTAAGAGCTTCATGACTTTCTCAAGCCTATCTCAGCCAATCTATAGGTTCTTCAATCAATAATATAACCAACCATGTTCTAAGGGGATTTAAACTAATGTAGTATCAATTACCTAAATCCACTCACAAGAGTACAAAATCTATAATTGTGAAAACATTGTTTTCATCTTTCAATGATGGTCACTTCTAGCACAAGAGAGTGATCCTACCTATCTTCCTATTGAGCATTATCATTAATGTATTAGGTTGTCATTGATGTAAATAAGATCATGAGGTAATAATGAATTAATTACAAATAAGTTGTTTTTGATATCTTGGAGAGTATATGGCATATGTACAAGTTAGTGAGGACAAAGAAGAGGTTATGAGGAATCCATAGATTTCTTGGTGAAGTTATAGTGTGAATTTTGACCATTTTGAGAGAGAAGAATGCATCCTCTACCATAATAGGTATCATAACATAATATACCATCACACATGTATGAAATAACTGAGAAGTATGCACATTTATTTTAGGTACTCAAAAAGTCAAACTTGGTCAAAGGTTTTTTATGGAAATGTTGTTCATAGCACTGAGAAGGCACCCTACAAATTTGGTGTATTTAAGTGTTTCCTAGCTCAATGAATAATACTCAAAAGTTTTTATATTATAATATGACATGTCAGAGATTGTCAAGTTTATGTCTTAGGAAATAACTATTGCAATTCAAAAATATGAACATTGGATTTCAAATGACTGTGTGTGCATTAGACCACTAAGAAAAGAAGTTCTTGTAGAAGGAAATATATTAGTTAGATCAAGTTTGTGTAAAATGAAAAGTTTGATTATACTCCATGAATATCATCCTCTAGGTAATGGTATGTCCTAAATATTTATAAAAGTTCATTTATTTCAAGTCAAAGTCAAATGTTGTGACTATGGTAAAAAATAGAAAAACCAATGATAAAAGGAATGTATGTAGAGAACAAAATATTGAGAATTTTGGCATGGTATAAAAATAAATGTTGTAGTAGAATAATTATTGAAAAACCTTCAAGTGTAATTTATTCATGACATCCATATAAGTGAAATAATTTCTTGTCAAAGTTGATTGTGTTTTTATAGTTTATGGTAGAATAGAGTGAGATTTTTGAAGAAGTGTTTTTGCCTTATATAAGGTGTATAATGTATTGTATGATGATGATAATGTCATAAAGTTTCTATATGTGTCTTTTTGTGTGTGTATTATGGATTTAAATTTTTTCTATAGATTTTAGAAGTCACATTCTTCATGACTATGTTTCAAGGAAGAATGATAGCTCTAAGTAAGTTTTTGATAATGGTGAGTTGAAGTATATATACACATATATGATTCATATAATGGATATTAATTTATTTTTTAGGATGTAAATGTTTTATAAATTATGTATATAATGTTTAGAGAGAGGTGAATAAGGTGAAAATGAAAGCCAAAATGGCCTTTCTGGATGTGTATGCACTATGAAAGATAGAGTTTAGAAATTGGTCTATAAGACCAATGGTTGGCACAATAAAAAGTGATATATATATATATATATATATATATATATATATTATTATGGTATATAGGCTACATATAAACTATTAATTTGAAATATAAGTCATGAAAGTGTTCTTACATGAGCTAAAGTCAACATGTTTCAAGACTGTGTTTTCAGGGTCTTTGATAGTTTTTTGTGTGTTAGTGAGAAAGATGTTTCTAAGTTATTTTTACTAATATGGAAGTTAAAAAAGAATTTTATGTTGTTATATATTTTATATAATATATAAATAATTAATTTTTAGTGTTTTAAAGTGCATATTTAGGTGTTAGTAATCAAATATTCTTGACTATGTTTTTGGAGCCTGTGTGCAGTTTTAAGTGAGCTTGTAAACTTGATTAGTTTAGGGTATGTTGACCTATTTCGTGATGTAAAATGTACATGGTGGTTAAAATTAGTTATTTTATGATATATTAATGTTATTTTTTCATTTGTTTATGTGTAATTTTTTTTGCTTTAGTTGTGTGAAACAAACTTTCACGTAGTGAGAAGGGCTAATGGCAAGTAGACCTAATGGCATGGTTCAAAGGGTGATTTGGACTAGAAAGTGGTATGGAAATATATTTATTTTTAAAATTTTCTATTTTAGGCATATTTTATGTGTTAAATTCAATTTTTATAGGCTTAAAATGTTCTAATAAGGTTTAAGTGAAACGTGTGCTTAGAGTATACCTAATTACATTAGATCTCCATTAGGCCTAATGCTAGTTTTAGCACTTAAGGGTAATTGAAGACATATAAGATGAGTTTTTATTGTATTAAACACATTTTATTACCTATTCAATTTATTATCCAAGTATGAAAAGGTTCTTTTCTGACCAATATGGGTGAGAGCAAGTAGTTGGTATAAATAAAAGGCCTAATTGACCCATTTGAGTAAGTTAAGGGATATGAGAACATAAGAAAATAAGAGAAGAGAATAAGAGAATATTTGTGATAAATAAAATGATTTAATTCATGTTGAATAAATTTACATAACATCATAGTTTCATCCATGAGAAGTGAAGAGTAGAGTTGTACTTGTGATCAAGGGTTCTGTAACTAGTATGAGAAAATAAGGGCTAGTTGATGGAATGATAGTGTACGCAAATAAAAAATCACATTAAATAGTATAATGAGGTCAAGGATACCATCATATGGGAGTATAATATCATATATGAACATCTAATATGAGGTTTGAATGTGTGTGACAAGGTTAATTAACTTAATGAGCCTAGTAAGAGAAGAGGCATACTCAGCTAGTAAGCCTAGAAGGCTATTTGAAAGGGGTAAAAGGTTGAGGTGAGTTGATTTATATTGATATTAAATTATATATACAAAATTTATGTTTTATATGTGTATTATAGATATTTTAATCCATATATAGAAAATAAATATTTGAAGAAGAGTTTACCATCAATTGAGAAAGTAACAGGGTGTCTTGAGGTGATCAAACTTGTCTTGGTTGGGTTAGTGATTAGTCAAGATGGGAGTTAGATCTTCCTTAAAGGTTGGATATTTTATAATTTCACTTGAAGTGGCTAGTCTGGTTCCAATTCACTTAGGGTTTTGGATCTTCCTTTTAGGTTAGAGCTTATTAAAGACTAGTTGAGTGAGTGTTTGACTAGGTAGGGGTTAGAGCTCCTTGTGGGGTTGGTGCCTCACTAAATGGTGTTTAATTTCTTAAAATATATTATTTAAATCTTTGTGTTATTATTTTTTATCCCGCATTAGGTTTTTCCACATATATCTTGTGTTCATGTGTTGATATCTTGCTTCTTGTCTATGTTATTGCTTCTTTATGCATTGCTTATTTACTAAATTGGTTTGAAAGGTTAATGAATGAATTATGGATTTGAAATAAATGTTTTTAAATTAATTCAACCCCCCCCCACCCCCCTCACTTCTTATTGGTTGTGATTCAAATATTTAGTATCAAATTAGGTCTTTTAAAGGAGGATTTATATCTTGAAGGTGATCCTAAAAGAACAAGATGGCTAAGTAGTTAAAGAAAGAAAATAAAGAGTTGATATCTATGGTTAAATGTCTGTAAAATAATATTAGTCTTATTGATAAAAGGAAGAGTAAAATTAAATCGAAGGTTGATGATCATGAAATGATCATTAAGAAAATTTAATAATAGATAAGTAATTTATAGAACTTGAAGGAGAGATGAGTCATCTTCATACTAAATTTGAGTAAATTGTTGAAGTAGTAAAAGAAGATAAGAAGATCATCAAAGATCTAAAGATTTATAAAAATAATTCACATGCATGTTTGTGTTTAAAAGAAGAATAATATACTAAATTTAATAATGAGCTAAGTTCCTCAAAGTTTGTGTATGATCATCTCATAAACAAGATGATCAAGGTTAAGAAATACAAAGAGAAAACTACATCCAAGAAGGATGAAAATAAGGTAGATCATCATAATGAAGAAAAGGTCAAAATATCTATTAGACAACCAAATTTTATAAGGTATGAAAGTTCACTTCATGGTAATTATTTTTTGTCCCATAGGTTTTATCATAAGAAAAGGATTATAGATTTGCCTCAAGTAATAAGTTCTCATGGGAAAATGGAAGAAGGAACAATAATATCAAGGTATGTTCATTATTACTATTTTATATAGTTGTCATAAAACTGGTCATATAGCTAGTTATTGCCCTAGAATGCATGAGAAAGGTCTAACTTGGATATAGAGACCAAATATCATCAATTTTTATCACACTAGTCAAGAGGATGTGTTCATTGATAAAAAAAATTTGATCAAGAGGGTTGTGTTTTAGATAAAATAAAGGATAATAATAAGGAAGATGTTTAGGACATTGAGTCAAAAGAGAATGTCAAACTGTACAAGGCTCTTGAGAAGAACATTCAGTCCTATGACAAGGACTAGGGTGCTCTATTGTCCTAGAGCTATGTGATAAGGGGTGTATTTTATAGGATTTATAGATAAAATAATCAGTAAGAGGAATATTTTTGGATGCTTATTAAGTAATGGTAGGTGTTGCATGATAATAAAGGTTTGGTGGTGTAAGAGCTCTTATGAGTTTTATTTTTTGAGTGTATAGAGACCTAATAAGATGTTTGTATCATATGATCATGGTTTCAGGTATAAAGGTGTGAAAAGTAGTATTAGATCATGTGATAAATGTGTTGAGTCAGTCACATGACTCTCAAAGCGAGCTAAAAGGGGTAAGTCCATTGGTGGTTTTCTCATGGACCTAGTTTTAAGACCCTAGGTGGTAGTTTGAAGAATCATGATTAGGTTTGGTGGCTTGTGAGCTTGTGTAATAATTGTAAAAGTATGTATTAAATGTATATTAATTATTTATAATAATACTATAGGATTCCCAAATGTATTCAAATTGTAAGCATGACTACTAGTTCTAGGCTTAGCATGCATAAAGACATAATGTGGCATAATGAGGGTGGGAAATGAGTTTCTAAGGTGATAAAGAACATTTAAGCAAGGAAAAAGGTTTAATATTTTTACTCAATCATTTTTATTAAGTTTAAAGTCCTGAGTTGAAGGAGAAATCAAGAAAACATGTTTTGAGGTCTCATGTATATTCATAATGAAGAGATGAAAGCCTGAGAAGGAACTTTTGATGCTCATTATCATGTGTGACTATTTCATGGGACTATAATACCATTGAGAGATATTAAAAATATTAATAATAATGTTTTATAATCATTAGTATGTGTTTTCAAACATAGTTGTATGAATAAACATTAAGAATCTAAACTTGTCCAAAACCCTCTCAAAACCCTTCTAATGACCTGATTGGATAAATATTATTGGAAATGTCCCATAATTTATTTTTAAGGCTATTTTTATAATTATAACATTTATAGGACTCCTCTAGGAATCTCTAGGTGGTAGTGGTTTGTTAGGGAAATGAGTGGAAGCTAAAGAAAAACCCTTATTTCTGAAGAATTTGATATAATAGGAAGGGTTGACTAAGTCAATGCATACAAGTGGATGGAGTTTCAATTTAAATACTTGTTTTTGTTTTCTATGGGTTTAATTTGTATATTTATAACTTATAATTCAAATATCTTGGTCACTTAGGTTGACATATCACAAGATTTTTAGCTAAAAATGGTAGATAGGGACATTTTGCAGAGTTATATGGAGATCTTGGTCACTCAATGTGAGTGTTCTAAATGTTTTAATATGTTATTAAGGTAATATATATTCTATATAACCATTATATATGATCATATTTATATTATATATTAATGTCAATCTCAAATTTTTAAAAGTAGAGGTGTGAGGGTTTCATGTTATTTTATGACTACAAAACCTAGGTGTGCTTTCATGAAACAAATGACTCTATCATGACCTATGGAATTTTTATGTCTCATAGGGTTTGAGTGTAGTGTTATATTTATTATATATCATGATTGAAATTTATGGTTGATCTCAAGGCTTGGAGATGATAAATTTTTTTTGACTATGCACTAATAGTATTTGACTGTATGTTAACCAAGACGGTTCCGAGTAGTGGTTTGAGCCATGATGGCTTACGATTCTTGAAGTGAAGTTGTTTGATGATATGAGAAGTATATTAAGTTTTTCATACCTACGTAATCTGGTATTTTTGTCCCATGAAGTAAATTTTGAGCCAGGAGTGGATCTATTTGAATTAGGTCTCCATGGGACCTATTATTGGTATCAAGCCTAATGAAGCATTAAAGGTATGATATTCTTGTGAAATATGTTGTAATCAATTTGTTTTTGGTTTCAAATAAATTTATCTAGATGAATCATGGAGTTATGGGTAAATAAATTAGGTCTTTTGAGAAAATTTAGTACAAGTATGTATTATCTAAGGGTAAGCAAGAGATTATGGAAGGTCAGTTTGTAGATGCAATACTTTGAGAA